>JAVTVJ010001431.1:0-407311 GCA_034509425.1 Eopsaltria australis
TTCCTTGTGACCCTTCTTTGGACACTCTCTAATACTTTAATGTCTGCTTTATATTGTGGCCCTCAAAACCACCCCCAGCACTCGAGGTGAGGCCGCCCCAGTGCGGAGCAGAGCAGAACAATCCCCTCCCTTGCCTGGCTGGTGATGCTGTGCCTGATGCCCCCAGGACAGGGTTGGCCCTCCTGGCTGCCAGGGCACTGCTGAGTCGTGTTCTACTTGTCACCAACTCCAGAACCCTTTCCATGGCGTTGCTCTCCAGCCTCTCATTCCCCAACCTGTCTGAACATCCAGGGGTGGCCTGCCCCAGGTGCAGAACCCAGCACTTGTCTTTGTTAAACAGTTGGTGATTGCCCATTGCTAATTTGTCCAGGCCTCCCTGCGGGGCCTCTCTGCTCTTGCAGAAGTCAACAGCTCTTCCCAATTTAGTGTCCTCAGCAAACTTCCATATTATCCCTTCCAGTCCTGGGTCCAAGTCATTTATGAAGATGTTGAAGTGCACAGGGCCGAGGATGGAGCCCTGTGGAGCCCCACCAGTGACAGGTCACCAGTCTGATGTCACCCTAGTCACTGTGACCCTTTGTGCCCCATCCATGAGCCAGTTGCTCACCCATCACAGGATGTGTTTGTCCAGCTGTGAGCTGAACATTTTGTCCAGCAGGACACTGGGAGACACTGTGTCAAAAAGATTTACTAGAATGCAAAAAGATTCCATCAACTGACTTCCTTTTATCAGCTGGGTGGGTTACCTTGCCATGAAAGGAAATCAGGTTTGATAAGCAGGACTTTCCCCTCATGAAGCTGTGCTGGCTGTGACTGACACCTGCATTGTCCTTCAGGTGTTTTTCAATATCTCCCAGAATAATTTTCTCCAGGCACTGAAGTGAGGCTGACAGGCCTGTAGTTTCTAGGGTCATCCTTCTTCCCCTTCTTGGAAACTAGGACAACATTAGCTAACTTCCAGTCAACTGGGACCTCTCTAGATTCCCAAGACTGCTCAAAAATCATTAAGAGAGACCTTGTGATGACATTAGCTATCTCTGAGTATTCTCACATGAATCCCATCAGGCCTCATAGATTTAAAAGGGTCCATCTGGAATAGCTGATCCCACTCTACTTCCTGGACAACTGAGAACTGGTCATTCTCACAGCCAGGTTCCCCCAGCTCAGGGTACTGGATGTCCTCAGTCCATCATCTGTGTTGAAGACAGAGGCAAAGAAAACATTAAGCACCTCTTGTCTCTGTCCCTATCTGTGCAGTGACCATCCTCATCCTGTAACAGGCTGATGTTATTTCTGCACTGACTTCTGCCAAAAATGCATTTGAAACTCTTTATTTTCCCCCACATTTTTGTCCAGCTTCTACTCCAATTGAGCTTTGGCCACATTAATTTTCTCTCTACTGTGGCATGTTTCTCCCACAGGACCTAGCTTTGCTTTCACTGAGCATACACTTTTCTTTTTTGCCTTAGCTCTTTATGCCCATTCCTTATCTCAGTGATGCCCTTTATTTTAAGTAACTTTTTACTTTCTCTCGTTTTAACCTTTAGAATATAATCATAAAAATAGTTGTCTCAGCCATGATTTATTAGAGTACTTAATCCACTCCAGTAGCATAGAATCTCTTTCTGTTTAATGTTAAAAAATGCCTCTTGTTTACACATCTTATATTTAAATCTGATACATTCATAAATTTTTGAAAACTATTACTGATTATCTGTGAAATCAACATAACATGTTTAAAAATAAATAAGACTATATTACTGTAATTTTTTAAGTACCTGTAAACACACTTCTTCTCCCTGATAGAAAACTGAGTCCATCCCGAGCCTTTGTAAAGTAGATTTTAAAGCTGAAATATGTTAGTTTAAGGACAGTATTTTTAACACTTGGTTTTTTTTTGCTCAGGTCTCTCTCTTTGTAAATATTTTGTTTGTTGTTTTTCACTATATTGGCTTGAGGATTTAAATTTTCATATTAAAAATATTTGCCTGATTGAAATAATATTTCAATTAGTCAACTACCGCAGGTACTGCATTTTGCATTTCAGAAGAATGTAACAGTTTCCTTTTCTCACCCCACTAAGTTTATTTTACAGTTTGAAAACACATTTTCTTCCAAGTATCTGGTGAAATGACACCCGAGTAAAAAGTGCCAGAAAGACATCAAGTTTGCAGAGTTAAAAGAGTTTTTATCTTCCTTTGGTGATTTGTTGCCATTCTTGAAAAAGTCCTTTTGGAGTTTTGTTCTTTTGATGTAGAGATCTAGATAAAAAAAAAAAAAAGAGAGAGAGAGAGAGAGAGGGAGATGTGTATTATTGGTTTAATATGTATGCTCAAGCCTGATCCAATACACAGAGAAAGCAAAAGCCTTCCATTAGCTTTTATGGGCCTGGTCTGATGCCCCTTAAACATTAGCATATCCTCCAGTGCAGCAGCTGATAAATTGCTGCTGATTGTGGCCTTTTAAAATGGTCCATGCTGGGGTTTTTACCACTTCCAACAGGATAATCGTTATGTACAAAGCTAAGTAAGAGAAACATTTGTTCTGTAGCATATTATTTATGTTTCTCCCCTTGTCTCCCAGTATCTCTTTCATTACACTCCCCTTTCCTATTTATTATCTCTGTAATCAGATTCTTTCAGTATGCATAACTTGTTGGAATATAGTTGGTATGAAAGGCACCATAGGAAATAAGGTTTCATTTCATAAGGAATTGTTTTTAAATGTTGGGCATATTGGCCATTGATTTCATTTTTATTGTACTATGAAATCATAAGCCACTTGAACAGCAAACTCTTATACCCTTCACAGCAAGTAAGCAATGAAGTAATGAATAATACATTTTTTATTTATGTTGCTTCCTGCAAGTTCCATCTAAGCCAATTGGGTGAAGATTTAATTTTCATTACACTGTGCAGCTAGCAGTTGTATGTCCATAATCTATCACAAAACAAATATTTGTATTGCTGCATTTAAAAACAAAAGGAAAAGTGGGGAACTGTGCTCTTGGTAAATAAGGCCTTTCCTTTTGGTTTTGATTTCAGTTTTTATCCAGAGACCCTACTATGGACAGGTATGGTGATTTTTATGTTTCTGTTTTATGTGAAGATGAGTGAAAGTAAATTGTGTTTAGGCACATAAGGAAATGGTTGTGGATAGACAGGCTGTAAACTTAGGTATCCAAGCTAACTAGCTTTGGCAGTGAGGGTCAATGTGCTTGCTTTGCAGATGACACACAAGTGTTAGAGCAGCCTCTTGGTTATTCCTACCACAGACATTAGACATATCCACCACATAGGAGCCTTAGGAATTCGAGTGTCTTGCCAACAATGAGATGGTATCTCGATGTTTGTAAAATGAAGTATCATTCTCCAGCACCCTCCCTTTCCCATCCATCCTTCTCTTCCATGGCTCATTTCCTCCATTTTTGCTAGCAAAATGACCCAGGGTTAATCTGAGCTATTTTTGTTTTGCTTTATTTTGTTTCAACAGACAGAGTCTTATCCAGCCTTTTTTGAAAAGCAGATTTGAGGGGTTATTATGAAAACAGCTACACAGTCAGTTCTAAAGGAATAAGAAGACAGGAAAAGGCACATGCATAGGATCAGGAAAACTAGCTAAAGCACAAATGTGGCAGTTCTTCAGGTACTGGAATCTTTCCACTGAGCTACAGGCAAATGCTTGTTTTAACCCAAATGCTTATATTCAAACATTCCAGTGCCTGTTTTGCCTTTAGATCTCCTATGTTAAGGGTGAGGAACTCTTTGTAACACAAGAAACATTCAGAGTTGGCCTTTGTGAAGCCTTAAACCACTCCAGTGGCACAGATGGGACAGGAGCACCATCCAGTCCTAGAAAGACTCCAGAGATCTGGACTCCACTGAGTAGTTCTGACCCTGCATGGCTATGTGGCCTCCAGAAGGTCACTTCTCCATAGCTCAGTTCTCTCACCAGCTATGAGGGTGTAACCCTTTCCTAGTAAAACACTTTCAGACTCACTGACGGTGGTCTAAGAGCTAGGGACTGCCAAACTGTAATGCAGTATGAGAGTATGTCCACAATATTCCAGTGACATTGCAGGTAGGTACTGGACATAAAACAGCTCTGTGAAGACAGTCTAAGATCCTCACTAACACACTCATGGAACTGATCTGAGGGAGTTTTCTTCTACTGTCAAATAAGAGCAAGTAGAAAGGTTCTTCTAAACACAATATCATGCGTATAACAATTCCCTTTCTTACAATGACCTGACCTTACATCTATCATCTCTGATGCTGATAGGCAGAGCTATGCTCTTGGTAGCCTGTTCTTCCTGGTACCCAAAGAACATTGGTGTCATCACATTGAAATTTTCTTCCATGACTGCCTTTAATACCCAGAAGAATTATACAGAAGGTTCCTCTCAGTCCTGTGAGCCTGTGCCAGCGGCCCTTTTGAACTCTTTTTTTGTCCCACAACACCATGGGTGTTTTCCCTGACACACACAGTGGGCTGAAGTAAGACCGTCATTATAATACAGGGGTGGGTCTTAAGCTTCACTACTGAATTTTCCAGCTACTTATATCAGTTACCTTTATATGCGTAAGCTTTCCTTCTTGCTGCAAAGGCTAGGATTGTAGTTATTTTCGATGGAAGCTGCACTACTGAATTAATCTCATGCCTCTGGGGTATGGGGTTCTCAATGAGTTATGGTAATATTTACAGCATGGGTTGAACCAGGTACTCCTGAAGAAAAAAAAGACCAGATGAATTGTTAGTTTATCTGGGGGCAAGAACTCTCAGTGACTTCCAGTTTTACTGGTATAGATCCTCCACCTGTGATCATTTGTTGTCAAGCTTAATCCTTCTTCCTTCTTGTTCATCACTATTTTCAATTTTAAATATCTAACCTCCACTTTGAAATAAGCTCAAAGCTCAGATCTTACTTCACAGCTTCTATGTCTTTGTGCTCTGCTCTTCTTTTGGCCTCTCAATACCTGTCCCAGCCCATTGCTGTCTTCAGTTGCTGTCTTTTTCTCATCTCCCACAGAAGACTGCGTTCTAAAGGCACAATTAGCATTGAAGTGCATAAGGTGAGTGCCTCCTCAGCACCTGACATGATGTTCACAGAAAAGGAAATTAAAACTCCCAGTTCTTCTAAATATTCCTGTGTGTCTTCTCCTTTGAAGGGGGTGAGTTTTGCATCTTGTCTGCTGCTCACCAGCTCTTGAGCCATTGAGAGTTTTCTGCCCAGGATCCCTTGCTGACATACATGTTTTCCTTGAATATTGTAGCAGAAGTTAGGATACATCTTTGCTGATTAAGCAGTGGTATTGAGCAACAATAGCACTATACATGATCAGAAGTATTTTTCCAACCAGCAGCTCTTGGCAGCACAAAGCCCCCTCTCATCAGGCGATGCCTATGGATATGGGGAATACAAAGTCAGGCTGTGTGCAGGAGCTGTTTCACAGAACAACACCATGCACTTCACCAGCCATAGGCGACAGCGGAAAGGGGACCAGGGCATGGAAACTCAGACCAAGAACAAAACTTAGTTCTTGGACACAGGGACCAAATCTCATAACAAGCTAAGCTTGTCATGCAAAGGCCTGTTCAGTAGGAGCAGTCCCCCTGAAAATGCTTCAAGTGTTCTGACACACAAAGAATACGTGTCTGTCCTATTTACCACATGGTAAATTGGTTACAGCACAGCGTTCCACCCTTCTGCAGTAGGGAGGCCCTGTGCTACAGGAGAAGGGATAATCCAATAATACTTGTAAAGAGATTTCTGAGAATTCAGCTCTGGAGTGATGGAGGTTATAGGGCTGCTCAGAAGTGCCTTTCACAAAGAAAAGTGATCCATGGGATGTGCAGGGGTATACTATAATGCCCATATCTAATAACAACAAGTTTCCTCACGTGGAAATCTCTTTTGCCTCTATACCACTGCTATACAAACAGAACAAAGGAGATGTTCTTTGTTCTTTTAATCTGAATCTGGGCAGAAGTCAGAGACTAAAGGCTCCAGAGTTACCTTCAGAACAAACCCTACTAAATTCCTTTTATTATTTGATGGTCACTTTCCATATGAGAATTAGTCATGCTTCACTTTTTTCTGTCAAAGCTGGACTAGGGGGTTGGGAGGAAGGTTTTGAGATGCCTTCTGATTATGGTCTCAGCACATCCAGCTGAATGCCACAGGGTTTCTTTGAGGTTACACTGCAGTGATGAGGTGGTAACCTGCCAATGTGTTGTTTCCTCCACAGGGAGTTAATGAGATGAGCACCCACAGGGGAATTAACATGAGATAACCAAAACACTGTAATTCCCTTGCCAGTCAGTGACTCTCCTGGCAAACAAGCCTTCTTCACACCCTGATCTTAAACCAATGCACTGAAATGTGTGCTTAGCGTTCCGTTGCTGTAAACCAACTGTCTGCTGTCCCAGCAAATGAGGACTGCTTTAACAGCTTGTGTCAAACACGCCTGTCCTTTGAAACACCAGCTTTCACAGACAAATTTGTACAAGCTTGGCTGAAGAGCATCTATGTGTGGACAAGTCTGGGCAGCAGGACCTCTTTGGAGTCCTGGTGCAGTGTGTCTGTGCAGTATCTTTACTCCTCTGAAACAGCTATGCTCCTCTAAGCAAAACAGAAAAAACCCACACCTTCTATGTGTTCAAAACCCCATCTGCACTCCTGATCTGTGACAGAAACCTCCATTTCCATATGCAGGATTTTACACTCAGATTTTTCATTGCAGCACAGAAACGGCTGCACACAGCAGCATATTCATGATCCCAGCATCATGGGCAGGAGCCTTCTCCTGCAGCACAGGATTGCAGCCCCTGACTCATGTCTGGAATCTTTAGGAGAGCAGCAGGAAGAGAAGAGAGAGGAGGTTTTTACTCAAAGTATTGAAACTGCTTTTCACATATTTTCCAGAAATAACATTATCTGCTAGCTTAGCATATTTAAACGACCAGAAATTTAGAGAATATAACATTGATGTACTGACAAAGACAGTGACCAAAGATAGGGTCAGTCAGCTGGAGCCAGTACAGCTAATGCAAGAAAATACTTTCATCTTTTATTGCTATCATATGCTGTTGTATGTGTTTGAGAGAGTGTGTGTGTGTGTATTTTTAGCAGCTTGGGTGTAGAATAAAACTAACTTCATTCCCTTGACAAAAAAATATTAAACATCTGACAAAAAGTGTGCATTCAGTAATTGCATTCCATGTCTATTTTATTTGTCTTTTAAATTATTTATAAAATAACACTCCCCATAGCTTCATGGTGCTTTGCACTCAATGAAAAAGTTTCTCTGCGGATAGGATTCATTCTTTTGTCTTTGTCTTACCTGCTATATGAATTGGGAATCTAACATATAAAATACAGTGCACTAACAAAAGAAATGGCAACTGATGATATGAAAAAAATTAGATTTTTATTACATGAATACCTCAAAGATAAAAAGAAAGTTTATTTCTGCAGAGGGAAAACAGAGAAACAGAGAACAGTAATATAAATGCTGTAGCAAAACAAAGAAATAGATCATATTCCTAGGCTTACTCTTCTGATTAATTCCTAATTAAATACACAGGTTCTTCTAGTGATTTAATTCCAGGCACAACATGAGTGGCTTTTCACTGATGAATTCACAGTCTGATGGCCTGAATTTAAGAGAATGGTAGAATCTGAATATCCAGCACCAGCTTGTGAATCAGGAGATGTGCAGTCAGCTGAAACACACTGGTAATGTAAAATTGTAGAGGCAATGAACCTGAGGTTGCGCCTTGTCCTGAGGCAAACTTCCCACTGGCTTTAATCTGAATCTTTGCTTGCTTGTGAGGTTGGAAAAATTATTATTAAAATGAAGCTATGTCACAGAAATGTTAAAAAGGCAAAAAGAAATAACAAGGACACAAATTTTAACAGAAAAACTAATCATTATATACTCCATTAGAAAAAATGTTCTTGAACTGTAAATTATCCTTGGAGTTCACTCTTTTGCAGATTTCTCTAAAATCAAACATCAAGAAAATATTTACATTTTCTCTCTAGGAACTTCCTTGTTGCATTAGAGGAAATTAAGTCTGAGCTAAAACAGAAATTCGAAACTAAGCATTGACATTTTGAAATAAGCACTTTGGTTAGTTCAAAATGTTGTTTGAAAAATGAGAATATTTTCTCAAAATTAGTATTTTCCAGGGGTGGATAGGACTCCTTAAATTAGGAAATGCAGGAAACTTTTCTCCTCCACTAATCATCTACTTGACTTTGGAATTTGAGAATGAAGCTGAGGCAGTTGTTTGAACGAAAACTGAGTGTCTATAAAGAAGAATAAACTCCAGTGTATCTCTCCATCTGCACAATATTATTTCATGTCATATATTTTCTGCATTTTGCAAAGCAGGAACAGAAACAGACTGTACATCTCTGCAGTGCTTGACCTAAAGATATCTTGATTTTCGCCACAGTGCTAACAGGGACCAAAATGGGTTTGCCCAGTTCACTGTAGTGTTTAGTCAGTCAATGAATAGGACTTTTGCACATATAGGAGAGGTAGATTAAAACACTCATTCTACCGTATTTTTTTTTCTAAATATTCCTCAGGAAAGTACCAGGACCTTCTGCAGCTCTTCAGTGTGTTCCAGGCTGCTGTAGTTGTCGCCATGCCACTCACGTGCTTCAGAGTTCTAACACATATCTGCTCTTTCCTGCTTCAAGGCCATCACTTCCCTGCACTGAGTCTGATTTTCTGCAGATTTTCCTGAGCTGAAAACAACTCGTGCTCCAGACAAACTCAGTCCCCTTGTGCTGGACACAGAGCTGATACTAATCTTGCTAAGCTTAGAAGCTCAGCTCTAATGTCCAATACGGTAAGTCGGTCTCATCCTGTTCCAGTTTCACAGCTAAAGATTTGGAATTTAACCTTACATGATGGCTTTCATCCGGAGGAGCCACTTGTTTCAGCTGGGTCCACTAAGGACATGCCTCAGGTGACCAAAAGCAGCCGGATAAGGTTGATGATAACTGTCTGCCAGAGATGTGCTGTGCTTAAACTCACTGTCCCAGCCTCAGTACTGGCAGACAGACACTGGGACTACCAGTGTAGTAATTTTATATATGTATAAACAAAAAAGAAATGACTGGTTAACTCAGTCCTTCACAAACTACACTGTTCTGTGTTTCACTTCGTCCTGGTTTTGGCCTAGCAAAGAGATGAGGTAGACATCAATCTTGGCTTTCCAGCCTGCTCCAGTGTGCTCCCCACCACGCTGTGCCAGGGTCTGCACCAGGCTTAGGTCTGTAAGAGTCTGGACGGAAATCCCTTGTCTGCCTCACGACCATCGACAGAGGCCGAAAACCCAGAGACCCTAAGAGGGGAAAAGGAATTTTGCACAATGAAGTCCAGCCAGATCTTGGTGGGATGCCTGCCAGGTGCCCAGGTGTACTGCAGAGCTGTGCTGCTGAGCTGTGCTGCAGAGAACTGTGCCGCTCGGCTAACGGGGCGGAAAGGACTGCACAAGAACAATCTGTCTAGTACCGCTGTACCTGTACCCTAAAACAATGGGCCCTATTTCCCCACCTGCTGGCTACTTGCCCCTCGTCTCTGGAGGGATTGCCTCATCTCTTGGGTACCTGCCCCTCGCTTTCGAAAAGACTATAAAGAGACTCTCAAAAAGTACCCCTACGAGTACTCCCTACGGACGAGACGAATCCATCGGATCCGGACAACGAGGATCTCCTCGTGCCGTGGTAGCTATGCCCCTCCTTTTCTCTTTCTCTCTTTCTTCTCTCTCTCTCTCCTCTATCGCATAACCGTGTTGTTGGCACTCAATAAAGTGCTTTTGATTTTTGATTGAAGCAAAAATACTTGTCCCTGTTTTCTTTTGCACTCTGAGATTCAAAGTAACGAACCATCACGACCCCCGCTCCTACGAGCGGATCGTGACAGAAGGTCACAGCACAAACGATACGTGGTCTTTCTCATTTCTCTGCTCTTTAACTCCCTGCCCCCTGAACTTGAACTTGCTGATAGGAAATTACACTCTGTTTCCGTATGTTCCACCCAGCTGTGCTTTATAGTCTGCTACAGCCAAGAAGTCACTACTGGTTCTCTGGTGCATGGGAGAATCCAGATTTCCCCTGGGATAACATGTCACTTCCTTTCAGGTATTAGCTTGCAAGCTTTGCACTGTCACAGAATGAAATCACAAGTCTGGACCTTACTTGATTTTTTATTAGTGACTGATTGACACTGGTAGCCAAGTAGAAAATAAGACTGATATCCTGGAATACAGTGGAAAGCAAATGGAGTTGCCAGTTGCTGCAGATACCCCAGGTTATCTTCTCATTTCCTCACAGAATGGGAGAAGGTTCATTTTTCAGGACTTTGCAGTCATTTGGCTATGTGAGCAAAAGCAGAGTCAGTGCAGGCACATCTGGCTGTATGGGTGACAGAGCATTCCAGCCCCAGGGCTACCTTGGATGAACTCAGTACAGCTCTAGGGCATCCTGTTTCTTCATCACTCATTCTCTTTTTTTATTTATTCTCTTTTTTTATTTATTATTGGAGGTGCTACACAAACACCTCCTTGTGAAGACATAAGGCCTCTTGTTGTGAAGCGCTAAATTGTACTGGATAAGAGAAATCCCAACACTTGCACAACCCTTCATTTTACATTCCCCTGCTTCAAAGGATGTGAGGGAGAGTGGTGTTTTGTTATAGCATCCCCTCTCCTCAAACACAAAAAGATATTCCTGGGATAACCCCAGGAATATAAGTTTGTAGATGGGTGTCTCCTTTGAAGAGGAATTTTTTCAAGTAGGACTGCCTGTAGAGATAGGAAAAGGGGTAATTGTTTTAAAGTGAAAGAGGGTTAATTCAGACTAGATATAAGGAGGAAATTTTTCATGCTGAGGGCAGTGAAACATTGAAACATGTGACCCAGAGTAGCTGAGGATGCCCCATCCACAGAAACAACCAAGGTCAGGTAGGATGAGGCTCTGAACAAAATGGTCCAGTTGAAAATGTCCCTGCTTATGGAGGTTGGACTAGAAAACCTTTAAAGGTCCCTTCAAACCCAAACCATTTGGTGATTCTGTGATTTTTATCAGGATAAACCTTTTAGCATAACACCTATGTCAGGCAATTAGTCATCACTGGGCTGTGAGGGGGTATGAAATAGGACTGGAGAGGTTTCTCCTGACTCCCTTGAACTTTTGTCCTCAGGGTGGGACTGGGGAATAGGGAAGATTGTGAATGCTCAGAAATAATATTATTTGCTTTAAAACCACGTAAAAATACCCAGATGAATAAATTTCCACTCATTGCCTTTTGCTGTTGGATTTTTTAAGGATTTATGCAGAACACTTCTTTTTTCCCTCCAATTTAAACCACAACAACTGAGTTTTAAAATTAAATCCTTAATTCTCTATATGATCATGTAACTCCAGGAGCTGAAGTTTTACCATGCACAAATTGTCACCCCGACTGCTTCCTCGAAAAATTGAGGGATTCAGAGCTCCTATAGTTTTTCAATAGAGCTGCAGTTCTGAGCTGGTTCCTTTGTCTTCATCTTTGACTTGCTATCTTTAGCACTCTCCCTAGACTTATTTCATGTCTCTGATCTTACATACCCTGCACGCTTACATACTTGGCTTTAGTTTTTTCCCCTGGAGTTTGCTCTTCACTGGTTCTTCTCTCTGGCACTCACTTTCTCTCTCTATCAACATACATCCTCTTTTTGAGTGTGCATTTCAAATCTCCCTGTTTGTCATTATGCTAAATCCATTTCAGGCCTGTATCCATGTAGTTTTATCTTTGTCTTGCAAATAAAGCGGATTTTATCATCTCTTAGTTGCTTTTTCCTTTTCTTTTATCCTCTGTATTTGTACAGTTAATCTGTTTATAGTCAAGGCTGTGCTAAACATTCTTGCACTCCTCTCTGACAAAGCGTTTTTTGACTTTCTGGATGATACAGCCATATTATGATATTTTGAATGCTAGTACCACTTTCTTGCATGCAACCATCACTAATATTCTGTTGTTGTTCCTTCCTCCTAGTGATTTATCTTTGGTATGCCATTACCTTAATTATGCATGGATGTCATTTACATACACAATTTAGGCAACTGGACCATATTAATCTTGCTTTGAAATGACAGCTCTCACTCTTTAATAGATTAACTCATTACACTGAAGATCCTGTCATTCACTTACTAGAAGACAGGCATTTCACTTCTCCAGCAACTAGAAATACATCCATTTCACCAAAGAGTAGCTACTGAGCTACACAGACTTCCAAGGGAAGAAGTGGAGAGCTGGATAATTTTGGTGAGGCCAAGGACATCTTATAGACCTAATATCATATCAGCAAGGAGAAGGTTGCAAGAATGTGTGTCCAGTCTAAGCCGTCGCTCTCCTTTTTCATGGAGAAAGGGAGGAAGAACACAGCCACTGCTGGTATAGAGCCCTTTCTCCTCACTGCTTCATTCATTTTAAAGGGGAAAAGTTTAGCCGTACTACCACATCTTTGACCATCCTTTCTGCATGGGAGGACCAGCAACCATCACAAAAGTAGTTTTATACCTCAGACTGGGCTGCTATGCTGCTGTGTGGAGGTCAGGAAGGACAGCATCAGCTGTACCTATCAGATAGTGCCAGACTGGGAGAACTGTAACCTCCCTTTAATTTATTTAAACAGACAGTAGTCAGTAGAAGGTTTCATTCCCTTTGTTTCCAAGGGTGCTCTGGAAAAGAAATGTCCCACTTACCTGCAGCTGTCCTTCAATTTTCTAAGTATCCACTCATTTTCCTGTTTTGCTCAAGTTTTTTTCTGGAATTTATTTCATCGAAGTTTTCCTTTGTAAAAGCCCTTGTATCCTGTCTAACATCTTCCAGGGTAGAGCCTCACTCACAGAATCATAAAACTGCTGAAGTTAGAAAAGATCTTTCAGATCATCAAGTCCAACCTAGCACCCCCATGTTCACTATTAAACCTGTTCTCAAGTACATATTCACTGAAACTTGAAGATTTCCAGGGATGACTCCACCACAACCCTGGGGAGCCCATTCTATTGCTTAATACTGTTTCAGTGATGAAATTCTTCCTGATGTCCTTCCTGAACATCCTCTGGCACAGCTTGAGACCCTTTCTTCTTCTCCTGTCACTGGTTGCCTGGAAGAAGAGGCCGATCCCCACCTGTCTACAATCTCCTTTCAGGTGGTTGTAGAGAGTGACAAGGTCTCCCCTGAGCCTCCTTTTTAAGCCTAAACATCCCCAGCTCCCTCAGCTGCTTCTCAAAAGACTCATGTTCCAGGCTCTTCCTCTGCCCCACTGCCCTCCTCTGGTCACTCTCCAGCACCTCAATGCCTTTCTTGTACTGAGGAGCCCAGAAATGGACAGAGAATGTGTTTTGGCCTCAGCAGTGCCCAGTACAGGGGGACAATCCCTGCCCTGCTCCTGCTGGCCACACCATTGCTGATCCAGGCCAGGATGCCATTGGCCTTCTTGGCCACCTGGGCACACCCTGGCTCATGTTCAGCTGCTGTCACCAGCACCCCCAGCTCCTTTCCAGCCACTCTTACCCCAGGCTGTAGCACTGCCTGAGGTTGTTGCTACCCAGGGGCAGAACCTGGTTTACTGAACTTCATACAAGTGGCCTTGGGCCTTGGACCAGCCTGCCCAGATCCCAACTGACCCACCAAATCTTAGACAAGAGAGCAGTCCCTTAGGGCTGGACTGTGAATTCGAGGCAGTCTAAGCTGAGATGGATGGGAGGAGCAGCATCAGTTCATGAGGGGATCAAAGTATAGGCTTTATCCTTACCTCTTGCCCCCTCATTTGTTTTCGAAAAGCTCGTATCACTAGCCACAGAACTGCACCACACTGTCCCCTGCCCCCAACAGTGGCTGGATTCCACAGGAATGGGAGGCACTCATTTTTCTCTGTTCTACCGCTGTCCTTTTCCTAAGTCACCACTTCGCTTCTCATAGTGTGGGGAGAATGAAGGTCTTTTTATTTCCTTCACCCACTAAGTTGGAACAGTGTCAATTTAGTTCTCAGACAGCAGGTCACACCAGCCAATAAACAAAACCCAGTAATCCCCTACAGCTTTCACAGGCCTGCACTTTGACATTTGATTTTTGAGACTCCCACTGCAGCTAATTGAAAAGGTCTGTTTACATTTGGTTTCTAAGAGCTCTGTATGACATTCAAACTATCTTGTGTACATATGACATGGGCAGGGAATTTAATTGTTTATAACATGGCTAGGTATTCATAAGTGTTTGAAGAGTCCCTAGGCCAAGCCCCCAGTGCATGGTTGCTTCTCTAAGTCCCATTTGCTTTTAAAATACTTCTTGTTCATATGAAGAAAACCAAGCAATGTTTTTTACCCCCTAAACCAATTTTTATTTTTGTTTTTCTAGAGTTCACGAACAATAGGTTTGCAAACAGCAAGAGAAGTGGTTACAGCATGTGATTATAACCAGCAGCTGAGCATGTCTGGATGGCTCGTCACAATCATAGTGACACCAAGTCCACTGCACTCAAAGGTGACAGGTAGGCCAGCAGGATTCAGATGTCTGTGCTGTCACAAGTGCTTCAAAGTTAGGGGCCAACAGAACAGTTTGCTATTTTTTGGTGTGGGTTCTGGACTCTGGTAGTGAGTGGTGCTGCAGTGCAGCTGAGACCCACAGCCCAAAAGCCAGAGCATTCTGGGGAGATCAGAGGCAGAACACTGCATACACCCTCTTCCTGCTGTGCCTTTTTGGCTGTGGTGGACAAAAAAAATAGTAGTTATTTAAGAATTAAATTCTGTATGAAGTCAGTACCAGATTAGTAGTGAGAGGGAAGGTTACAGTACTGGTTTTCAGCAGTACATATTATTATAATACCTATCAAAATGAAGATGAAAACATTTTAGGCTCTTAATTACGTGTTACATAGGCATTACAAAAACAGATTTCGTTACCTGAGATTTGACAAACTTCTGGGCTACAGAAGATAAAAACATAGAGAGTTTATTGGTCAGAGAGGTTGAAAGAGTGAGCCTCTTTAATAACTGCATGTAAAGAAGAGAACATTAGATGGATCCAAGCGGTGCTTTCTTAACAGAATATAGCATGGCTTACCTCTGGGACTGGTACAGGAATAGAAATAAATCAAAGAAAAATAACTCTAGGAAGATACAGAACAGTATTCTTGAGGAAAGATATCTAAATATGACACCAACAAAGCAGCATTCAATACATTTTAAATTGGCTTAATCCAAGATCCAAGTGTGGTGTCTCACAGATATGATACATGTGATGCAAGCTTCCATTATTTCTGTTAACAAAGTGCATCTGGTAGGCCCTACAGACCTGAGAAGTTTTTATGGGCATAATTTGTTTCTTTCCTTTGAAAATATTTTTCCTGATGGTAGACAAAGGGAGAAAAAATACACATATTCTTTCACTATGTAAAATAAAAAGTAAAAATAGTTTGTAATGTTAGAATGCTTTTAATTAATAGGAAGACTCAGTCATTGTCTTCTTTCTGGATGAGAAAGAAAAAGAAAGCCTTGATGACTTTGAAGAAGGGTTTGGAAAACACAGGCTGCTCATTTCATGAGCAGACTGTCCCTTCTCCCCAAAACTGCTATAAGATAACATGCTAGGATCAGACCCTTGGTCACTGTCAGAGGCAGTGCTTTTCTGAAGCTGATGGATCATCCTAGGAGCTGTCCTGACTTAAATCTACAAAGGATCTGACCTAATATATTACAAAAGATAATATGGTTGATGTAAAGGGGACATACATTTATGTCCTTATTGGTCATCTGTGTGTTTGGCAGCAGCAAAGTGACCTCAGGAAATGTGGTTGCAAAGCAAAGATACAGGTGGCATTTGTTGCTATGGCAGTTTCAGATGGAACGACAAGCTTAGAGTCACATAGCAAAAAATTACTCGGTATCTCCTCTTACTAAAATCCCTGGACTTCCTGCACCCAATGTCTATGAGATTTATATGGAGGGTCCCTGAGTAACTAGAATACAGAAATACAGCCTGGTTCTTTCTATTTAATCAATAGCTATGTATATGCCCTTTATCACTGCTTGGTCTTGAGCCTGATCCTGAACTGAAAAATAGTACTATAAATCCAGAATAGCTCCAAAGATATGAGTAGAGATGGATAGATTACTCTGAGTATAAGCTGTTGTATTTTCACTTTCAAATTGTGTAAAGGTCAGTATTTACTTCCTTCTACAAAGAAGGTAGTTTATCTAATTTTTGACAGAGCTCATTGCTTACTAGAATATAAACACGAAAGAGGCAGCTATCCAATGTAGTTAGAGCAACCATTTTTCTGGATTTTCTTGTTCTGTCTGGAAATTTTATCTGGACAGAATTTAAGAACTTTTGCACATTTTTAGGATCCCTTGGTATCGGGCTTAATGAAGCAGCAGACTTGATGACACTCATTAAGTATCCATATACCACCTAGTACACATGCTCTTTATACCAGCAGAGCAAGCACCATACCATGCACACAGAGATGTGTTTCTGAAAGGAAAACCTGGTCAAAGCCACAGTAGTACCAGTGAAATGATAACATTACAGAGTACTGTCATTCAAAACAATTTTTAAAAGATGTAGCAGATGTAAGGAAATATCTCAAAAATCTAAAGTTCTCAGTTCCTACAGAAGATTTTTTTTCCAAAAAAGCCCAAACTTATTATTTTATATTTCCCTTTAGCTCTTTTTTTTCAACATTACAGCTGATTTAGTTCAGCCTTAGGTTTACCATCCTTGTTACAGTGTATCTGTGCAGATATTAAGACTGTTTAGAAAATCCTGTCAATCTGTAGCATGTGCACCTGAAGAAATAGAGCAGTCTCTAGGGAGCTGGGTAAATGGCTTCCTCTCTCCTTTTTCGTAAACCAAAGCACAATTTGTTGCTTCTTAATGTTTTGTTAGAAAGTAAATTTAATGGGTTTTACCGTGTCCACATCAGGCTTCTGGTCTCACCAAGACTACACAAGAGTTTTGCTTTTACACAGGAGCAGTGTAGCTCAGAGACCTTCATACTATTTGGAAGCTGGATACTAAGTCCTACAATTGTTGTGGTTCCAAGTCCCCAGAAAACCCTTCCCCCCCCCCACACTAGGAAGCCCGGGACTGGGGACTCCCCTGGGGCAGAGCTCTGTAGTGGGACTCCCCTGGGGTGGTTTGCCCTGTAGATGGGCCGGGCTTCCTGGGGGCTGGCTACCCTGTCCCCAGCTGCCACTCTCCTGTCTTATCACCTTCAGGCTCCAGAACTCAGTACTTGATTGTATTATCCCCTGCCAGTCTCCCCTTCTCCTCCCCCTTCCTTTCCCAGTTGGTTCCAGTCCCCCGACCCCTCCCTGGTTCCTCCCCCGAGCCCATCAGTGATTGGTTTGTAATCTCTCAATAAAAGTCTGATGCAGAAGGCGCCCCAAGTCTTTTATCTGGGTGCCCAGAGAGCTGGCAACACGGTGTCTCTATTATCCCAGGTGAGAGAACCCTCCCCCCATACTCCGGCTCATTGGTTACAGTGGCTACCAAAAGGGGGACGCAGCCTGCGATAAGGGGCGAGTCCCGACGGCAGGGAACCCGCTCAGGTCGGGGATGCTGGCTGTAAAAGCCGTAGGACTGCTGTCCGAGACCCTGGTGGGCAGCTGGCCGGCCCAAGACAACGGCCACACTACATATGTGCATAGATCAGAATACAAAGCAATGTTTCCCAACTACTGCCCTTTTTTGCCTTGAGTAGGAGCAGAGTGGTTGCAGCCTCATGTATCTGCACACATAGAGGTACTAAAAATCATGGCTGAACACCTCAACATTCATCTGACAAATACAAAATCCACTAAAATCACTAAAAGGCTGTCAACTTTCAGATTTTACCAGCTTTGGTTCCAGCCCAGCAAGGCAATTACACTAACAAGTTTTGCAGGACCATGTGGCCTAAGTTACAAAGAAATACTTATTTGTATTAGTTCCATAGTAAAAGATGTTAAATCAGATGGAGAACTCATATTCGAATTACAAGCTGAATATACCTTTCTGTTCCCTCTCTCTGAGAGAAAATAAATTGGTATGTCCATAGCAAAGGGTCAGCTGGCCAAATTCATGCATAATTTCAAACCCAAAATCACTGCCTCACAGCGACTTTGCCTCTGTACTTGGGATGCCAAGTGCAGCAGTGAGTTACAGAGAAGCAAATGGCAAGGCAGTCAGCATTGAAACTGGGGTGGTAACTTTAGGAAAACAAGCTCAAGATGGACTTTGGGACAGAAACACAGTATCCTACACCCCACCCACTATACAATGTAACAGGGCTGTTGAGTGGATATGCATGTCAAAACTGCCTTGGCATTAGAAAACTGTGCTGCAAAAAATCTTGAATTTCAAAGTCAAAGGAAATTGAGATGCATGAACAGACCAGAAGGCAGCACAACTGACCAAGACTTGAGACAGTTTTACATATACTTTCACAAGTGATGTGAGTGCACAGCTGCCCTGCACAGAAACCATCAGACATCTTCAGAATAATGGTCACATGAACAGAATAGCACCCTCCTCTCCTAAAACTGCATCACAGATCAGCACCATTTTCCTTGCACTGTGTTGTAGTCCACCAAGCCTGAAATAAGGATCCACAACATCGTCATTATAAACATAAGTAAGATGGATGATGGCATTTCCTGGTCCGTAAATTCTGCTGCTCTGTGACTACCCAAGAGTTCATTTGGTCATGTGCTTTTGGGGAAACAAAGAAACTCCCAGACCCTTATGCTAACAGTCTGGGCAATTCCTGTGTCAGCGGCTGCTGCCAAGCAGTCACCCTTAGTAGCCACAGTGATCTTTGGAAAGGGACAGAGGAAGAACATCTTAGATGAATCAATGCTCAAAATTAGTTGGAGACCTCTTATCTTTTATGTTCATGTAAACTGGGAGACCGTGTGATATCTTCAAGAGGGTTTTTTAATGTCAGGTTCGAGAGGTAAACTGGTATATTATTGAAATGGGAAAACAAATATTAAGATGGTGCCCTGAACTCATCAAAGCATTGTGGATCACTTATTTTTCTTTATATCATCATCATAAACAGAAAAAGCAGGAAAAACATCATTCTTCCAACACCTTCCACACTTACAAATAATAAATATTTAATATTTTCTGCATGTAAACTATATGAGTTTCTAAAGCAATATCAAGTTTGTAAAACTTCCTTCTGCTGCTTTTCATTGCAATTGCAATAGGTGCAAAGTCTGTCAAGGACTGACTTGGCAAGGGAAAAACTTGCCCTGCTATATCGCCAGGAATTATTGACTTATCTGGCATGAAAGGGTGAGAGAGTTGTATAAAAATATGCTTATATTCTTAGGTGAATTTTTTTTTTTTGAATTTTGGTCTTTTTCCTTCTGCTGTTTCTTTATGGGTTGAATAAAGGAGTCTATAGAGTATCAGTTCAAAACAATGCTTTCTCCACCTTACCAAAACACAGACAAGGAAGAAAAAAGGAGACGGAAAAGAAGGTTATTAAAACAGGAACCTACAAGTCCACAAACAAGTCTGATAGAAAGAATAACCCAATAGCTTTCTCATAAATAACAAGTGTCAGGTTTGGCTCTTACAGGCTACCACTCATGTTGCTAGGCCCCATTTCCAAGGGGCTCCTTTGCTTATTAATTAAATCTTCCTATCTTGTAGTTAAATTTACTCAGATTGAATGGTCTTTGAAGCTTACTTTGGACATTTGTAGCACACTGACACCCTAATCTATGACCAAAGAGCTGTCAAATTCTTTGCTATCGGAGTCAGAAAAAGTAACATTTACCAAAAGAAGCTACAGGATTAAATTTTAGGATTTGAACGCACAGACTACGACACCCATTTTGGAATGCTGGCACAAATTAATGATTATGCTCATTCCTAATCACATTTATTTAAAATTTCAAACAAAGTAATAAAGTTGGCCCACAAACAGAACATCAAATGTTTATTCCCTGTAATCCTATTGTTTTAACAGTGTAATGCATACTAGTTTGTTGGAGTTTGGATTCAGTTTTTTCCTCAGGAATTTTTCTCCCATGGGTTGCTAAGAGTCTAATGACTGAGCTAACAGCTGAGTACTTAAGAGAACAAAGCACAAGGCTAGGGCCTTTCTCCTTGGCAGGGTGGGGTAGAATCGCCCTCATGGAAGCAGGGTTTGACAACGTGAGATTTTGGAGACTGAAAAACAAGGGCAGGGGGGAGGTGGCTCTCTTGCTCGGAACCCTCGGAGCTGGACGGTCGGAGCTGCTGTCTGCTGAACCCACGGCCCCTGAGAAGCCAGCACGGAGCTGCCGGTCTGTCTGCTGTGAGTCTCTGCCCTCTGCCCCATCCGGAGCTGCCTGCCACCAGCCTGTCTCTCCCCCGCTCCTCCTTGCTGCTCCGAGTTTCTTCGCTACGTTGTGGCGGGGTTTCCCCCCTGCACGTCGGGACCTCTTACCGTCCCAGCTCCCTGTGTCCGGGGATCCTGCTGTGGCACCAACACCAGCTGCCCCTCCCGAGGGTCTGTGGAGCAAGGGCTCTCCTCCATCCCTCCGTGCCTCGGGCAGCCGCCATTGCCGTGTGCTACCTGAGCTCACGCCGGAGCGCCCCCTGCAGGCACCGGGGAATCACCGCACCCAGAGCGCCCCTGCAGGCTGTGACTGGAACTGCACCGAAGGGAGAAGGTGCCTGAAGCCGAGCAGGCTGCCACTGGGTTTCTGGTTCTGTTTGTTGGTTAACGTTATAGTTGTTGTTATTTGTTATCCTTGTTTTAGACAGTAGTAAAGAACTGTTATTCCTATTCCCATATCTTTGCTTGAGAGCCTCTTGATTTCAAATTTATAATAATTCAGAGGGAGAGGGGTTACAGTTTCCCATTCCAAGGGAGGCTCCTGCCTTCCTTAACAGACACCTGTCTTTCAAACCAGGACATAGTTCTTAATTAAAAAGATACTGCAAAGTGCCATTCCACAACTAATAAGAAATGTATAATGTGTTAGGGAAGAATACTTGATAACATGGTAAGTACTAATGTGATGTAAAAAAAAGGAAAAATGAGTGAGACAATGAGGAATGTAATGGTTTATACTGGCCAGGTGACTGCAGGGCTATGACCACTATTTTTCTTGTTGCTCATCATCCTCAAATTCCCCACTTTTGTTCTCAGCATTTACTTGTGGCATGTTTGAAAGTCTGGGCCACAGCAAGGCCTTTCTGTGTTATCTGTTGGTCTCTGTGTGTAGAACTACAGGTCTTGGCTCTGGTTTGTAAGTCCTGATAGAGTTCAAGTAAGCAGTGAAATGTATTTAATAAAACCATCCTGAGATGTCATAGGAAGCAAAGAGATGGAGGGACTGAAAAATTGCCCAAAATACAGCAGGAGGCAGGGAGGGTAGGAGAAAGAGCTGACAGCACATGAATGAAGGTTGTAAAGACTCTCTTCTCTGTGGTACAGTCACTGCTTGCAGATGCTCATGTGTGCTTTCTGGCAATGCTACTGCCAGTCCATATGAGAGACAATGGAGACAATGGAAAGAATCTGAGACCTTGGAGAGGTTGATAAACTTAAAACTGTCAGTTTGGGTAATAAATATATGTAAAATATTTATTGATGGGACAAGAGAAGTCTGATGCTGACGGTTTGGTCTTTTTGTTTTTCAGCAGTTAATACATGTCCATGTGTAGTATGTCTCTGATGTATAGTTGTTTCTATATTAACATATGAGTAAATGGCAGGCAGGGATTGTTTTGGGCTCCTTCCCCTAAATGAATTAAATTAGGGCTTCATAGACTTTCTTATGGAAAACATAGAGATAGAAAGAGCCTTGAAGGCTCAGTTCAGACCCAGATCTAAAATAAGTAGATAGTGTCAGCAGTTAAGCACCTAATAGGATAAACTCACCCCTTCACTGTTTCAAGGTAGTTTAAATTTACATAAACCGTTATGTGTTTCCTAATAATATCCTAAGGAAGAAACCCTACCAACTCTGAACCCTACCTTCCATGATCCTTGCCCCTTGAGTTTGTTGGACCGCCTGAACTTCCTAACCTGGTCAGACGTACCCTGGCTGCAGAGTATCAGAAACAGGTCTACCCAAGACACTATTTTTAGTTAAGCCAGAAAAAAACAGTTTATGTAGAAGAGTTATGGCTTTAAGTGAGATATTGTCATTAGCAATCTATGCACATCTATGGAATTTTGTGAGTTAGGCAATTATTTATTATAAAGAAGCAATGAATATATTCATTTATGAAACATCACTGGTTTCTAATTTAATAACAAGATGCAAATTACCGTTGATTTGTTTGTTACTGCAATAAAACTAAATGTGACCTGCTAAATTAAAGTTTGCTGGTTTTAAGTGATATTACATTTTTGAGGTTTAATTTTGAAAGCTAGTAAGTCCTTCTATTTTCCGAAAATTTACAAAGTTACGAAAGTCAGTAAAGAGATTTTCACTTCTATATAATTCTGTTTAACACATATATAGATTGGTATAACTCTTAGCATCTCATTGGAATAAATACCAGGATGGTAAAATAAGTAGAGTGACCTCACCATACTAAAAGGACTTTAATAGGTCAAAAGTTTACTCTCTTCCTTTGAGAAGCACCCATGAAAAACTCCTGATAAAAATCTATAGTGGATCATGAACAAATTAACACAATGCTACATTTGGAATTTGTCTTTTAAAAATTGCTGATTATTAAAAAAAAAGAGGGAGAACAAAAAAATGTTTAAAGCTTTAGTTAATGAGAAAACAATCCATTCTTCATAATTATGAAAATGTCCAGATTCCTAATGTCTTAATCTGCCCCCTATACTCTCAACACAAAAATAAAGTTGTAAAATATCCCATTTCATCATGAGATGCCTCCATTTGTATACTTCTGCCTCAAAAGATTTTTTCATTGATTTTCTTTTAATCCTATTCTGGACTAAATGTATCCACATGTTGAGCAACTCTGGAAAATGTTATAAATTTACACTTTTCTTTCAAGTAAAGACAAGCTCCAAGGCAAAGATGAGGCTCTTTTACCCCATGAGTCACACTGGAAAAGCCTGCTAACCTCACTGGACAGTCTTGCGCTACCCAGTCTCTCCATCTGCTCACTTAACTGTCCAGAAACAAAGGTTTCCTTGCTTTTACCAAATAGTTTTGAGGTAAACATTGTGTTTTATATCCTTCCACAGTGATTGATTGTAAAATCAGCTGTTGAAAATAAGTGTAGGGTCCTATTTTTAACTATGAATGGGTAATGGTCTAGATACTTACTAAACACACTTTGTTTTGAGTTTTGATGTGCCAACTTTGAGATTTGCCCAAAAAATGAAGTCCTATTACCTTGGACCTCCCAAACCTGAAAGGGAGGCTATGGCCATGCTTGAAAATTTGATGCTTTGCATTTATACCTATTTTTAACATTTAAAGGAAAAGGAGTGGCTCTTGATTTCAGCACTTGCAAATCACATGTTGATATAACAGGCTAGTGCAGTTGCAAGCTGAATCCAGTTGATCCTTTTGGATGCAGAGCTTTTAAATGGGCCTGAGTACACAGAAGTACAAGACAGTGTCCCTTCTGCTTTCTCAGGACATCATTCCTTGCCTCCCTATGGCTGTATGCAGATGCACTGCCCCTTAAGGAAGAGAGGTGAGGAGAAAATTCTGGGCTCTGTGTTGCATCCCTTTGCTTCCCTGAGTAAGAAATCAGGTGGACTGGAGTCTGATTCTCTCCCAGACCTACAGAGTAAGAGAAAGGATGGAATATTTGACCTGAACACAGGGCTAGTGTATCCAAATTCATGTGCTGGCTTAGTTAGCATCTTCCTTGGTGGAACACATTCAGGAGATAATGATGGAAAACTGCCTCCACCACCACTAGACTTCTGAAAGACTGTGTTTCAGTCCTCACCAACAAGTATTTACAACCACTGGACAACCAGGCACATGATGGATATTTTACAGATCTACATATTCTCAGGGACAAAAGAAAAATCACATCACTGGTATAGAGATGGCTCTGAGGCTGAATCCAATTGCAGACCACTGATTAAAGCCAAATCCAGACAAAGCAAGTTTCAGGTGAGGACATGGAGAGGCAGCTGGACGAATATGCAGACTAGAGGTATCATTAGTAACTGTGCTTTTCTGGTACAACAGAGTCCACCATGATAAAGACATTGATGTACCTCACAAGCTGGTCTGAGACAAGCACAAAACCCAGCAACTGTCTAACCTCCCAAAACTCAGCACTGTCAAAAACTCATCTTGCCATCTCCCAGATCAGTGAACAGCAAGGCATACATTTATCTTTTAAACAAAATTCTAAGATTTTATTCTATATACTCCACTAAAATGCTTCTCCCTCTGGACAGAGGCTACATTAACAAATGTATGCCAAGTTTTACTAATTTTAGTCAGTATGCTACTGGAAGACAACAGGGACTATGCCAATGAGGAGAGTGTAAAAATCTTACCAGTGAGAAAGCCACTGGGAGTCATCTTGTTATTCAGAGGGAATTCACCAGGCTTGTGATGGATTACTTTTGTTGGTAGGATTTTCAGGAAGAGCACCTCTCCATACACCCAGAACTGAATATCCTGCTCCACCACAGCAGAAGGCAAGTTGCCAGCTTGCATGGCTGCAGAGATAATCTCCCGAACTGTAATTAAAATTACAAAATCTGTCTGAATCTTATAACTGCCTGAAACTCAGCAGTATCAACTTCGGTGCTCCAATCAGTTTGGCCTCAATATGTCCAACTACAACTTAATCACAGAATACTTCGGGTAGATAGGCATACGTGAGAAGACAAACTACAGTGGTTATTACAAGTACTGTCAGAAAAGAAAGTCAGAGGAAAGAAATGGGGGAGTGAAAGAAGGGAGGAAGGAGATCAAATAGAAAGAAAAGCAGAAATAGTTATGGATTTGACTACAGTGCACTGTACAAACCCCAGTTTGTTGGAGTGCATATAAAGGACAGGCTTTGCTTTTCTCCATCCTTAGCTGTGATCTGCTTGCCATTTTGCCAACGACTGAGCAGGTGTTGGGCAAACTCCATATTTTGGGCAAATATGGAGTTCAGAGCTCATTTTCTGTCCTGTGAACTGCAGTTTTACAGCACACCACAGTTACTGACCCCAACAGGAATTCCTGCCATGAGTCCTGCACTTCTCCCACATGCAATTCCTCTGTCTCTGCAAAGGCAGGCAGATAAGAGTGTGAGACAGACACACCACTGGCATCCCAATCACGCTAACAAAACTACTCCTCATCTTTAATTCCTGTAGCCTTGAGCATACTCTCCCGGCTGTGATCACTCTGAAATGTGGATGCTGCCCTTTCTAAGGGGACCAGGTTTCTGTCTCCTTTCCTTGTTCCTGAGGTAAGCAAGGGCTGTCCTCTCCACTGTCTCCTGTGAAGGCTTTGATTACTGCCTCCAATGTCTTCTTGAGGTACTTGCCGTGCTTTTACAGGATAGGGGCTCAAACTCCCTTGCTCTGATCTTCTGTCCAAAAGGACTTCATCACCATTTCCTTGTCTCCTCTCATACCCTAAAAGGTTACAGATTCCCTTAATTTCCTATATAAGCATTGTTCCCGCAGAGAGAGAGTTTTTCTTCTGATCTCTTCCTGGGTTTTCTCCATGTCATTAAATTACAGCAAGGAACTCATGGAACAGAGTATCAGTTTTACAGATTCACAGAGAGACTGTATAAACATACATAATTTATATGGACATCAAACCCACTGAAAGTTATCAAAGTAAACAGCAAAGTAAATAAATGAAGCTAATTTTCAAACCAAAGCCCACACAAACCCTGAAGACATAACAACTCTGGTGTTTCAGGGTTTATACTGATCTCTAACTAACCAAGCTTAGGATGAGACCTGGAGCAGAGGGCAGATAATCTCATGTCTGCTAATACGAAGTTTATGCAGTTTCTTCTGTCTTTTAAATTTCAAAAACGGGATACTGAACCAAATGGATTTGGTCTTTCATCCAACCAATGCTTTATTGCTCTGAAGGGATGCTTTAGATTTCTTGTTTATCTCAGTTTTTTTCTGGAATCGTCAAACTCCAGTGCTTCCCTTTGCCTTCCTCCCCCAGCCCTCCCTATCTCCTCTAATCTCCACAGGGGTTTCTATATTAGTCTGAGTGGCTGGATAGGTCTCAGCGTCCATCTGGGGGGGGATTAAACTTAATTTATCCTCTTAATTCAGCAACAATTTCCTCACCAAATCCTCTTCCTAGCTTCTCCTTCGCCTCAGCACTTGGCTAGCAGTTTAGCCCCCTACCTCAGAGGGAAAAAAGGGAAGAAACCCGTGTCCAGTGGCGATGCTCCCTGAGGAGGGCAGCACTCGGGTTGGGGTCCCGAAAGGGGCCTCGGTCGAGCGAAGGGGCAGGGGTCCCCGCTGAGGAAGGGGTGACACACTGCCCATGGTACCCAGGGCTGGGTCCCGAGCGCCCTCCCCGCGGGCAGGGCCGGGTTCCGAGTGTCCCCGCCGACACGGGGGTCTCCCGGCAGGGGACGCCGCGACCCCTCCGGCGGGGCTGGGCCGGGCGAGCCGGGGCGGTGGCGCCCCGCGGGGGAGGTGCCGAGCCGTGCCCCGCGCCGGGCGGCCCTAATCCCATCAAAGGGCCGGACCCAGCCTCCTCCCCCCTTCCCTCTGTCCCTCCCCGTCCCTGCCCGACGCGAGTCCCGGCCCCGCTGTCCGCTCCGCACCGGCCCCGGCTCCGCTCCGCACCGGCTGCCGCCCGGAGGGGACGCGCGGCGGCGCCGGCGCCCCTCGCCCGCGGCCACCGGCCCCAGCTCCCCGCTCGGGCGGGGGGACACGGCGCACATGGAGGTGCCGGGCGCTTGTCACCGCCGCTGCTTAGCCTTAGTGCTGCTCCTGGCTTCGTGCATCGGGTGTGCGGCCACGCCGCGCAGGAACATCCCCCGCCGGCAAGGTAGGACGGGCGGCAGCTCCAGACGAGGGGTGCCCGCTTCGCGACGCGCTTGCAGCGGCGAAGTTCCGCGTTCCTTTAACACTGGGGCTGCCCCGGGCCGGGCAGCGGGGCCGGGCACAGCCCCCGGCTGGGCAGTGGGGCAGTGCCTGAGGTCCGGCCACCGCGCGTCCGGGAGCTCCGGGTGTCCGGCGTGGCGTCCGCCCTCCTCGCCCTCCCCTGCGAGCCCCTGCCGCCCTCTCATGGGGAAGAGAGGATGCCTAGGCAGCGGCAGGGACCCGTGAAGTTGCGGGGTCCGTGTACGACCCGTTTCCTCCGACATCTTACACCCAATGCCGGTGGGCGCGCTCTTTTTAGAGACCAGAAGCAGGCTGCAGCTAATGCGGAAGAAATTGGCAAAGATTTTATCCGGTTTTCCCTGGATCCCGTTACCCGCGGTGCGCCGTGAGCAGAGTTAGAAGCCAGGTGAACCTCTAAGCCGGTCAGAGGTGGCCTGTCGGGAAGGCTGTGCCGTGGCTGTGATATTTGTATGTGTGGCAGTGAATAACCTAAGACATAGAGTAGTAAATGTGAAAGATACATTGCTGGAGAAGCAATGATTTTGTCCCAGAACCGTAGCTGTTGTGTACAAGCATGCTGTGGTGTGCCTCCTGATCCTGCTCCTGGCTGAGCGCTGCCCGTGTCCCGTGGAGAGTTCCCGCGGCTGTCGGCGGGAGGTTTGCGCGCTGATCAAGGAGGTCGTGCACGGTCCTTAGAGGTGGAAAGCTAAAACCTTCAGTCTGAGCACATTTTGCAGCCCTTTTACAGTCTGCAGCATATGAAACAGTAAGGTAAAATGTAAACACTGAGATGAGACGGTGCATGGTGAAGTTTGACATTCTGTATACTTTACAAATTGCGCTGCTAAGATTGCTATGCTCGGGGCTGTCTCAAACACTGGGAGTATCGTGGCGTCTTTGTGACCAATACTGACTCTTATCACTGAGTTTGCAGGGATCAGTTCAGTCGAAAATACAACAAGTTTAGTACGTTCTGCCTCATCTCGCCAAGTGCTTGTAGCTTCAGGTCCCTTTTGTATCTATCCCACGGTATTGAGAGATTTTTATTGCTGGGTTTTAGAATCACTATTGCGCCTTTTCTTGCTCATGTGAGAAGGAAACAAATGCCTGTGCAGTTGGAAACTTAATACTTAAATACAGCCTGAGCTTAAAACCCTTACAGGACAGATGGCTAATTTTACTGGTCTGACCTTGTCTCTTAGGGATCTAGTCCCATGATCCTTGGTTGTCATAATAGCCACCATTAAGTACTTGAGGAAATTAGGCAGACAGTCATTGTGAATGAGATGATTAGTAGCTTGCATTAAAAATACTTGGTATGTGAATTTGGAGAGGGAAATGTGTAAATATTTTTAAATATTGACCGTAACATACTGGTGTACTTGTTACCCTAGTCACAGCAGAATGGCAGACCTGGGGAAAATGTATTTCTGTGCATTAAATGAAAACAGTTTAAAGCTTGAAAACTAATTGTAGTGTTGTGAAGGAAATGAATTAATATGTATTATTGTATTTACCTTACTTACGTTAGCACACATTTTATGTTAATTTTTTATAACGTGCTTCAGATTCTCTGACTCTTTCAATCTTTCCTTTCTTGCTTCTTTTGCTATACAGGAAGTAATGAATTTTATTTGGCACAGTTTTTTCAAAATCTGTAAACATTTGAAAATCCACTTGTAGCAAGATTTGAAGAAGGAAATCCCCTGTACAGTTTATGTGCAGCAGTATATATATATATATATATGATTTAAATCCTATCTGCATTTTGCCAGGGGCTGTTGGAATTGAGGGGCTTCCAAGAATCCCATGACTGGGTCCTTACTATGAAATGTTGCTCTCAAAACACTCAGAACAGGTGTAGATCCAGGTAGCTGGAACATCTCTGCCTTGTTCTGCAGCATATCATGTGCTGGGTAGTTAATAAGAGTGGAACAGAACTATCATTTACTCACACATCCAAAGTTGCACATTCAGTGAGTACAGAAGAGATTAGACAGTCAAAAGTTCTTCAGGGTTCTTTTTTCTTTAATTTTGCCCTTTTAATAGTGATAGGAGTGAGACATTCAGGAATTGTAACCGAAGTGAAAGCAAGAGGTTATATCAAGAGAGAAGTCATAAAACCAGTTCATCTTCAATAACAGAAGCTGACTTGGAAGTCTTGTTGATCAAAAGACAAAAGATAGGAAAATGGAGATCCATTTTCCTAAGTTTCAGTTCAGGGCTTAGTTTACAAAGATCAGTTTTGTAATCCCCAGAAAGCAGCAAAGTGAGAAATCTGTTGTGAAGTTAAAAATATATAGTAAAATGGCCACAAATGCAACTTCTTAAATTAATCTTCAGGAGAAAAGGCTGCACTCAAATACAAGACATCTTGATGACTGTTAAACTCATTCAAACATTTATTTACAGTTACATAATACATTTTCTGGAGACAAGGAAATGGGATGACTCTTCAGAAAGGGCTTAAAACAAATCCTTAGACACCGTGTGGTGAATAGTATAGCTGGGAACAGATTAGCCTGGGATTCTCTGTATCTTGTACTCCCAGAAGTTGGCACTCATACTGCTGCTTTCACATTGTTTTCTTGCTTTTGCCTTCTGCAAAGACACAGGTTTTTGCCATCTCTGTTTCAACTGGTCGAAGATTAGAGAGTCTGAAACTAGCTCCCAATGTGTTACACTGCTACTAATATAAACACAGTATTTAATTTTAATGGTCATCTGATTTTAGAGAATTTTAAGGGAAAGAGCTGACCAGTCCTGTGGATTTTCATGGCATAAAGCTGTTGCACTGTATTGCCTTGATGCTTCTTTAGTAACAGTGTAAAATTCCAACGCCCTGTAGAATAATAAAATGGGTAAGTTGGTCTGCATGGAGAATAAAAATAATCATATCTGATGCTTAGGAATGCTTCTCCTTTTATAAATATATTATGCTTGCCAGCTCATATAAATAAAGATTTTGGCTTGTATCTCTTTCCCAGATGTCCATAGCAGAAGACATCACTGGCTTTCTGTGTAGATGCTGGAGGAGTCAGACCAGTTAAAGTTTGAAGAGTTTACAAGAGAGTAGCACTCAATATCAGGGCCAGATTTTCAAAAGAGTACAGATCCCTGGTCAGCACTACAGTAAATGGCTTTTTTTCCCGAAGGATTTGGCACTGGGATACTTGAATTCTTTAGAAAATCTGACTATAATAGGAGCTGCTAGATATGGAACACTTTTGAAAGTCTAGCCATAGTCATGTGTCAAAACAGGTCAAACTGCCTTGAAGTCAGGTCTACAGATATGAAAAATGCAGAAGTCTTTGGGAAAGAAGGTGCTTATTTGAGTTTTTAAATATTACAGTTTTTTGGAACAACAATAGGATAAATTCTTATTCACTGTCATAATAAATCCCACATATAAAGTGTGCAAGGGTAAGGTTGATTTGCTGCTGGATGTGAAGTGTCTGAGAAGAGGAATGACTCTGAAGCTGAATGATTCCTAATGTGAGGGATGTAGAACTGTCAGAGACAGTGCGTATCTGTGAGCTAGAACTAATAAAGAGGATGTGAATAATTTATTTGAGGGAAGATTAGTATCATCCTCTTACAGTTTCAGAAATGTCTGATGTCTTCAATGCCAATAAAATCAAGCACTAATTATATATGTATTTTTTGTTTGTCACCTTCAGGTGTAAGTTGCATCGCAATGTTATGTGACATTCTCATTTTGATTTGACTCACTCTTGTACCTCTGGGGTCCATGGTGTGGTAAATTCTGGAAACCGATCAATCACATCACCACCTCATGCAGATATGAGCATTCCGATAATACTCTCCAGGGCAGCAATAGGAATGCAGTGAATTAGCCCACTCGAGCATGTTACTTTGTATGTCACTGTAACTCATTTTGAAGTATGTTTTCTGACATTAGTTAGTCTCACTTGCAGTGAAATGTCTTGTGCCCTTTCCACCATGAAATTGGTATCTTCCTCTGTACAAGAAAACCAGTAAATGTTTTTCACTGGCACCATTTTGCCAATGCCAATGTCTGAAATGACTGTTCAGACTTCCACCAGTGTTCAGAAAGGTAAAATTAGCCAAGACGTTCTATACTAGATACTGGGGTTCACAGTGATGATTTGGAGAGGAGGGGTTGTTTTGGACTTTGGGCACTGGAGTGATCCTTGGGAAATCTTTCTGCCTTGAGGCTGTCACAGACTGTCTTTGACGGCTTGCCAGTCCTTCACAGGCCAGATTTTAATTTTTAAAAATGGGATTAGAGGGGTTTTATGCTTTTATCCTTTTCCAGCCATGCCACTTTAGACAGCAGTAAGACTCCTATAGAGTGCTCATCACAGCTGTACCCCAATTTTAGTCAACGCTTCCAGGCTTTAACTGAGTGATAATGTGCAGGTGATGTTCACATTATGGTGTCTTATGGTGTGCCTTGCAGAAAAAAACCCTCTTTTTCTCTCAGTGACACTGGTCTAGACAGGACACAGCACTGTGTACTGTTTGCAGCTCTTTAGAAGTGAACACATCCAACAGTCAGACTCACCTTAAACTTAATGGAAGGGATTCTGTGTCAGTCACCCAAAACACATCCTGAGGAACAGAATAGTACCTTGCTATCTTAAACCAGAAAATTCCATTGCAGGAGTTCTCTTCAGTGCTCCTAAAACTCATTGATTAGCTGAGCGTATACTTGGAAGTTTGTAATTCCTCAGATCATGCTAATATTGGGACTCAAATTTTTACATATATCTGTTTATGCTCTTTTAATGTGGTCTTATTGAAAATAAAATTAATTTTAAAAAGGTGACTAATGTTACTTCATGTCCTCAAAACAGGACTGATAGGACCTTTTCACAACTTTTCCATCACAAGGAAATGAAACTCTAAAATGCTTATAGAAAGTTTTTCATATTAAGAAGTCATTAAAGGATATTAAAGATACCTGTAATCTAAGCAAACAGCCATGAATAGGTGCTTGCAGAGTTTATTATTTCATTGTTGAGTGTACAGTTGGGTGCCATATTTATCAGTGAATGTGCAGCGGTGGTTTATGATCGCATAACAAAAGACTTCCTAAATCACAGGCACACAGGAGATTGTTAGATATGTGACCTTGAATAAAATCTCATAATTGTTTTCTGTGCAAACGGGTGATCTATCTAAAAAAAAAAATCCCACAAACCAAACAAATCCCCAAACCTGTTTGTCATAACTAATCCCAGCTGTAAGGAAATACTTTTGGGTAAGATTAGTCAAGATTTTATTTTCTTTTATTTTTTACTCTTAGTGAAGATGCTTACCCATGAAAACCAAATTCATTATTTCATATAATGTGACCATTGAAACCACAGCAAAAGATGAACATTACTTTTTCGGACTGCAGAGCCACTGAGCTGAGAACAAGCACAGCAGAATTCATCTTTGAAAGTAACTGCTTCAGGAGGACATAAGCCACTGAAAATTGGAGGCTTAGGGGGAATGCTTCAGCACAAACCAGGTACCTAACTCAAACCTAGATAATGATACGCTGTGTGATGATCCATAAAACTCTGCAGATGAGAGGTGTGTAGTGTGAAATGCACCAAGTTCATGCCAGTTCTTCCACTGAGCATAGGGTAGCTGCACCCAGGAGTAAAGACTACAGTTGAGGAAAGTCCTTTGGGATACTGACCTATAATGAAAAAGGAATTCACACAATATTGACAAAGGGAGAGGACAGCTCTGTGGTCGTGGGAGAAACCCTTTCTTCTCTTGGGTTGGCTTCCTGTCGTTGGATAGCCAAAAAGCATTGGCTTTCTTTTCTTAAAAAGATGTCTCACTCAAGCATTACCAAAGTTATCCTGGATAATTTTTTAGAACATATGAACCACAGGCAGGTGCTAACATCAGAACATGGCTTTCTGAGTGTATCCTCAAGTAGTGATAGGATGTCTTTCCCTTTATATCTCTTAACCATGCAAAGCCAGTAAACTCTTTTTATACAGCAGTGCAGATAGCAGGTATGTCAAGAACAGTTCTGAGAAGCAGACACTGAGTGGTTCTGAGTTTCCCCACATCCCCAGAGGACAATCAGTCCAGTGTTACTTGCGCAGAAAATCTCTGAAGCTGGAAGAATCCCAAGCCTGATTATTCTTCACACCTCTCTCTATTTTAAAAGTAGTTTAAAATTGCTGCCTCCATGAAAATGATGGTATATATCAATACCTATGTACATTTGGAACTTGCAAAATTGTCTTTCTAAAATGATGGGAAATGAACATTCTGTGAATGTTGATCATGCGTCTTTCAAATACAGAAATCATTCTGATCTTTCTGCTGTGCCAGAGGTATCGTTGCACATACAAAGTTTTAAATCAAGACTGGCTTTGTGTTGCTGGGCTCAAAAATCTTCTGATAAAAAATCCTAAGGGCAAAAATTATACAGTATTTCACTCAAGTTTAATTGCTTTTATGCATGAAAAATTTCAACTAGAATATAATTTTAGGAGAAAAGAAGCCAAACTATGAACAAAACCTGTCAAACTGTAGATGATGGAAAGTACGTGTCTAGGACCAAAATTTTTGTATTTTAATTAGAGATTGCAGAAGCCAGAATCTGTTCCTTGGAACTGAAATGTGAGGTTGCTTTCATATTCTGCTTTCTAGACAATTACAGGAGAAGGTAACATGTTTCCAAAAATAAGCAGGCATTTTATGAGGATGACTGTTTACAGAGATGTTGGCATTGCAGCTGATATTCCAGCCATGCATGGAGATTGGTGTCCAGCTGGCATTTTTAGTTCCCGTTCCCATTTCATGACGTTCTTGTTCCCATGTGAACCTGTGATGTGCAGGTTGCTAATGTTTCCATCTTAATTGATCAGTCACAATGGCAGAGTTGAACTTTGCAGCCAAGAACTGTTTCTTTGGAATGTGTGTGCCGAAGGACTCACTCAGCAGGGTGAGAAGAAGGCCTTTCAGTCATTTACCCCTGCGGAGCCACAGGATGGAAGAAAAAACCTGCAGAATATAAGCAATTCTTTCAGGGACTTCTGGACAAAGAACAAGAGAGCACCCTAAATGGGTGTAAAGGAAAAAAAGGCGAGCTGTTTGGACCAGCTGATGCCAAGTAAAGGGCATGGTTTGCATGAGGTAGTCCTGGTAGAGGTGTGGGACAAAGGGCTGGACTCTACAGGCTGCATAAGACAATGTGCCAGTGGAGCAGGGAATGCCTTGAGAGGATTAGGGAGCATTAGATTCTAGCTGTGTGGACATCATAGCTGTGCCTGGGTCTTGTGCTATTTTTTCCCCTATGTATTTTTCTTTTGGCTGTGATATATTTCCATGTCTCATTGTCTCTTGCACCAAAGAGGGTTCTGTCCTTCCCCATTGGTCTCTCAGCTCTCATATCCTACTTCTTGTTACTGGTTCTTTGAATACACAGGCCATGTCCCACACTAAATCAGTGCAGGGATTCAGGTTTAAAAGCCACAGCAATTTCAGTCACTTAGTAGAGACAAAGAATTTTCTCTGGTTCTGCTGATAGTGCTGGTGAATGGATAGACTTGCTGACTGCAGAAGGTATTGAAATTATCCCATTTCTTATGGAGGAACTGAGTTGAGGAAGAATTTCCTGCTCCTTGAGAAGATGCCAGAGTTTTTGGAAGTAAAATACTTGTGGGAATCATGTATATAAATGATGGGGGAATAATGAAGATGGAGCTAGGCTTTTCTCAGTGGTGCCCTGTGAAAGAGCTGGAGGATGGAGGCTGGACACAAAGAGAAAGCAGGAAATTGCCTTTAACATGAGCAAATACTTTTTTTAGTGTGAGGGTGACTGAGAATTTAGCTTGAGAGGTTGTGGAGTCTCTGTCCTTGGAGATATTTGAACCTTTTTATGCAAAGTTGTGGCCAACCTGGTGCAGCTGAGCCTGCTCTGAGCAGGGGTTTGGGCTAGGTAATCTCCAAATGTACCTTCCAGCCTCACTCCTGCTGTGATTTTGCAGAGTGTCATAAGATCTCCTGAAAATGTCTGTTTCAGATCTTGGTTTTAGCTTCCTTTGAGCTCTCCTCCACCCTGTCATGGACTGAAAACACCAATTGGACCAACTACTCTGCTTTCTGCAGAGAAATGAGTGTTTTCTAGCACTGTGATCAGTATAAAGTATTTGGTGGGAAATTGCTACCCTTTGTGTAGCTCTGTATGGCCTGTGCCAGAACGTCAGGGGTAACCAACCCGCACGCTGATTTTTGTGATACTTTCTGGGACAGGATCAGATTTTTTGTGTCCATGAATAGTGAGCTTCAAAACATTCACTCAGGACTTGGAGAGATTGTGGGAACCCAATTGCTGTGTGTCATGTCCTCCCCCTGCACATGTGTTGCATGTCACATGGTCAGCTTTGTCCTCTTTATACTTTAATCCTTTTGCACGTGTGTACGTAATGCATGCGTGATTGTCTGATTGCAATTTTCTCTATCTGACCACTTTTCAGGAAGTTCCCCTTTAATTATTTTCTTGTACCAAGTAAGATGTTTCTTCAAGAGCTGTTTCATTCTGGGTTTCAGCAAGAAAGAAATATGTAGTAGATAAAGTGAACAGATTACGGTAAATCAAGGAGAACACTTTTCAACTATCATAAGCAATTTTGCCATGTGTGTTCCATTGAAATAATAAGATTCGGACAGGAAACACCTGAAAAATAAATGATATTAATTGATGGGAAAAGAAATTTTCAAGTTATTTATTTGGCATTTTCACAATTTCCCTGGCCTTTTTCCTTTTTGGAGGGACGTGGTTTGTGAAGCTCCTCCAGTATTTGTGCTTCCTAGCACCTCAGATGCATAGCCCACAAGAAAAAAAAGGTTGGAGGGGATGCCAGGATATGCTACTGGCATGCTGGTTCCCAAGCAGCCTGTCCCACTGATTACTGAAGTCCATTACACAGACAGGGTGGCATACTGTTGCTTGATTTCAGCTACCTTCTGGCACTTAAGTTAAATCTCTGAGACACATTTTTTCAAAGTTGTTTGAAAAGTGCTGAAGCAACTGATGAGAAGGCAGGCCATGGTAGGGCAAGCAGTGTGCTGCCAGCAGGCAGGGCTAGCTGCAGCCTGCCAGTCACTGGACACATCCACAGGGACAAGGCAGGTTGGAGCCCAGACAGGAAATCCCAAGCCAGGAAAAATGTTGAGCTTTGCACTCAAGCAGCTTGTAGGCTGAAGAAGGGAGAGGTGAGCCTCAGTGCTGTCCCTGCTCCAGGAATAGGAACCTGGCTATTAATTTCCTCTGCCAGGCCAAGGTACTGCAGAGATATCAGGAATTAGGATAGCCATGCCCCAGCACTTGGGCTTCAATGGGCAAAGCACAAGCCTGGTTTTAGAGGAGTGAGGTTAGATTTTGTCTCACTTCCATAAATGCACTGGAAGTTATGCAAGTGAAGTGTCTTGGCAGAGGTTTTTACAGGCAGCTATACTCCATTTCCTCTGAAAGTGGAAAATGCTTCCATTAGGTGGAATATTTCGTCAGGTTATCCAGGTGCAGGTACAGGGTATGTACATATGCACCTGTGTAAATCAAACTGGCCTCTGAGCAGTAATTATTAAAAACACAAGCCTTGTAAGAGTTGGCTAGAGATTGCCTGATATGTTCATTTTGACCAGGGCAAGACAGATACAAACTAGACATTTGCTCAGGGACGTGATGTGCCCTGCTTTTTATAACCTTAAGCACCAAGAGTTCTCCAAAAGTGAGTCCAGGGCATAACCATCCATAGCTAGAAACTTTTTATATACATCTCTCAATTTTTTTTTTTTTTTTAAAGTAGTTTCTGCTTTTCCTTTTCACTCCTGGAAATTACTGTTGCACTGGGCAGAGCTGCCCTCCTCTCTCCTTCCCTTTGCTGCAGTTGGAGTGTTCCTGATAGCAGAGCCTTGCTCCAGGAAGGAGTGTAAGGAGAGAACTGGGGCTACCCCTTGCTGCCTTTCTGTTCAGTGATCTCCAGGGCCATGGTACAGCAGGAAAAGCCACAGCAAAGTCACCAGTGACATTGTTCCTGTTCGTTCTTAATGGGATTCATGGTGCTGCTCTGTAGCTTAAGTTCTGAGCTCTGTCTCCTTCATTCCCCTTCCCTGGGCTATAAAAATCCCGGTGACTGTCACCTCAGATGTCCCTGGGGCAGATAACAGACGCTACATGAGCATCAGAAAAACATCACATGAGTCCAAGCCTGTTATTTATTAAAATGTTAAGAGATTTTTTTCATTGTGGTTTCTTTTGCAGCATTTTTAAAGGACTAATGAAGGTCAGGTTAGTTGCTCCAAAGATTTGTGCATTGTGGTTTGAATCAAAGACCATCATGCTTCTCTAGGGTTGTGTTATCTGCCATCTCTGCTGCAGGATCTGATGCAGTGGTAGGTGATTCGTTCAGAGAAATGACTATCAAGATTTTTGGTGTGTGGATGTTGCTGGTCTGGATGCAGAACCAGGACAGGCTGGCTGAGATTTTCCAGTTTCAAGTCCTTGTCCTTTGTAGTTCTTGTGGCTGTGAAATTCTTGCTCTCTTGCGTACTGCTGCTGGGCAGTGGGAGCTGGAAAAGACTTCAAAGAAATTTGAAGATGGCATATTTTTTTAATTTAGGATTTCCTGACCTTTTCAGTTTGTCATGTTGTGTTCCTTCCTGTGGTGTTTGCATAACTTTCAGTCTGTAAAGTAAGGGAAGCAAAAAACCTTATCACTGTTTATTGTTGAATAAATAAGAATGTCACCAGTATTTCAGTGAGAGAGTGAATGGACTGTACTACATTTTGTTTCACTCTTGGAGTGTACAGGCTTTTTTTTTTCCTCGAAAACAGCTATTACAATGACAAAATGCTATTTTAATAAAATTCACAGTGAGTTTTTGGGAATTGGTGAATACAAATAATGTTTCAAACAGAAGAAAATTGTAGGTATTTCTGGAAAGTGTTTCGTTCTGAAAACTTCAATTTAGAATTATTTTGAATTGTTTTTCTTGAGCTTTTCTATTCCTATTTTCTTACATTGTGTTAGTAGTGACAGCTGGCATTTAATCAATAAATTTCACTTGTTCCACAAGACACAAATAGGAGGCACATCAACCTGAAAAATAAGGAGCCCTTCAGTCAGTACCTCTTAGCTGTTACCCACAGAGATTTAAAAGTAAAACAGTGAAATGCTTATCTCCTTCATTGGCTTATGCCCTCTTATTAAGAGTAGTACAGAAAATATAGAATAAAGATTTTGATTTTCCAAACTACAAACTCGTAAAGATGAAATGAATCATTTTTTTCCCCTTAAATGTATTAGTGTGGATTACTGTGCATGTGGATTGTATCAGTGCATATTATTTGCATATTATTTCAGGATCTGCAAGTACCTGTGACTACCTGCATGCTTTGATACAGCAAAAAAAATCTAAAGAGAAAAGATTAAATTCACAATATAATTAAAATTCTAAAAGAAAAATTTCTAACACAAATCCTTCCAGATATTCCATTCACTAGTATTTTAGATAAAAACTAGTTTTCAATCACGTTTATTTTAATCTAATTTAAAATTTGAATCAGTTTTGAAATTTTCTCTAAAATCGTGGTACTAGTAGTATGTAATAGTAGGGATGAGCTTTATCCAGTTTATCCAAAGTGCTTCAAATGTGAAGCTTATGAACATTAGAAATGTATTTGGTTTGAAGTTGTGTATTTTTCTCGTAACTGTTCATCATTGTAGTAAGATTTTGGTGTCAGTCCATGACTAGAAGGAAGGAAGGAAGGAAGAGCTGTGCCTGCATAAGCAGTTTTTTTGCAGTAGCTGAAGCAAAGGATCCAACTGAAGTGGCGGCTCTTGGGCCCTGCACAAGGCCAGCATGGCTGGCCTGGGATTCACTGGAAGTGTTTCTATTGCATACTCAAGGTAAGTGTGCAGAATCAGAAATTGAAATAACATTTCTGCTGGCAGATTCAGTGGTGGCAAGGAGCATCCAGAGGCGTTGGTCCATAGAATCATAGAATAGTAGAAGGTTAAAGGGGTGGAAGGGAAGGATCTAATCCCAATCCCCTTGCCATAGGGACACCTCCCACTAGACTGGGCTGCTCAAGGTCTTTTCCAGCCTGGCCACAAACATTGCCAAGGCTGGGGCATCCACAGCCTCTCTGGGCAACCTGTGACAGTGCCTCACCACCCTCACAGCAAAGAACTTCATCTCTTCATTGTGGTAAGGGATAACACCACTGTCTGGCCCAGGCTGGGGACCATTCCCAGGAGGCACATGTTTAGCCTGTGGCCACCCTGATGGTAGCCCATGGGTGTTTAATGTATGGGCAGAGGCTGTTGTATGTAGCAGTGCAAGCCACAATGGAAGTGGCACTTGTATTCATGGCATAAGCATTTTCACCATTTTTAATCTGAGTTGCTATTGTGAAGCAAAAGTTTAAATAGTGGTCATTATTTTGAAATGGCAAATTTTACTCCATCTCAGACAAAATTTGCGCCGTCTCAGGGAGAGTGCTTATGTATTCTTCAGCTCCCTTGGAGAGCTTGTTTGGTGACTTCTTTACTGCTTTGGTGGTTTTTGTGTATTTTTAGAAATAGAGAGCCAAAGACATGTATAAACGGGAAGGAAAGTAGCTGTAAGCAGAAAAGTAAACACAACATTGTCAGCTCAACATTGTTTATCTGTGGCTAAATCCTCATTAAGTTCTTGTGTTGATATACTTTCACAATGTATAGTCATAATATGTGTGAGAGTGCTCACACTTGATTAATGGCTTCTTTGCATGGCACTGGAGTCATTGCTCCCATTACCATAAAAGCATTTTGGACAATATTGAACTTTCTGTGCCTGATGGGCCAGAAAGGAGAACAACCATGTTTGTGCCAAACATGTTTAATTTTATTGTTTATATGAATTGGCTCCTTGTTCTTTATGATCAGACCAATTCTCCATGCCTTCTTAAGTATTCACTGGGCCCTGCTGCAGAGGACATTGGCAGGGGGATCATCACTCAGGCAGGTCTTCAGAGCATGTACAAGTAGGGGATATGTCTCACCCCCATTCTCTGCAGGTTCCCAATCCACAGGCTGCAGAGGGGAGTAGGCTCTGTTGTGATTTTGCACTGTGTGTGGTGCTACCAGATTAACAGAGATTTCATACTGACTTTTGAGGAGAGTTATTTCTGACCCCAGTTCTAGGAGAAGCAACAAATACCTCAAGAGTTTTACCCTTGAAAACTCTTTATTTTTTTAATAGTCTAAATATGACATTTTACATAAAGACATAAATGTTTAGACCAGCTTCAATATCTGTTTTTAATGTGCCTAATACATGATGCTCTGTAAAATCATGCAAAATACGTTAAGCTCACATTTATCTCAGAGTGGTTTGTCAGTAGAGCAGTGACACGTGCTGCAGCAGTTGTGATCAGCTGACAAGCTGCTTTGATGTGGTTGTTCAAAAGCCGTGACATCTCCTGCAGCTCAGTGCCATAAACAATGCTTGTGTCAGATCCTGCCGTCACTTTGCCATGGCTGCAGAGGGAAAGTTCAGTCCAGAAATGGATATTTTTTACTTTCTGCCAGGTTGTGTGAAATTCAGACCCTGACAACCAGAAGTGACTCTGAATCCCCAGATGCACATCACTGAGCTCTCAGGCCAGGAGCAGTGACAGCAGAGGACTGTGGGACTGCCATCTGCATGAGATACCCCTCTCTGCCTTGCCCTTTAGCCTCCCCAGGAAATAACTCAGTGCATGGGTCACAGCTGCCACTGGCTTTCTTTTTCCTCTTGGCTCCTGGTCTGGGCATGAGGCAGCAGGTCCCCAGCAGTGTGAGTGCCATGTGCCTGCTTGTCACACGGCTGTGTCACAGGGAGGGCAGGATGCAGTGGTGTGGTGAGCACTGGCCATCAGCTGAGGCTTCTTGCAAAGACAGTGCTAGGGGTGAAGGTGCTTACATCTGATTCCCAAGCATGTATCTAGCCATGTCTCTGTTATGTTAGGGGAATTCCCTAACTTCTAGGGAGAACTGTCCTCTAGGGAGGATAAAAATATAGGCCTCTCTGGCTCCTTGCTCTTGTTTTCCCTGGTTTAGGCCAGGGCTTTGTATTTACTCCACAGTGACAATTTATAGGCCAGTGTAACTGAGGTCACTGTTTGGCTCTCTGTGTCTCTTTCATCATCTGCAATGTGGAGATAGTAGTGTTTTCTAGGGCTGAGTGAATAATTCATTATGTGGCTCCTTATTAAACAGATGTTGCCTCTCTGTTTGCAGATAGTCTGCAAATGGATTGCATTTTGTTCAAATTTATTTGTTGTTCCAAATTATTCACCAAATACTTTCAGTAAATAATGTTATTGGCCTATAGTGCATTCAGAATATGAATCTGAAGCCTGCCTTACATGACTATTTGTCTCTGCTGGTTAAAATTTGTTATTTCAGCAACTATGCCTTCCAGCAAACTTCTCTCATAGAGCTTCCCCAGAAAGTAACACAAGAATGCTATGAATATGTTAAGAGTGAATGTTTAGGGGGTATTCTTTCTTCATTATTACTAATGCAGCTGAAATGCTAATCTGCCTCATTGGGTGTTGTGAAGATTGGAAAGCTGTTTTCTGAATGTGAAATGCTTCTTAAGTGGATACGGATACCCCAGCCCTGGCTACTTGTCCCTGCCACTCCTTTAGGTAGCAGGTGGTGTATGGTTCCAGCTGCTGCTGAGTGCAAGGCAGAAGGTGAGCATAGGAGGTGGCACGTGCTGTGTTCAGAGCCCCTGGACCAAGCAGGAATCCATGGGACTAAGTCCGTGTTAATGAAGAAAATGGGTGAGGACCATGGCACGGTTTGGCTCTTGTTGGACTTTCCTTCCCCAAAGATGTCCATACTGACTTAGAGATGTGGTGTGTGAATTGTACTGTCCTCCAGACCATTCCTGGGAGACCCTCCCAGGAGTCTGAATCTGTGCCACAGACTGTACAAGCAGTATGAATGTGTGAACATCCCTGTCTTTGGGTGCTGAGTAGTGGGACACATTTAAAAGCCTCTGTGTTGCTCAGTGGCATTGCTTGCAATGCTCTGTGTTCCTGAGCTAAGCAGCAGCTTGCCCTCTGAGGAGATGTCCCCTTTTGCTCCCCATCTCCTGGTGTTCCACTGCTATCTTGGAAGTCAGAACTGGGGAAGGAAAAGGGGCACCCAAGTCAAATCTGAGTAGTGGTCTATGTTTGATAGTTTGGAATGAGGGCAGCACAGGCCTATTCTTCAAAGCCATACCTGTCAGCTAGCAAAAGGAGAGGGTTTTTGTCCTGTGGCTCCTTATACAATGCCATTTTGTTTTCAGCAGATAGGCTGGGGCCTCCTCTGGATATTCTGCTGGATTCACTGAACTGCACAGCCTTCAGCGTGCAATGGAAGATGCCAAAGCAGCACGCGAGCACCATCACGGGGTACACGGTAAGTGATGCTCAGTGCTACTGCCTGGCCTCAGGCTGCACACGTTGAAACCACTGGGACAGCCCCTTCTCCTAACAAACTGTGCTACTGCCCAGAAAGTGGTCAGGGGACTGTGGGCTTGGGTGGATTGAGCTGTAACCTTAAAAAACAAGCAGTTCATGTTTTAAAAGCAAGCTATGATGGGAATTTGAGTTGGATACCAAGGGCCTGCAGTGGATATGGATTACTTTTCTGTTTTGGTTTTCCTGCAAGGGTCTCAGTGCTCTCTGCAGCTGATAAAACAGTAAAAAGCAGAGCAGGTCGATATTACACTGTGCAAGTGAGGGCCATGCAGATCCTTTGACTTGTACTTCCAGCCTGAGGATTACTTTAGCAGGAATATGTTTTCAAATTAAACCTCTAAAACTTCCCAGACTGGCAGCAGGTACACGAGAAGGAGTGTTTAATGGAGTTTCATGGAGTTTCTTCCTGGATGGGTACCGTACTGCATAGAATCTCTGGGAACCCACCTAGAGCCTTAAATATCAAAAGGGCTTCTGTTTTATTCCTCCCTACCTCAGAAGTCAGTTTCTGTTAAAGAAGCTGAATGATTTTCCTGTTGTACTCAGCAATTTTGTAGGAAAGCCTCTGACCTCCATCAAGTCTCCCATGTTACCTTCTGCCTATAGGGCAAAACAGAATGGCTGGGCTAAACTGGTTACTGTGTTTTAGTGTGCAGAAGGAAAACAATGAGTGCTAACAAGTCATTCATTCATTTTTGTTAGGTATTGCTTTAACAGGTATTCCAGGTATTCCATGGCAATGAAACTCAGTCCCAAAATGGAAGTTAGTTAGCAGGAAATGAGCACCAAAGATGAGAGATGTTGACTAGAATGTGTTGCTTTCCCTTTAAAAAAAAAGAAAAAAAATGAATAGCAGTTTTTCTTACCAGCATTTTCTGTGGATAGATTTGAAATTTCCAGGAATAAACTACCCAAAATTCAGTTTTATGTAAAAAGGTTCGAAGAAAAATATTAGTGAGTACTTTATTATTAATGTACACTAAAAGAGTGAGAAAATTCCCTGCAATAGGTATTTCTGATACACATGCTCCTTTATCCCACAGTCTAGTAAATGACACCAGTGCAGCCCAGCTGCAGAGATTATTTTATTGTTATAAAAGTGCTATGAACTAGGATATAGTAGTCTAAAACTTCAAAAAGCACTTGCTGTGGCCAGCACCTGCCTCAAATGGACTCTGTGTGTAGCTGGGTGCACCCTTCTCTGTGAAAACAGAGATGCAGTGAGTAAGTGGCTAAAGTCATCAACAGTTTTCACTCTTCATGCATGCAGGTCAAGCATCTGAGCTCCACTTCTTTTATTAAGCCTTGAGCTGGTGTGTGACATGATAATAAAACCAATGACAAGCAGCATCAATAGTGCTGTACCCGAAATGTCTTCACTGTAGTATCTTGACCCTCCCTTTATAATAGAGCAATTTTTATAATGCCATTATCATGTAATGTCAACATCTCCCTTACATGAAGTAAGGTGTCTAGGTTGTGCAGACTAGTCGCACAACTCTTTAGCTGTCCATGCTAACCACAGAGAAATGATGCACAATTAAAATTGTCAGCTCAGGTCTGCACTACAAACACTACAACTGTGATAAAACATTAGATAAGTGTATACACTGTGTGATGGTGTCCTTTGGTCACACTGACAACTTCTAGCAAATATGTAAGGAGTATTAAAGGACTTCAACTTTTCCTGCATTTGAAAAGGTAGGGGATCATGGGCTCAAATGCTCTCCTCAGTGTGACAGTTGTGCACCTGTTCTTAAGTTACTCTGAAACACTGAGTTACTGCTTTAACTGGTTTGAGTATATCTTCTTCCCAAGGTCTTTTACTCAGAAGTTGAAGGTGACAAAGCAGTTAAACAGCTCTCACACGATGTTCCCCTGAGTTTGGATATGGTTAGCATGGTGAGTATTTCTTTTCATCAACAATCAGAGCACTGGAGCAGAACATGCAAGTGGAAACTTGCAACTGTTTCCTTGTTGCAGTTTTGTGAAATATGGTGAGGATCCAAGCCCCAAATCTGCACTGGGTATTGAGCACAAGGAAATCACAATGTTTTCCTGTTTTCATGATGAACTTTTTCTTCTTCTTGTTTGACCGTTTTATCACGTTAAACTATTGGACTTGCTCTCAGCTTGCTAGTACTGACCTTTGTCATCTACTAAAATAGAACTTTTAATCTTAAATGTGCATTTTCACACATGGAAGGTGTGGAATTGCAGGAGTCTACGCACAGGTAGAGAGAGCTGCACTATCACTGTATGTGTATTGCAGTGTCTGACATAGCTGTGAGTTAACACACAGAGTGTTTTTGCTTCAGTGTGAGAATGTGGCCTCCTGAAATTAGGCTGCTTTAGTTGCAGTTCTGCAAGTTCATATTCTAGATGATTCCCCAAGATGCTGGTGTTTATTTTGTTCTCAAAAGGACTACTTTTTCTCATTGCTCTCCATTTTTTTAAAGTTATGTTTTTTCTATTGCTTTTGCATTCTTACTTCAGTTTTTTTTTTTCCATTTGTCCCTTCCTTTCCTCCTTCCATTTTTCTTCCCCACTTCCTCACTAGAAGCATGAGTGAGAAGGATGCTCAGATTTCCTGCAGTTTTCCATCACTCTGGTTGTCAGTTCTGACTTCTGCAGGATTCTGGGATCACAGTGAACGAAACAATATTGCTGTCATGATATATAATTTCTTTATTCATGCATTATTTTCTCCCTTCTTATCTTTATCTCTATATTCCTCTCTCGCCTTTTTTTTTGTTTCTTAAAAACCGTTCTTGCTAGTAGTGCCAAGAAAGATCAAACAGCACACTGGCTTTTTTATCTTAATCCTAGCAGCAGTACTTCTTAATCACTGGGAGTGGAGAGTTTGTAACCCAGTACTCATGCAGATGATTAACAGCCACTCAGACTGCTATATACTGCAGCATTGGTCTTGTTTTAATTCCCTGACCCATTATTTATGTGGTTTTGCCTCACTTTTTATTATGTTAGTTCTTAACAAGTCCTATTTGCTTTTTCCCAGGGTCAGCTTGAAGGACAAGCAATTTTTGTAAGTATTGATTCATGTGAAACTTGGTCATAGATGTGATTTAAAATAAAATTGAATGTTTCTGACTTGGTCTCTCCACAGACTCATACACTGAAGTTGATCTCAAATATTGATTCTATGTAGCACTTAGACATGATCTTTTGTGGTCAAAATGTAGTAGATAGTAGCCCCAAAAAGCTCATAATCCACAGGTGGACGAGGTGGATGTGTTGTAAGAGAAAGAGCTCCCTTTTTAGCAATGGATAAACCTTTTTCTCAGTCATCAGAGGTATTTATGGATGTCTTGTTTTGCTGGAGCAAATTCATGTAAAAAATAAGATATATCCAGGCAGTGAGGATTTAGAGATGATGTCAAGTAGTCAGACAGACAGTAAAAGGGAAGAACAAAGTATGGCAGTTGGAGAGGAGATGAAGAAGAAAAAACCTGAGCCAGTCCAGAGAGAGCCAAGAAGGAGGAGGAGCACAGGAAGAGGCCAGCCTTGCAATGCCCAGGAGGAAGGAGTGGGAGACTAGCTACTAGTATAAAACAAGTTTGAAATACCAACTCTCCTAATGGCTTTGCAGCTGGTGAATTAATCAGATTGATTATTTCCAGTCCTGCACTCAGTCCAGTCTGCTTCCTGTGAGCAGTAAACAGGGTTGGGTTTATTGTGAGCAGGAAGCAAGCAAGAGTTGCTAGCGTTTGGGTAGGAGAAGGACAGCAATTTCAGTGTTTAACTGAAATCCTCAGCATCAAGAGCCTTCTTGCAAACTTTTGTTTTCTGAGAGTTATTTTAAGAATAGAGAAATCTCACACACTTGTTGGAGCTCACAGAACTTTTGTGGTCTGAAACAAGGGAAGTTTAGTTGGACTACAGGAGGCTGAGTCCTCAGGATGCACTTGAACCAGGGCTATCTGGTTCAGTCCTAGCTGAGCTGAGTCTGGATTATGGCATTTCAGCATTGAGGTTCCATGCTGGGCACTTTTTTCTGCTTGATAAAAATAACACTTCTGAAGGGTACTTGTGGAGAAGTATGAATGGCTGGGATTAATCAGCTCCCAGCTGTCATTAATCCTCTAGGAAGTGGTGTTCTCGATGAAATGCTTTCTGTTGTATTCATACCAAACTCAACAGAAATCTGCAATAGTTTTGTGGTTAAGTCTGCATAGTTAATGTTTCCATCACTAAGCCTCCTCTCCTGGTGCTGGGTATGACCCTGCTGCTTTCTTAGAGGCTTCTCTGGACCGCGTGGGATCGCTGTAGCAAGAGCTGATTTGCACTGCCTGTTCCTGTGTGTGTGTGTATGTTCATGTGTTTGTGTGCTAGCAAAGTGGATAATGTATTATTGTGTATTATATCACCACAAAGTAGAGAACATGTAAGTGACAGCAGCTAGGAGAAGGGCAGATGCAGTACTTTTTAATAAAGGTGGTTGTTCTAACTGGGCGTGATATTCAGGAAGCCCAGTACACATAGCTAAAAAGCAAGAAAAATCAATGAAAATTAGTAGGCTTTAAAGGTGGGAGGTTTTAGGTTGGGCACAGAGCCCTGGAGAGCAACACAGTCACTAAAACTAAATCACTAAACGTACCAGTACAAAATGGGAAGTGACCAGCTGAGACCAGTAGTTCAGGGAAGGAACTGCTGTCAGGGGAGAGAGTGTCATTAAACCCAGCTCAGTTCCTGCAGCTGTGCTGTAATCCAGGGTTTGATGTTTTTTTGGATTAAAACAAAACAGAAAACAGACGTTCTTCTGGAAAACAATTTGTAATCCTGGTTTCTGTGAGGCAGTTTATTGAGCCTCACAAACAGTTTCAACACAATTGTAGGGAAGGCAAGTTGTGTGGCAGGGCAGAGAGGGAAATATGGAATAATCTAAGTGCAATTGGCTCTCCTACCACAGAAAAGACATCACATTGCCTCGCCCCATTCAACAATATGAGATTGTAATGAGAATATCAAATGTCATTCTTTAGGATTTTAGCAAGAAAGTTGTGGAAGAAAGTGAGATTGGTAACTTTTGAGGCATCATCAGCAATCAGTGTTGAGTATGAGGCATCAGGCTTCAAAATATAGAGGTAATCTGAGTGGAGGGAGGACTACAAAATTATGGGATATGCGGATAACTCTTCCACATACTACCTAAATTGATTTTCTGTGAGGCCACTCTGTCTCTTCTGAGAAAGACAGAACTTGGGTTTAAGACCTATCTTCTAAATACATGCAAAAAAAAAAAAAAAAAGAAAAAGTACTCCCAGGCTGCTGGACAGTGGGGCACAAGGAAATGTGTTTCTTTTCCAGGATCTGATTTGAAAGTATTCCTGGTGTGAGATGGTTATTCCCTGACATTGCCACAGGTCAGGGTAACTTGATGGTGTCCTGAATTTTTACTTATTCACTGGTGTCCTGATCCTTGAAGATTAGAAGATGTTTAGTCTCAGAGGTGCCCACTGTTTGTTCCAGGGCTGTGTTCAGGGAGAGGGCACTGCCAGAAGGAGGCAGGTAGCCACATGTGTAAGGCATGAGAGCACCTTGCTGAGGTTTTGAGGGCACACATGTTGAACTTGAATACCTAAGTAGATATAAGGGTTTTTGATCTTGATTGGCCAGGCACTCAATGAGATTCCCTCTGTTCAGTTTATTGTGGATTTGAGTCTGGAGGTAATAATATGAGGCACATACATGAATATCCAGCTCTCTGCAAGGGCCAAGTTCCTGAATAGTGTGAAAACAGTAAGACAGATAATGAAGGATTTTTCCTCATAAGCATGAGTGTAATGAACAGGAATACTGGCAGGAAAAATGCACACAGTTTAAGGGTAAACAGTACATATGGCATGGAGGATAGAAAGGCAGGAGCACAGGCATCAGTTCTGTCACCAGGAGGAGGTACTAGGTTTTCAGCAGTTCACTTCTCAGATCATACTGGGAAAGAACTCAGTCCCTTCAGCTATGAGACTGAAAGACCCAGATCAGTCTTTCAGAGTGAGTGTTCTTGCTGCCTCTCTCTGGACTGTTACTTTTCCAGTGTTATCATCTCAGATTCATCTCAGACTTGTCCAGATCATTCGAGCAGATCAAGGGTGAATGATGGAAAAACAGGATAGTGGTCAGGTGGTCCATAGTAATAGGAAATCAGTGTTGAAGCTCCAAAACCACGTCCAGAGAAATGACAGATGGCAGGGTGTTGCTGAACAACGTTGTAGTAATAATGTGAGTTCCCCAAAGAGTAGAGAGGAAGTGTTTTTTTCCAGAAGACCATCAAAAGGAAATTTAGCAGTTAATAAAATTTTGGGATTGTTTACTATTTTACTGCAACTGAAAGTGCAGATTTAAAGTCTGTTCCAACATGAAGAAGGAGGAGAACTCTGCATTTTCAAATGCAGTGTGACTAATGTGTTTAATATCAGAGAATGAAAACCAGAAGACTAATTGCTGTAAAACAGCTTTTTATAAGTACTTATTTTTCACACCAGAAAAGCCTGTGGTGTAGAACCTGGTATTTCTGTTTACTTGTATACGCTGTCAAAATTCATAAATCTGGGATTAACACCGACATTCCAAGTAGGCTACAGGTAAAAAATACTCAATTTCCATATACATGTACACACTCTCCATTAAAGATCAGATCTAAATCTCTGAGGCTGATCCATGCTATGTGAAGCAGCCAGTGATGAAATGAAATGTTTTGGTGAAGTTTTTTATTTTCTGGTAGATTTGAACAGGCTCCTCTGAAGAGTATTCATCAACACAAGCTCTTCACATGGAGCTGAGCATTGCCTCCTTTATGGTATTTGTCTGTGGGTTAATTTTTGTGTGTTTGTGGCAGAAGGACAAATAAGGGAAATGCTCGCTTCAGGTCAAGGCTGTTAGCTGAGCTCATAAAATTGTGAGAGATGATGGGATGGGGCTCTGCTCCATGAGAAATAAGGGATCATCAGTTCACACTGCATCAAATTGCTTCACTCTCAGGAGGTTTCATGGCCTCTGAATTTAAAAGAGAAATAAAAACAAACAAGAAAAAAAAAGGGGGAAAGCACACCAGACTGATACCAAATTCTAGCAGTTGGCTCAAGGGAGGGAATAGTATGTGACTTAGACTTCACCAGTGAAAAAGCTGAATATCAAATGCAAATGATCTGCAGCCTTATGAGTTATGCTGAGAAATGGGTCCAGGTCAACCTTGTGATTCCCCTGGGGCAAAGCTGCAGCTTGAGAGGAAACATGATTCTATTTGTGTTTGTTGTTTCTGAGCTGCACTGAGCTGGGGACAATTTTCCTAGGAGAGTACAGGGAAAACACCATGCGAGATCCCTGAATCACAGCACCATCCCCAGTTACACAGAATTGCTTTCACAACGTGCTTGTGTGCTCTTGACTTGGCAGGATGTTGTTATTGGTGACCTGAAGCCAGGCACTCTGCACCGCGTTAGCGTTGGAGCGTACGGCTGGGCAGGGAAGGGACGGCCCAGCATGCCCAGAGAGGTGACAACTTTATCCCCAGGTAACTCTGCCTGCAGAGCTCTGCTGCAAAACTGGCAGGGCAGATGTCTGTAGCACTCGTGCCTAACCTCTGCCATGTGCAGTATCACGGTATTTCGCTGTTGCTTTTCAACAAATGTAGTATTTTAGAAGTGCAATAGGGTGAGGGGAGAAGGCAATGAATTTGATTCCTAAGTCTGTGGGTGTTGAGTTAATGTGTGTAGCAACCCAGCTGCTTCTCTAATGCGATTCCTTTGCACTTCTCCTTAGATAAGTGCATGCCCCCTGCACCACCCTATCAGCCCCAGATTGTGGTGGTTTCTGATTCAGAAGTTGCGCTGTCCTGGAAGCCTGGAGTGAATGAAGGAAGTTCTCCAATCCAGCACTACACTGTGGAGTTTATCAGGTAAGTTTGCTTGAGGAGTCTGAATTTCAGCGCTTGCACACTACGGTGTTTTGGGTCTTTTTTAACATAAACTGCACTATTCAACTGCATATAGATATGATTTATTTATAGATATGATTTATTTACTTACTGTGTATCGTATGCTTAGTTTTCCTCTCAGTGTGTGTTGAATTACCATGGAAATTTAAAGACAAAACCAGAAAGGGTCCAATTTGTTATAAAATCACAAAGAAGTTCTACTTTCTGATGGAAGAAAAATAAGATCTAATTTGATCTGTTCCCTCTAATAGCAGCCTGGGTGAATGAAGTTTTAAGTTTCTCCTGTCATCAAATGCTGTCAAACCATGCTGAGAAAAGTGTTTGGCAGAGTGGATTCCCTGGGCTGCTATAGAAAATAATCTAAGGACTGAAAATTCAGGATGTTAGATAGTTTTACCTGATAGAAGTCATAGAATCATAGAAACATTAATATTGGAAGAGACCTTCAAGATCATCCATCCCAATCATCAACCCAACACTACCACTGTAGCCCCTAAACCACTAAATCGCATCACCCAGTGCCAGACCCAGACACTTCTTCAACACAAAGTCATTTGGGTCTTGAGCCTGCAGAATTTAGACTTGCTTTGTTACACTAATGCTAATCAAGTTTACATGAAATGTTGATCTCTCTGTTTAGATTTGGTGGGGAAAGTGGGGTGTTGGTGAGGCGCTTTTTTTGTTCTTTTATGTTGAACTTTAAAATTCGCAGCAGTAGAACTGAACTGTCAGAAGTTGCCAGTCAAATTGCTTTTATAAGCTGCATTAAAAGGGTCAGGAGGAGGTGATTGTATCTGCAAGCATAAACAAGTATTTGTACTTGACTGTTCATATGCTTATGTGAGCTAATATCTGCATACAAATCTATTTATTTTTATTTGCCTCAATGTTTACCCTTACAGTGAATGTAAAATTCACCCTTTTAATCCTTTGAGTGAATACTCGATGACAGATTTTAGTTGAGGTTCCTGGAAAAGAAGAGAGAATTGATTCTTTAACTACTCTGATCTGTAAAAGGTCAAAAAAATCATTCCTCAGGAAAACATAGTCATTGTTAAAAACAAATTGTTGTTGTTAGACAGACAGGAAGAACTTGATTTTCAAAGTAAGGATACAATCTAGAAGATATTGATATTGCAACAAGATATTGATATAGCAAAAAAATACCCAGACTGAAAACCTGATGAACTTTGTGTTTGGGCTGAAAATCCCCATATTTAGTTGGAGGCCATCCAGTGTTTAGTGCACTGTGAGGCAGGACTTGAGGGCTGAAGATACTTATCTCCTTCATGTGATGTCTGCCATAGACCTACAATGAAATTTCTTCAATATCAATCTTTGGAACACAATTTTTATCTGAGCTTTTTGTTCTCTCTCCATCTCTTTGCTCTCATCTGCTCAGTTGATGGGGAAGGGAGTTTGTTGAGTTCTGATTGACTGCACTTCTATCACTTTTGTGCTTTTACTGGAAAGTGGAACCTGGAGGCTTATGTACACTTCTACATAGCACCAGGAGCCTCTTAATGGAAGAAGTGGGCACCATCAGCTCCATCTGACACACTGAAAGTGCACCCTTGAATATTTTTGTTCAGCCAGCGAGGGGAAAGCTGCCTTTACTGTTTAGGTCAAAAGATGCAAGCAATTGAAATTTCAGTGTTTCATTGGCTTTAGACTTTGGGAAAGAATTTGCTAACAGCAAAATGTTTTGATTACACTGTTTAGTTTGAGGTTTAAAGCTAAGTTGAAAGTGCCTTTGTTAATTTTGAGATTATGCTCTCTTGGACTTGGAAGCTTGGTTGTATATTTGGAGTAAGTTCAATGAGCCATAAGCCCTAATGGCAGTTAGAGGTAAACATTTAACTTTAGGCTTCATTGTCTTTTGCTGCCTGTAGTTTTAATTACTATAACATGTATTATCATGAGTTAAAGCTAGTAAATTAAACTCATGTAAAACTAAAACAAATCAGTTCAAGTAAATTGGAATTGAGTCCTCTTATTTTAAAGAAATACACCATTATCGTGTGATTTTGCAAAATTAATAACTTTCTAAAGCAAATCTGTAATTTCGTTTGGGTACAGCACAAATGTCTGAAAACAATGACATTGTTTAAATAATTTCCATCTCCTTAGAATTAACTTTATGACTTTAGCCCTAGTTAAAACATGTTGGGACAAAACCCTTGTGTCTGTTGCTCGGCCCTGATACTGGGGAAATTCAGTTCATTAATGATAATTCAGTGCATTAATTGTTTTGCGATACCAGAATCTAATCAGAACCAGGGCTAGCCTGCAGCCTGTCTCTACTCAGGGTCCAAATTTGGTACTTTATTTAAGCACTTGCCTGAAGGGTTTCCCTTGGGACCTGTTGGTTCACTACAGGCAGTGTAGGGTTGCATGTGGCTTCAGGTGTAGGATAATCTGAGCTAACTCGGGCTCTGCTCTGATGCTGGCTAGGAGAGGATGCAAAGGAGACCACAATCCCACTTGTCTAAATGCTGAAAGTCAGGAGGGAGACTGCAGGACTCAGTCTTCACTGGATAGTTCATAGGGAATGTGCAATAGAATGTGTTAAAACCAAAATATGTAGTGTCTGTACAACTTTTTAGGCTCAGTGTAAATATTCTGCTGGTTAATGGTGAGACGTATTTAATGAAAAATTACATTTTTATGAAAGCCTTTAAAGCAAGACTCTAGACTTATGCATATGACCTTGGCTGTTTTTCCTAAAGATGCTATACAAAATTAATTCTTAAAAATGTCTTGTATATTTTCACTCAAATACTCCAAATACTGAAATTTTTAATCTGTTGAATGCCGACACGATATTTTAAACTTGGTGACTAGCTTCTTCAAATTTTTATAGCACATAGCAGCTATAGAACCACAAGTATTTCAGCAGCACATGCCCTAAAACAATCAGGTCACTTTCTTTTCATCTCCTTGGTATGTAGATGAAATCAAAAGGTTTTAATATTAATCTTGGCATGCAAAGGAAATTTTTCAGTATCTTGGTAATGACATGAAACTTCTGCTGCAATGAACTAGGCAGGTTCTGCTGATAAAACTGGGAGATTTATTAGTATTCAGGTGTTAGGGTGGTGCAGATTCAGCACAGTGTTGTGCACAGATTTTGTGATTAGTTTGAAGCCTTCCCTCTCCCTTCCAGAAAAATGTTTCCCTGAATCTATTCCCTGTCTGTCTCTGGCACTGCACTGAACCAGACAGTCATTGTTTGCTTTTGTTTGCAAAGAACCTGAAACAACAGATTTGACCAGGGAGGCACCTCCCAATGTCTAGGAAAAATACTTTTAATACTATTTCCCTGATTATTGCATGGAAAAATGTTGCATATCTGACTCAGTATTTACCTCACTGCTTGTGAGATTCACTCCTTGAATAGGTAACTGATGAAGAAAAACGAGTGAAAGATATTAGGGAGGAAGTGCTTAACAACATTAGATAGCATCAGAAGAATATCTAACAAGAGAATGAGTTACCAAAATTGTCCACTTTTCCTTTCCTCACAGTTGACCTAGCATATTGGTTGATATATTTTGTAGAATGTGTCACAATAATGTGAAATAATAATAGTTACTAAAAATAATATGTTATAGTGCAGTATATTATACAAGAGATTTTTCCACAGCAAACAATGATGTATTGTACTTGTCAACATATTTATTATTTGCTGGAATATTTTTTAAAAACCATTATAGAGATGAATTTTCCCCTTGAGATGAGTAGAAATATGGCACGGAAGAACAATCAGAAACCTTAGAAAAATTGGATTGCTAGTGGGTGCCTCACAGTTAAATAATTTCCAGGTGATTTTAAAAGGAAGTTCAAGTGACTATAAAATTGCTGTTCTCTGCATCAGGAAGAATTCCCCTCTTCAATTGAACCCCCAGGTTACAACATAAAGCAATAATCCAAATTTTTTGGGTACAAAAAGTCTGCCCTTGGTTTATACCCATCCACTCCTATTGGCTTTAGCCATATTTTTATTATCTTAAAACCACCATGACTTGCGTTAGATTCTTGCTGCATAGCGTTTATGTGTTAGAGATGCACAGCTGCGGCTTCAAGAGCAGGCAGTGTGCATGAAAATTGTCTGATTTCTCCATTCACAGATAAAATATTTGAAGCTGCCCTGCAAGGTCTTGGCCAAAGGCAGAGAGACCTATGTTAGGGAATGTAGGAAAATGCAGGAAGATGGGGAAAGTGGCATCAAAATGAGCCCTTCCAGTGTAAAAGTTGACAACACACTGAAATACGTTAAATAGTTGTAATAGTTGACAATACACTGAATACATTAAAGAAAAGGGACCATGGAGACAGTTTTCAACAAAATGTTCTCACCTCAGGGAGCATGGGAGCTGGCTTTCCCTGGTTGTAGAATCTGTGTTCCTTTCCCCATCTGTTTGCCATGTTTTCATCTCATACTGTTTTGTTCACACAGGGAGAATTCTGGAGAAGTAGCAAAGGTCAAGTGATAAATCTCCCTCTTTCCCTCTCCTTCAGCTGCAGATCCTTACATGTTTGCAGGCATTTCCTTTATTATAAACTTCTGCAGAAGGAAATGTTGGGAGAGACAGTCAGTGTATTTGAAGCCTAGCCTGCTGTTTGTCTTATCTCTTAAATCTTTTTAGGGTGCAATGCCTCCTTTGGGTCCCTTCATCAAAGGCGTGTTGTTTCCACTTGGGTGGACACATCGGCAAGGTCTGTTGCAAAGAGGCAGCTCTTGAGCTAGCAGGAATTCCTTGGATGGGAATTAGAACCAAAAAAGGACGTGTACGGGAAAATTGAAAACACTACTAAGCGAGCCCTTGGAAGGAAGCAATGTTAACAGCTTTCATTTGGAAAACACTATATATTTTCATTTTGGCCCAGGCATCAAAAGCTCAGAGGAGGGAAACAATGGAAGAGTAGCCAAAATAAACGCTCTCCTGTCAACCAGGAAGTGGTGGTGAAGGGTGACTTAAGATGGTCTGTTTAGCTATCATTACATCTTGTGCGTTAGTGTGATTTTGTTTTTATTTTTAGCAAGACAATGAAATACTCATGTCCTGTGTGCCACTGTGTACTTGAGACAGGCAGCTTGGGAACTGCCGCTTTGCCACTGCATTTGCCTTGCTGGCACAAAGCAGCGGAACCTCAGTGATCAATAGATCTTGTATTGACTATTAAAAGAAAACATAGGTTAACTTTGGCATTTCCTTCCAGCTGAAAATAAACAAACACAAAATGCCTGCCTTGTGCTATAGTTTTTAATTTGAAGACTGTTGGAGACATTTGCAGCTAGTCCTATGTAAACACTGGTAGATTCAGGGTGCACTTGGAGGTTATTTCCTGTAATAAATATTGCAAGAACACTGGAATAATTTTCTCTGAAAGCCATTTCTGTCCTTATTTTTCTTTCATAAACTTTAATTTCAATATTTTGGGTGGCCTTGAGTGAATGTTTACATTTTTGTGTTGTTTGTATTTGTTTAGCTTCTTATTTTGTTCTTTCTTTGATGAGAAGAGGCCACTTTTAGAGAGAGTGGAAATGGTGTGAAAGCATGAGAATACTCTCTCAAAGTTGTCCACCCCTTTACAATGTGCCTGTATGTATGAACTTAAAACACTCGATACCAAACTGCCATGGGGATGGTTCTGCTGGTTTCAGATGAAATACAATGGCACTTAGAGAAGCACTTATTGGCCGTTGGCTTCCAGTATGAATCAGGAGCTAACCAGGCATTGTCCAAAGAAAGCTGTAGGAATTTTGTTACAAAATCCAGGTACACAGGCCATGTTCTCTGCATTATTGTTTTGTGGGTTTTGGGTTGTCTTCGTGTGCTTTTTGGTGGCTTTGTTTGGTTTTTTTTTATTTGGGTTGGGATTTTTTTGTCTGTCTGTTTGTTTACTGAAGAGAAGACTTTGGATCTGTATTTTCCTATGTGAGTGGATTAACCTGATTACCTGGGAGAGCAAATGTTGGATTCTCATCTTGATAATGCTTGTATATGTTTGAAGGGACTTGCTGGCATTAGTGCACGAACTCCTAGAAATAAATCAAGATCTTTCCCTCTATTGCGATCTATTGCTTTATACAGCCACAGAGGGAGTTGGGAGCTGCAGGTAATAGACCCTCACTTGAAAACTACAAATCTAAAATCCACAAAACAGATAAACATAACTGGATTTTTCAGCCAGTCCTCTAAATAATCTCCTTGGCTTTATAAGCAAAATCTAAGTAATTTGGTTTGTGTGATTGTACAGTTTTGATATCACAGGCTTCACAGCTTGGTAATAGTGGGTTGTGCAGTCTGATCCTTTAAGAGTGAAGGGTTTCAGTAATGATTTAGTAGACTTCTGTCTCATTTATTAGTGTGTTCCCTAGAAAAGTATAAAGGCAGCTAATTTATACAGCCAGCTTTAATTATTTAAGATCTGGTCTTTGTTTGATCCTCAAGGCCAGACCTTGACAGCAATTGGACGGTAATAAGAGAGCAGATCCAGATGGAGTCCATGGTTCTCAAAGGACTTCTTCCAAACACCAAGTATCAGTTTGCTGTCCGAGCAGCAAACTCCTTTGGATCCAGCCCTGCCAGTGCACCGAGCGATGTCATCCGCACATTCAGTGAGTACAACCACCTTTTTGTAATTAAAACTAAACAAAGATGAAGTGTATCTGTAAATAAAGTGTATCTGGGGTAGCAGTGGAGACCTGCTGGTGGAAAGAGTTACTCTCCAGGCACAGTCACCCCCATTCTGACACCTCTCAGTCCTGTCTGAGGAGCTTGCAGCAAGCATCCTGTGCAAGTCAAGCCACGAGCAAAGATTTGAAAAGACCCAGGCAGCATCACTCACATGCCATTTCTTTGCTCTGGAGGTCATTGCCAGGTATTTTTGGATCGCTACTTTCTGAATTTTGTGCTGGCTTCATGCAGAACTGATAAGTGAATATCATGGGGAGAAATGAGAGAGACAAGTCTATTGTTCGTTTTTTCTGTTCTTTGAAGCTGAACCATATATATTACATTTATAATTTCAGCAACTCAGACCAAATCAAACCTGTGCAGTTTTCTGAGGAGTAAGACTCTTCACTATTAAGCACAGTCATGAAAATAATGATACAAAGAAGTAAGCACCCCTTTTTGATCGGAAGCTGCATAGCAAAAATATTAGGTGGACATGCTGACATACCAACTTGTGAGCTATTATATTTACATTTGTGTTGCAGTATAGACCATGTACATTGCAGTAAGTGTTTGTCCAGTTGCTGCTGGGCTTCCTCAGAATGCAATCTTCTGCCAGTGCTGGTGTCTCTGAGGGCTGACTTCGGGGGGCTGTTGCTCCTCATCACACCCCAAGTCATAGCTTGCATGTGACAATCCCAACCAAGCCAACACAGAGCATATGGGGAATCACACAAATCACGTCTTCTAACAGCAAAAAACCCAATGTCAGAAATGGAGGAAACAAAGCCAAAGCCGGCAAGGTATAGGGACAACTGAGCTATATCATTAATGTTCCAAACTTTTTATATAAAAATGTATATCAGTACTTTTAAGTACCTTTTCTTTCTTTTCTCACTCTCTCAATTGCAAACCATTTCTAATTAACTAGTGAAAATGAGCAGCAAATATTCAGGTGGGACTGTGAGCTCTGCAAGAAGATTTTGCATTCTGCAGAAACATAAACAACATGCTCAGTGAACCACCAATTTAACCTGGTAAAGAGTTATTTCTATACTGCCTCTCTGTTTTGGAATCCCTTTTTTCATTGACTCTTATATATCAGTTTCCATTCTTTTTGACACTCTGTCATAAATTCAGTCACTTGAACGGTTTGCATGTAGTTTGCTATGGCTGCTGAGCTCATAAGTTTAACTTCTGAAGTAAATGTTTGTGAAAACCTTGTGCAGTGTACTCTGGAGTTCCTCAGCCCCTGGATCCTCCAGGGTCAGCTCTTGCTGCCTCAGGCACACGTGTGTGCTCCTTGGTATCTTGTTTATCTTTGGATGTTAGCAGCTGCATCCTTTGGTCAGAAAAGATGAAGTGTTTAGCTCTATTAATAAGGGTGGAATCATCTTCATGCTGTGCTTGTTACTGCAGTACTCCAGGGAAGGCACTTTGCCTTTGGAAACTGCTTGTTCTTCGGAGGCCTGCCAAGATGTCTCTAAAACATGGGTTTCTGTCATTAGAGCTTGGAATCAAATTCACATCTGGTGTGTATAAGCATTGATTTCTAGAGAGGTTCATAAGGGACATGAGCTTGGTTCTCTGTGTCTGGATCAGATCTGAAAAGTCAATATATTATGCATTTTGCACTGCTCTTTGAATGGGCTTAGAAAGTCTGTGCTGGCCCTGGGTAGGCACATGGGGTGCTGCAGGGCCTGAGAGATTGATTTCCCTGCTCCAAGGGGCTGGCACTGCTTGGCAGAGACCCTCATGAACAGGCAGAGCTCTTGCAGCCCAGGACCATGTCATGCCTGTGATGTCCTCCAGCCCTTCTCCAGGCTACTTGTACTGGGGGCTACTTTGGCAAACTCTGGGCCCTTTGGCAAATGCAATGTTGTTCTTTTGCCAGTGTGCTCTTTGAAAATAGACTTAAAAACTACATACCCACTATGCATGAACACCTGCATTGTCTTGTGGATACCTGTTATCACAACAACCAGAGTTTTGCAGAGCAAGGAGTGTTACTCAAAACTGTCAGGGATGCATGCCTTTAGAAATAAATGATTTGATTTTCTGAAGGTAGGAGTGTTGCTGAGGTGATAGTCTAGCTGATAGCAGCACTCACTTGTCTTTACTTGTGATGTCTGTGTAGGAGAGTGACTTGATGTTAACCAGACACACAAGTACACTGCGCATTAGTAGAAAAGCTAAACTTTTGTTGAGAGAAAATTGTTCTTCATCACAGCTGTGCATAGGCTGAACATTTCTTTCCCCCCAAAACATTAAAAATCTCTGAAGAATGATTTAAACCATGGACAGGTTTCATGAAACAGAAAAAAAACCCAGACTAAACACTGATCTTAAGGACATCCAATTAAAACTCACTCCTAATTCACATTATGTATCTGAAGATACCCTCCTGCTTCTAGCAGCCAGAAAACTCAGTCCTTAGGCTCAGTTAATCACTCACTTCACCTGCTCAGGTATAAGGGCTCAGCAGATTTGATGTCCTCCAAGTTTTGTGGTTTTGAACAGTCACTGCAGGAGGACATGTGCCATTCAGACACCGGATGGTCCCCTGGGGCTGTCTCAGGTGATGTTTCTCAGGTGGCACCAGCTGCTTGACTGTCTCAAAGTGCCAGCAGATACCTCTTAATCACCTCATGTTTTTGAAAAGGTATCAGACAACTCTGGCATCTCTGAAACTGAAGCAACTTTATTCTTCATAGTGCACATCATTAAGAATTACTACCTTCTTTATTACAATGGTTCCTCCTCTCACTTAAGCAGCGAAACATGCTACATGCCACAGATTTTTGATGTTGTTTTCTGCCTGCCTATGTATTCTTCAGAAATTCTGAAATACCTTAGAAAGCTGGCAGAAGTTCATACAATGTCTGACTCCTCTGCATTACATTTAGTTCACATGGTGGTGGCACTAAGGTCCTTAGTGTGTTTGGATTTCAAAAACTTGTAGTTTTACACTTGTATGTGCTGGGGTTTTATGACTGACTTGAAATAAGTACTTCTTTTCTGATGCTTATTTTAACTGATTAACAAATTCCCAACATTACCTCAAAAGCAGAGGACCTTCAGGGTCCATGTTGTCTTGCACAGATTCTCTTGCAGCTCTTGTAGGCAGGCTGAGGCAGAGATGAGTCCGTGCTGCTTTCTGTTTTCTGTTGTTCATCTCATTCTCACAGGTAACTCACTCATTTTGTTTTTAAAATGGGGGTGGATTTGCAGTACGCTCGACTGCATTGTTTCAGGTCAGCATAGGAAAACATCATCTTTGCTCCACTAAAGGGATGCTGACAGTATCACCCAACATGACAGACCTCCCAAGGTCCTTGAAAACAGAACATGTGGCCTTGATTATAAGCAGTTACCCCCTTACCTAGTAAAAAATGCATGCTTCATTAATTGCTCCATTTTCAGGGAGGAAAGAAGGGGCAAGTTTCCCCAAGGGTTCTCATTTATTTGTGATTTGGTTTCATTAATTTTTTTCTAGAGGGAAATGATGTAATAAATCAATTTTTTGTTGCCTTTCTTAATTACCGTCGCACTTTGTGGGTATTTCACCTACATGGTTGTTGGGATTTTGTTGTGTAAAATCTTTCAAAATGTCATGGGCAATTCACTGGAAAATAAAAGATTGCACATACTCGGTTTAGAAACAACAAAATAAACTTTCCCAAAGAATCAAACAAAAAAAAATGTCATCACCTGCATTGCTTAAATAACCTTCATCTCCTCGGGAAACAGATGGGGTTTGCACTGTGCCTGCAAGGTCACCAGCCTTGGGCTTTGCCAGACCAACAGAGGAAGTGTCTTCTGTTAAAAATACCCTCCTGCTTGTCTCCACAGCAAACGTAACAGAAGTGACTGCTTAAGCAGGGCACATCCCTTCCTCTGGTCCTGGATGCCACTGCCAGGATCACATAGAGCAGGGCATCGGCACAGGTTCTTAAATATTCTGCACAGAGCTTGAATGTGTCAGCTGAGGCCCAGGCACAAAAACGGGCAGTCTCTGGGGCCCAAATCTTGATTTAAATGATGATGATGCGTCCTGGAGATAGTAAACGGAGAAGGATTTCCACAGAACTGTTTCCCTCACCTCTCTAGAGATGTTACAAAGGCAGTTGTAGGGACAGTGACAAAAAGCAAGAGACAGGCCAAGCGACATGCAGTGTTGCACTGTGAGTCACTGAAAAACATAAAAGATGTTTTAAAATGCTTCTGATGTATTTTGGATTGAAACTTGGGAGTGGTTCTGGATGAAGGCAGTCAGTCTGTTAACACTTCCATTCAATCTGCCTGTGTTGCAGTGCCCCCTGTTCTACCTCCTACACTCTCTCATGTCTTTTCATCAGTGTGATGATGGCAACTTAATTAGCTAAATAAAAGTTTGTGTGGCTTTATATTTGTTTTGAGAAAGATTTCTTTAGTATAACTTAATCCGTAATTATTTGGAAAGAGGCTGTCTAAAGTTCATGACCCCCACAAGTTCTTCAATTGTTTATAAAACAGGATTATAGGACCTCATAGAGGGTCTTAATCAGACTTCATCTCCTTGTACACTGGAACACTGATTTAATTAAATATAGCCTGCTTCTAATCTCTACAGTCATTGTTTTGGTATTTGCAGAGTACCACTTTGCTTAATTGTCCCTGATTTACCACCCATTATGAGATGAGCTCTCCACGAAAGCAACACAGTGCACTTAAGAAATGGGCTGATATGGGGGTTTACCTAAAAAATATCCTGTTAATTTCTCTGCATCCTGTTTTGTAGTTATATTGCATCATGTCACATGTGACTGTCATGTTATGTCCACTGAGCAAAGGCCAAATGTAGAGAAGAACAAGGCAGCTGAAAAGCCAGTAGGCTGATACCTCATCAGTCCTGTGTGTACTCACCTGTATAAATTCAGACGTGGTCAGGAGTGAGTGCATCCAGCAGCTGCATTTCTTCTGAGTGCATTACATGTTACCAAAACTGCTCACAGATCAGCAGGTAGAGCAATGTGGTATGTGCTGGCTGAAATGCAGATAGATAGAGTCAGGGAGGGGAAAAATTGGATAGCTGGAGACCTGTGGATATTAGGACACCATCTGAAGTCACACTTACTCTGGTGATGCCAAACTTAAATAGTGAATGTCTTCGAAGAAGGGCCTCAAAGCAGTCTTTCTACCAGACACACTAAGCCATACCTTCTTTGTTCTCTCCAGGCTCTAAATGTTGTACCAGTTCAATAACCTGAAAGGAACCATTGTCTGGTTTAAAACAGTGGGTACATTTTGTCTCCCAAGGTCTTCTGTTGGAAAAGCATGGAACATTTTGATCTACTGAATGAAAGAGGCACACCTGGTGTTTGGGGAGCTGCCAGTCTCTCCTAAGCTACTACATCTCATTGCATGCTGGGGATTATTAATGTATTTTAGTGATAACCACTCAAGAGAGTTACATTTCTGTGAAACTGGCATGGCATTAAGATCATATCCATACATGCAAGCGTGTTTATCTGAATATGGATTCAAGACCTAATATTTTCCTATGTATGAATATAAAGGTACTTCATTTTCCTCATTGTTTCACTCCTGGTGTCCTTATCAAACTTACATCCCATTAAGCCAATAGAAAGTTTGATTGAAAAGAGAAAAAAAAGATGACAGCATTTTGACCGTAACAGATGTTTATTTTGTGGCTTATGACTTCTAAGTTAGAAAATGGAGTTTGTGTATCACAGTTTATTTGGGTACAGATTAGATTGTTTCCCCTGACACATCATTGTGAGTTTTCCTTTCTTTATTCCCAAATTACCTTTATGGCTTCCATCTCTCTTAGGCAAATCACACTTTTATACATTTAAAGAACTAGATTAGCACCAAAATACTTCCAGACACATAATATAAAGGCAATTAGTAATAGTGTTGGAAATTATACAACTTTTAAAAATTTTAAACTAACTCTATTTGGGCTTCGTTCATCTTCACCTGGGGGGAAGGGAACGGAAGTTTCTTTTCAAGAGGCTGTTCCCTGCACAAGCTTAAAATTGATGAGCTTAAAATCACAGTGGACTGGGAGCTGCCAGAGGATGCACAAGAGATAAGTGACCATAATGAACATCAAGACCTGATGATCCTCCCTGGTGTGTCAGAGACTCCTGGTCTGGGAAAAGATCAGTAAGAGAATGAAGAATGAGGACCTGATTAGCACTGAAGGTGAAGGGATCAATAACCAATAGGAAACCAAATACTAAGAACTGTGTAACTTGGGACCAATGAACATTGAACCCATGGCTTTCTCTGGGTTTTGACTGTATAAGTATGTGAGAAATTGAGTAAAGATCCATGTGCGATTGAGTGATTTTCTCTGCAAAGCCCAGGCAATGTGTGGATGAAATTATTTCTGTCCAGAATAAAGTAATGCCTTAATTCTCTAACACTAAAAAATGTTGTTGGAGAGCTTTTGTTTTTCCCACAGTGTTTTTGGTGACAGTAGCACAGACCTGACTTAAAAGCAACAGTATTCAGGGAGCTGAAAATTGCTGCAAATGCTGGGAGCTGAGTTAGTGCTGCTCCTTCCCATGGCATTGAGGCATGAGCCAGGATGAAGCTGAACATCTCTTTCCCAGGTAGTGGCTGCCAGAAGCTCATTGAAGTGGATGATGGGTGCAAGCTAAGAACATTCCATGAGAAACAAATGGCCACAGAGGTCCAAGGTGATTCCCTTGGTGAGGAGGGGAAGAGATGTTGAGTTTAGGCAAAGAGTTGTTTTGTGTGGAGATAACTGCTAGCTGCCGTATAAGGAGAGAAAGCTTTTGGTTAAAACTGATGTTCTCCAGCAATAAGATCAAGGGCAGGCCTGGATTGCTCTCCAAGTGAGTTATTGAGCACTTGTAAAGCTTGTGAATGCTAAGTGGTATGTTATAAAAGGTTAACCACAAGTAACATTGTAACAAGATGTGCAGGTAAAGGAAGCAAGATAACAAAGCAAGCAAGATAGCAGAGCAAGTGAGATAACAAATGCCGTCAAGAGCAAGACACCAAGTTTTAACCAACGTGCAAACTGCAAAATTAGCTAAAACCAAGATAGACTGAAAAAAAAAAAGAAGCACCAGGCATGCTCTGAAGATAGAGGTAAAAAGTTCAAACGTGAAGAAGACTACAGCAGCCTTCATCAAAAGACCACCAGAAGGCTGACAACCACCACAGAAGGAACTGACGCATGCATGAAAGTAACAAACGGCTGTAAAACCATGACACAGCTTTATGCAAATATGAGCATCCTAAGGATAGGTTGTGATTGTGACGTTGTGGGGAAGGACTTGAACATGAGCCAGTGGTGTGCCCTGGTGGCCAAGAAGGCCAATGGCATCCTGGCCTATATAAGCAATGATGTGGCCAGCAGGACCAGGGAGGTCATTCTGTCCCTACTCAGCACTGGTGAGTGCTGGGTCCAGTTCTGGGCCCCTCAGTTTAGGAAGGACTTTGAGACACTTGAGTGCATCCAGAGGAGGGCAACCAGGCTGGTGAGGAGCTTGGAACACAAGCCCTATGAGGAATGACTGAGGGAGCTGGGGTTGTTTAGCCTGGAGAAAAGGAGACTCAGAGGTGACCTTATCACTCTCAACAACTGCCTGAAGGGTGGCTGTGGTCAGGTGGTGGTTGGGCTCTTTCTCCAGGCAGCGACTGACAGAACGAGAGGACACAGTCTTAAGCTCTGCTAAGGGAAATACAGGTTGGATATTAGGAAAAGGTTTTTTACAGAAAGAGTGGTTAAATACTGGAATTGTCTGCTCGGGGAGGTGGTGGAGTCGCCATCTCTGAATGTGCTTAAAAAAATGTGGCACTCAGTGCCATGGTTTAGTGGAGGTGTTAGGACATGGGTTGGACTCGATGATCTTCAAGGTCTCTTCCAACCTAGTAATTCTTTGATTCTGTGACTTTTAAAATGTAACTGAAGGCTAAAGAAGATTGAGTGAGTTTTTGGTGGAAAGCTCCCACTCACTCCCAGCGCTGAATAAACAAATACCTGCTCTATAGCCATCTGACTATAGAGTTTGTCTCGCCCAGTTTTGGGATTCACTTGTCTCTGAGAAATATCTGGCAAAAACCGCAGGTAGCAGCTGAGAGAATTGGAACTTTGGCAAAAGGGGAAAAGAAATCTCATGGCCAGCTGTCCCAAAAGAGATAAAAAAACATAAAGGAGTCTGAAATGGCTACCCAAAAAGAGAAGCACATTTTTGCCAAAGAGCTGGTAAAGGTGCAAATTGCCTTGAAGGCTGAAACAATAGCTTGCCCTCAGGGCTGAGGCAGAGCTGATGGCCCAAAAAAACTAGCCCAGAACCCCAGAAACCCATTAAACCAGCTTGTGCAGAGCTGAGGGGCTTTAGAAATGCAAATTAACATCCCTGGGGGAAGCATACGTGCCAGTCTTCGAGCAGTGCTGGGCCACCCTGAACATGATCTCACGTCCAGAGGAGAGTTTGCACCAAAGCCAGACTCCTCCCCACACCCTGAACCCTGCCCACCGGTAAAAGATGAGGAGGCAGAGAGGGAGGCGGGACTCCCTGACCATGATGTCACTGATGCCACCTCCCTTCACACCTTGGAGGAGGGGCATGACTCATTGGACTCACCCTCTGATAGTCACTCTCAGACCTGCTCTTTTTTAAGGCATTAGCATATGATGAAGCAGAACTGATAGTGATAAAACCATGCCCTGCAAAAGAGTTAACTAAGTTACAAAGGACAGACTCTTGAAAATTTTACTGATCTTGGAAAATGAAATAAAGCTTTCTGAAGAAAAAACGTATGGCAAAGAGCTGTGTCTTTTAATCAGAATGCATACTGTTGCATGGAAAGTTTGGACTTGTCTGGGAAGGGGGAGCTGATCCCTCTACCCACTCCAACATGTGATAAAAGTACTGGGAGTGTAGGGGAAGTGGTGAGCTTCCAAACAATGCCCGAGAAGGAGCTGATACCCTTTGGCTTTCTCCCCGATTATTGCTATTCATTCAAAAATTTAAAGATCAGGACTGTGACAAAAAACTCTGTGAACCATCCCCAGAAGGTGAGCTAGGAGTGGGGGCCAAGTTGGAATATGCCAGAAAGCTCACTGAAAATGCATGGAAATTTAGTTTTCCTGTATCTTCAATGAAATTTTGTGAACATTGTTCAGTGTGCCCAGGTGGCCAAGGCCAATGGCATCCTGGCCTGTATCAGGAATAGTGTGGCCAGCAGGACCAGGGCAGTGATTGTTCCCCTGTACTGGGCACTGGTGAGGGCACACCTCGAGTGCTGTGTCCAGCTCTGAACCCTTCAGCTTAGGAAGGACATTGAGATGCTCAAACACATCCAGAGGAGGATGACGGGGTATGGGTCACAAGCCCTATAAAGAACGGCCGAGGGAGCTGGGGGTGTTTAGCCTGGAAAAAAGGCGGCTCAGGGGAGACCTTATCACTCTCTAAAGCTACCTGAAAGGAGGTTTTGGTCAGCAGGGGGTCAGTCTCTTCTCCTTGGCGACCACTGACAGAACAAGAGGACACAGTCTTAAGCTAGACCAGCTTAAGAAGTTTAGACTAGACATATAAATTCTTCACTTAAAGAGTGATTGGGCACTGAAACCACCTGCCCAGGGAGGTTGTGGAGTCACAGTCCCTGGACATGTTTAAAAAAAGACTGGACGTGACACACTGCCATGGTTTGGTTGATAAAGTGATGTCAGGTCATAGGTTGGACTTGATCTCAAAAGTCTTACAGCCTAGTTAATTCTGTGATTCTGTGAGCTGAAAGTTGCTGCAAATGCTGGGAGCTGAGTTAGTGCTGCCCTTTCCAGCAGCATCAAGGCATGAGCAGGATGAAGCTGAATATCTCTATCCCAGCCAGTGTCTGCTGGAAGCTCATTGAAGTGGACAATGGATGCAAGCTAAGGACATGTTATGAGAAAAAAATCACCTAAGAGGTCCTGGGTGATTCTCTGGGTGTTGTCTGGATCAGTGATGGCAATGACAAAGGGTTCTCCACGAAGCAAGGTGTCCTGCCTCACGGATGTGTCTGCCTTCTGCTCAGCAAGGGCCATTCCTGCTATTGCCCCAGAAGAACTGGAGAGAGAAAGCGGAAATCTGTTCGCGGCTGCATTGTTGATGCAAACTTGAGTGTCCTGAGCTCTGTCATAGTGAAAAAGGGTGAAAAGGACATTCCTGGGCTGACTGACACAGCTCTGTCATCTTGATCCCAAGAGGACCAGCAGAATCTGCAAGCTGTTCAACCTGTCTAAGAAGGATGATGTTTGCCAGTACGCTGTGAGGAAACCTCTGAACAAGGGGGCAAGAAACCCAGAACCAAGGCTCCCAAGATGCAGTGACTAGGGACTCCTTGAGTGCTGCAGCATAAGGGCAGGCATATTGCTCTGAAGAAGCAGTGAACTCAGAAGAACAAGGAGGAAGCAGCAGAATACAAAGCTCGTGGCCAAGAGAATGAAGGAAGCCAATGAGAAATGACAGGAGCAGGTTGTGAACTGGTGCTGGCTTTCTTCATGGAGAGCTTCTACATCTAAGTCTGAATCAAGGCAGAAGTAAGGATATTGTGTGTGATACTAAAAAGATATTGTACATGATATTACCAATAAATCCCTTTTGTGGTGAACTTAAAGAAAAAAATCCCAACACTAAAACTAAAATAAAATCATCACAACACGGAACAAAAGTGAACAATTTCTGCAAAATCCACCCCTTGATCCTTCACCACAATTACAACAAAAATTCCCCGTGGTCATTCTACTCTATAACACTTAACACTTTTCAGTGCTTGTTTTGCTCGTTAGTTCTCCCAGTGAGTATCCTTATATCAAAATCTTTATGATTGCCCACATTCTCCAGTAAAAAGACTGGGTTAACCTGGGCCAGATGCCAGGCCCCCACCACATCCACCCTCTCACTTCCCTGTGCAGCTGGACAGAGGAGAGAAAATTTAGCAAAGGATTCATGGGTTGAGATAATGACCAGGAGAGATCACTCCTCAAATACAATCAGAGGCAAAACAGGCTCAACTTAGAGATATGAAATGAATTTTCTACTAACAAAATCAGAGTAGGACAATGAGAAGTAACAAGCCCTTAAAAACACCTTTTCCCACCCCTCCCTCGTACCCCAGCAGTGCAGGGAGACAGGGAATGGGGGCTGTGGTCAGTTCTTCACTGGGGCTTCTCTTGCTGCTGAGGGACAGGAGTCATTCCCCTGCTGCACCCTGGGGTCCCTCCCACAGGAAACTGTTCCCCATGAATTCCTCCAGCATGGCTCCATCTCACAGACAGCAGCTCCCTGCAAATTGCTGCAGTGTGAGTCCATCCCACAGGCACCAGTCCCCCTCAAGCTGCTGCAGCCCTGGGTCTCTCTTCCGTGGGGTGCAGCCCTTCAAGGACAGGCTGCTCCAGCCTGGGAGCAGGGCCCTCTTCCCACAGGTCTCCCACAGGCTCACAGGCTCCTCTCAGGCACCACCTGCTCTGGCATGGGCTCCTCCAGGGGCTGCAGGTGGATCTCTGCATCCCTGTGAACTCCCCTGAGCTGCAGGGGCACAGCTGCCTCACCATGGGCTGCACCAGGGGCTGCAGGGGAATCTCAGCTCCGGCACCTGGAGCAGCTCCTGACTGTCCTTCCTCACTGACCTGGGTGTCTGCAGGGCTGTTCTCCTCACATGTTCTCACCCTGCTCTGCTCTGGCTGGAATTGAAACTGCGCCACAAACTTTGTTTTGATTTCTTCTTAAATATGTTATAAAAGACATTACCACCATTTCTAATTGGCCCAGCCTTGGCCAGTGGCACGTCCATCTTTGGAGCCATCAGGGATTGGCTCTGATGGATGTGGAAGAAGCTTCTGTCAGCTTCTCACAGAAGCCACCTCTGTAACCCCACCCTGCTATCAAAGCCAGGCAATGTGAAATGAATCCAACTGCAAATCATATTTGTAATGCATATATTCATGGTTTTACACACTGAAGCTATTTTGAAGAAATGCATGTCTTAAAGAATCACTGTTACCAAAGAAGGGGATTCTAATGTAGTGATGGGTAGAAAATGCAGCCTGACTAGATGATCATTGTAGGTTCCTTTCAACTGAATAATTTTCTGCTCTGCTCTACTCTACTCTGCTTTAGTCTCCCTAGCTTCCTAACGGTAGTAAAATTATTCTGGATGGTGATTAACCTGACTGACTATAAAAGTGAATACTAGGAGTAAAAGGTTTTGTTTATATTTTGATAGTACCTATTGTTTTCAGTATTGTGAAATTAATTTCAATGGTTGCAGGACTGGGACCGGTTCATAAATGTGCGGTCTGATTCTCCTACAGTAATCCTTTGCCAGTGCATTCACAGTCAGTAGCAGAAATAATCTGGATATAGTTTGTCCTGTTTGCTTCATCTTGTTACCAGTCATAGAGCAGAGTTCTCTGCTTAGCTCATTTGGTAGAACTCGGTGCTGAATACTTCTGTTTAATGCACAGATAAAATGTATTATTTACAGATGTCTAGGTATACATGTTAAAGTGGAAAGACTTACACACATTCTGTCCCAGTCCAGCATGCTTTCTTGGTTGCAAGTGTGTATGCCTCATTACCTGTACTCATTTGCTTCTAATTTTTCTGGATGCTGATGTAATGTGCAAAGCCCATTGATAAGTAACCCCTGCAGAGCACATGGAGTGTGGCCGGTTAGTCAGCCGAGGCACACATTCATCTCTGGTGCACATATGTTAGATTTCATAACCGTCTGACAGGACTTCTGGGTTGCAATCACAGCAAAGGAGAAGAGAGTACAAAAATATTTAGGCAAGTACACTCAACTCAGTAGAGAGACTTTGCAAACTGAAGGTTACTCAGGCTGTTTTAAGTGGTGTCAAAATATTGTATGGAAAAGGCAGATATATGAGTCTATTATTTTAATGGTTTAAAGACACCTCTTTTCAGTCTTGCTGAAATGGCAAGTAGCTGTAATGATTTAGCTACTCTTACTATATTTCTTCATTACCTTGTGAATTTTAACGGCTAAAAAGCGCAAACCATTCTTGAGGCAGACCTTGCTGTGTAAAGTGCAGAAAAATACAGATGTTTTCTATGAAATAGAAATGAGGTTCACCTTACTGTTGAAACTGTCCATTCCCAGCACAATTCAGCACTCTGGGTAGTGGCAGAAGTAGATTATGTGCATGAAAAACACACGGCTGTAGAATCAGGGAATGTCCTGCATTAGAAGGGATCAGCACAGATAATTGAGTCCAACTCCTGGCCCTGCACAGGACAGCCCCAATAATCCCACCATGTGCCTGAGAGAATTGTCCAAGTGATTCTTGAGGCTCTGTCAGTCTTGGTGCTGTGACCACTTCCTGGAGAGCCTGTTCCAGTGCCCAGCCACGCTCTACGTGAAGATGGTTGTGCATGTTTCTTGTTTCAAGGTGGGGAATTGTATTTTAAAAAAGAGTAGAAGAATACACATAGGACATTAATTTCAGGAGTTTTGGAGTCAGTGGAGGTAGATTAAGTCCTAAATAGAGTATATCTTTCCTGTGCACATCTTTTTTGCTGTTCCTATTTATTTGGCTGCCAGTAAGGCAGATACAACACTGTATTTCCAAAAGGGAAAAGTTTGACCTAAAAAATTCAGTCATTAAAATGTTGTCCATTCCAAAAAAGTCTGAAACCTGTGTCCTGAAAAAATTACGAATACAAGTCAGTTTGCAGAGGGAGATCTGAGCTTTGCCTGCTTTATTTGTTAAATCACCAAGTAAGTGACTAAATGAATGTCTTCACTTTGATTTAAGTTATGTGAATATCACTTGGATAGCATCTGCCATCTCCAGACTGACACTTGCATTGTCTGTACAGGATGAACATTAGCATCACTTCAGATTAGAGTGTTGTGGATCGGGGGGGTGGTAAGATCTGAATTGCTGTGTGCAAAGAGAAAAAGCTATATGAACTGAATATGCCAGTTATGTCTTTTCAGGCCCTGAGGAGTTGGGAAGTGGAAGCTATGGGCATCGATACATCACAGACACAGTGACTGGTGATGGTGATGGATTTGATATTGATGATTCAGACTACGACATTTATATAGAGGAGGTAAATGTCAAGATTTCTCTCTGACACTTTTGTTTTCTTTACAGTCTGGATATTTTGAAGTGTCCCGTCCTGTCAGGAAGTGTTGATGCCTTGAGAAGGCTGACCTGGAACAGAAGCTAGACAGAGTTAAAAGAATAAAGGAAGTGTTTATTAAAAAGGCCTTTACAGGGTACACCCTGGGTAATGCAAGAGTCTCGCAGAGACTACACCCAAAAACTGGACGGCCAACACGTGTTTTTTGGACAGATATAAGCTCGGTCTGTCTGCATATCAGAAGCCCATTGTTCAATTACAGCTTCAGGTAGTGGAGTCTCAGACCCAGTTTGTCTCCCTTCTTCTCTCACTGCTCTCTACGATTATTTACATTTTTGGGCTTTTGGACAAACAGGTTGTCCTTGAAACTCAGGCCTAGAGAAATTGTTTTGTCTGACTAAAAAGGTAGAACAGTAGCTGACAGGCTATGGAACTTTAGAGTTATACATTAAAGCAGTACTGAGCTGGAAAATATAAAAGCTGAAACTTAAGGCATCAGTTTAATATCTGGTATTAAGTGCTCAGATATAGTAATGTAGTCACTTCCTTTTCTTCATTGAGGATGAGTTTGTTGCCTCACATCTTGAAAGGTATTAATTTCATTTCCCTGTAGCATTTTAGTTTCACTGAATTGATGTTTCTTTACTTTCTTTCAGCTCAGACCACTTCCTGCTATTAAAGGAGGCAACAGAAAATTTCTGGTTGAAACTAAGGTCACGCCAGGGTCTAGTTCCAGGCTCCTGTCACGGGTCCTTACAACAACTTCTGAACCCACTACTTCCACTCCTACCACCACACAACCTTCAACCACAGCGAGGGCGACCACGGCGTGGGCAGCGAGGAGGGGCAGCATGTCCTCTGCCTCGCGCCTCTCGGAGCTGTCCTGCGACGAGGCCGTGTGCTCTGCCGACAGCTTCTGCATCAACGACTACGACCGCGGCGGCTCGCGCTGCCACTGCAACTTGGGCAAGGGAGGGGAGACCTGTGAGGAAGGTGGGTTTCTTTGTCTGGGTCAAGGAGCAGCTTTGCAAAGAACCCACCAATATACACTTTGGGAATAGCTGGGTTTTGTGGATCCCTGCCAGCAGCAAATCACAGTTCAGGCATCACCTTCTTTGGTTTTTATCCACAGTGAGGTGGGAAAAAGTTATTCTTTAATAAAGCTGAATGCAGAACCTGTGTAAAGATACACAGGGGAGGTTAATCTTCCTTCCCCCACCTAAGAGTCGGGGGATGATGGAGCAGGTATGTTTTTAATCACGCAGGTCTGGCAGGATCCAGTCATGGCACCCTCAGCTGGAAGCTGAAGACGTTCAACCCCTCTTTGACACTTGTCTTTTGACAACAGATGAAGGCCTGAACCACCCCCATTTTCTGTGTGGTCCAGATGATGCTGGTCTTACAGCAGGGATGTGAGAATTCTCCCACTGGAAAAATACCTCCAGAGGAGGCTTTCCCCATGGTCTGCAGGTCTGCAGCACAGCACTCACGTCAGGCAGGTTGGGGCAAGGGAGGAACAAAATCTCATCGCCAGTTCAAAAAGGCATGTCCTGAAGGCTGGGTCAATGTGAGGAAGTGTGTTTGTCTCAGTCAGGACTTGCCACCCATCCTGTTGCCTCTTCCCAGGGCAGCTGAGCCATAGCAAGACCTTGCTGAGCTGAAGGAGGCTGTCCTGCTTCTTTTTCCCTTGCTGCCTTCCTGTTCTTTCCATCTAGAGACCTAAACTCACTCTTTCACAATGTTAACACTGAGCAGATTACCTGGTGAGCCGCTCCAGCTCCCTTACCAGGCCATAAGCAGGTCACTTTTCCCCCTGCTGAAGTAATTTTCCTTCTGGTTTGGTGACCAAGGGGTCAGGTGAATGCCAGGGCTCATGCAAAGAAAACGTCCTGTTGGTTGTGGTGGTGCTGTTCCTCCAGCTAAGAAAGAGCTGATCCATCCATCCATCCCTCTGCATGCTGATCTGATCTGCCAAGACTGTGCCATACAGCAGAGCATCAGGGAGCCATGTTTCTTCTACAGGGTCATGTTAGACCTTCATGTTGTACAGTGTCATGCATCAGGGATACAGACACTGGGGGTGCTTTATCTTCTTCAAACTGGAGTGCTGGAACAAAGAGAGCTCCTTCTCAAAACAATCTGCTGTGACTCAGCGACATGGAACAGCTGCAGATGTGATTTTAGGCCTTGATCAAGTATGAAGAGTTGAGGATTTATTTGAAGTGACAAGGCCATATACAGCTTGTAAAGTGGTCTGTTAACATCAGTCCAAACCCTCTATTTTTCACAGGGAAGTGTGTTATTCCAGACTAAGCATCATGTGCCAATACTGCTTTGTACCAAGTTTGTCTTCAGCAGCCAATATGGTTAAATAATATTTTAATCTGAATGGAAACAGATTTTTCTTCACACTCAACAGCTGCATGGCACTCCGGTCCAGTCAGTTCTGCTTGTGGTCAGGGCATGAGATAATTGTTCTCTGCTGAGGTTGAATTCAGGTTTATAGCACCAGTCCCCTTCCCCTCAGCCTAAAATGCATGCCTTGCAAGCAAAAAGGCTGAGAGAACTCTATCCAGATTCAAAAACTGAGTGAGAAAAATACACTCAGTACTTAAATAGCAAAGAGGAATAGGGCTTCTCATAATTCCTTCCTCATTAGGCTTAAATCCACTGTAAATATAAGAACTCAGGCCTTAAACTGTGTCTGTCCTCAATGCTTCTTAGGAAAATTAGCTGCAAAGGTGATTTTACAGCTGACAGTGGGTAGCAGTAAGACATCTCTGATTTTTGTTTTCTCTCAGGGTCAGGGTCTAACACAAGACAGCAAAGGGTGAGGGTTGACAATGCCATTTGGCAAGAGCAATAAAGAGAAGCACTGTTGCAGCCAGGGATGGAAAGATGCCTGCAGGGACTCTCTTCTCCCCATCACTCCCTTTAGCTTCTGCCCTGAGCTGACTTGAGAGAAGTGCTGGAAGCTGCTGGGCTGTTATGAGACATCCAGTGATTCTCCAGATGCTGGAGGCAGCAGCTACAGAGCAACAGTGACTAACGCTGCCTGGAGTCTGGCCGTATTTCCCGTGTGTGTTTTTGTAATCCTGCAGAACAGAAAATTACTTTGTCCTCTCTTTCTTAAATGCATTCTTAAGAAAAATAAATATAAATTTGATGGGTTCTGTCTTCTATAACAAGGATGAAAGCTGGGAGAAATTTTCTCTGAACTCTCCGATTAAACTATTGAGCATTATTTGGCCCTCAGTATCCAGTTTCTTTCCAAGTTCACCAGGTCCTTGGGAATAAAGGAATTAGCTGTAAAAAGTGGTGGGAGGAGAAGGCAATAGGTTAACTGATTGCTGACTGCTGCTGGCTAATGATTGTCTCTGGAGGAACTGTGCCTTTCATTGCCACCTAATGTTATCTAGTACTAAATGTGTATATTGATTTTTATATGGAAGAAAACTGCTAAATAACATGCTTCCTCCTTGCTTTTCAGACATTAGTATCCAGTATCCTCAGTTCTCTGGCTACTCTTACATCACCTTTGAACCACTGAAAAAATCCTATCAGACATTTCAAATTACCCTTGAATTCAGGGTAAGTTTAAGCAATTCTCACCCAGGCATTTTAAATTTTATTTATTAAGTCTGGTGTAGTGGACGATAGAACAGTAGCGTAGCTTCAGTATAGCTTGTAGTGTAATTGTGTTGTACCTGTGCATAACCTCCATCTGCAAAAATTTGTCTTAACCCTCAGTGAATGTAGATGAAGTTTGTAAGCAGCTGAAGGGTTTTCATCCTTTATTGGTAGGCACTGCATGAGAGAATCCCTGGGACAGTAATACTGGTATTGTGGACTAGCAGCAATGTACATGGGCAAGGTTATAGTCACATGGACGAGCTACAGGCTGAAGGATTTTTGTGAATTATAGTTTGAAAGTGGTATGCAGTATTTTTGTGGACAAGAAACTATGATCCTGTCATACTGAGCAAAGCACTGCCCTGTAGCATTCCTTTCCCACCCTGCAGGATTGAACTGGACATTATTTTCCCTCTCTGAAGTTTGGGACGTGAGCTTCCAATCCATTCAGGATACCATGCTTCTTGCTAGGCTTTTTAGTCAGGAGTCTCATATGGGATACATCTGACAGTCCTAAATACTTCCAGGCTTTCTTTTTCAGGTCTGATAGTACCATACTTTAAGAGATGGTCTTAAATTGTTTAGCCATTAAGGCAGCTATTTTCTAGGTTCTTCAAATGCAGGATTCAAAACTGATCAAACAATTTCTCATTCTGTAAGTTAAAATCTCAATCTGAAATATTATGACTCTTTTCTGGAAAGAAGTCCCCCACTGCTGCTTGCTTTTATCTATAATTGTGAGGCTTTGATTTTTCATGTTGACGCAATGATTGCAGGCTGAATCTGAAGATGGTTTGCTGCTGTACTGTGGAGAAAATGAACATGGTCGTGGTGATTTTATGTCACTGGCAATTATCCGACGTAGCCTCCAGTTCAGGTAAAGCCTCCATCCTAAATCTGATGTAAAGAGAAGGGGCTGTTTCTGCCTCCTGGGACTGCTATATGTGATGAGTATCTCCAGTGTCTTTGACTTCTGCCCCATGCAGTGCACAAAATGGACAGTATAACTTTATCTAAGGGTTCTTCAGTACTTTTTTTCTCTCGTCCTTCTTTAGTGTGTGAACATGTGCCCTGTTGAGCTCTTTTATTCAGACCTCAGTGTAAAGACAGAGTGATTGGTTTTCTTTAAGGCATTTGTCTGGGGCTTTTAGCTATGTTACCAGAAATGCCAGTGACTCACTGTATTTGCTAAGCTGATGGTATATTGATGGAATATTGAGCCAGTGTTTTTTTGCTTCAGAGCAAAAGACTTGCAGAAAACGTAGCAAAATAAAGGATGTAATGCCAGCAAGGGGCCAGGAACTTCATCTTATATACTTTGTTTAGATGAGAGTTGCAGGTTTTTTAAATGAAGATGGAGAGTGTTTCTTGCAGTCTGATAGATATGAAGCCAGTGAAAGTGTATTTACAAGGTCTCCTTACTTGGGAGGGTGAGTCCTTTGAAAGTGGGGAGTAACAAAGTGGGTGATGTGCCTTAGTTGTGTTTCTATTCACCTGCACTGCAAGACAGTCAGGGTAAATGGGACATCTTGTGCACATTCAGCTCTCCTGAAGGTCTTCCTGTCAATCAGTGCTGAGTTTCAAATAGACTAGCAGAGTTATTAATGTGGCACTGCCTTTCACCAGAGAGCTAGAAAAATTCCTAGGAGAAATTACTGTGATAGCAGGAACTCAGATTGTAATACCCGCCATCCTGATACAGTTTCAGTTGTTGGCAAGCTTAGCAATGAACTTGGTATGGACAGAGAATGCAAGATCTTCTCCACGTTAGAAAGACAGATAATGAAGTTTGAAACTTGGAACAGATCACATGAAGACCTGCTGTGTGATTTTCCTGTGCTAATATGCAGTGTGGAACAGAGAAGTTCCCAAGTGCAAAATGAATATTTGGAATGTAAAACCAACTTTTGGTTATTTGGTTAATGTAAGATTGTCACCTTGCTTGCTCTGTCTCATGCTCCCAGGTTCAACTGTGGCACTGGAGTTGGAGTCATAACAAGTGAAAACAAAATCAAGCTGGGAAACTGGCACAGTGTCACGTTGTTCAGAGATGGGGTGAATGGCTGGCTCAGGATGGACAACAATGCTCCAGTGACAGGAAAATCTCAGGTTGGTAATCCTGCCCCTGTAGCTCGATCTTGGCATCTCTCAAAGTTATGGTAATGGTTTGTTTTTTTTTTCCACCAGAAGCCTGATCAGATTGAAAAGGGGCAGTTTCATTTATTGGTGTTAGGACATTTAGTGAACTAGGATCAGAGTACAGATCATTGTTCCAAATATGTAATCTAGAAATCACAGACATAAATATCTCAGGGCTGAATCCCATCACAGTTTCCCTGTTGTCCTCCATGTTTGCTCTGCCACCCTTCCACCACCCTATGCCAGCCTCAAATACAGACTATTGAAAGTTTATTAGATTGTAGAGCTGCTGTCCCTGATTGCTTTCTTTTTCAAGCCTCAGAAGCTCTGCTTCCTCAGACATAAAAATTAGATGCTTATGTGTCTATGAGTATATATTTATGTACAATATGCACCTACCCACACGAGATTTGTATACAAAAGTGTAATTACATGCATATTCTGGACAAAGATTTAAGTGTAGTAATGGAGAGAGACATTCTGCCCGTACTTATGTTAATACTAGCAAGTTCATACAAGGCTGACAAGATAAAATATAATAAAGGAAGATGCTTTGACTTGCTCATCTGTTGCCGGGTCAGAAAACAAAATTAAGGCACTGGAAGGAAAGGCAGTTCCAAGTTGTTTAAGATGTCTTTCCTTTGATGGCCACTATTAACATGCCATCCCTAGCCCTGAAAGAAAGCAACTTCAGACATCTTATTACTTTCCACTTTCATGTACCGGCACTGAAGGGAAAAAATTGCAGTGCATTGAGTTCTCATCAGCTGGAAATGACAGAGGAGAGAATTCCAGTGTGTCATGTGTTGCTGTTACCAATGCTATGAGGCCGTGCAAAGGGTGGATGTGAACCAGGAGATATATGTACAATTTCTGCAGTGCACTGTGCAAGTGAACACCTGCAGACTCAACCTCAGCTTATTTAACCTGGCAAAACACAGGCTGTGGTGATAGAATTTATTGTTATAAACAGGCAGGGGTGAAAAATCCAGAAAGATTTTAGGCTAGAGGTCAGTGCTGTCAAAAACACAGGTTCGTAAAACTGGCCCTGAATAACTGAGAATTTTGAGTGTGTTGTTCTAAAAGTCTGTGGGGTTTTGAAAGAACTGTTGAGTAGGAGGCAAAAGTCATACTTTTATCAATTTGTGGAAGGAATATTGACTCAGTTGGCCACTGATGCCTTTTTTCTGGTCTTAGGAAATAAAGGCTCAGACACAGTGAAAGGGTTGGGGGTTGTTTACCTTGGTATTTTAATAGGATCCCGTTCGATGGCTTCTGCTGTCCAGGTAGAACACGCTGCAAAAGCCCCTTCCCCCCAATTCAGTATACAATTAAAGACTCTACACCTTAGCATATCTACCAGGAGGGCCCAATAAGGGGCCTGGGTGGGCTAACTTCTAGTTTACAAAATCTATCCTACTAGGAGACCTTGAGGGCTCACGAAAACAGGGTGTTTGGTCCCTAGCTCTACATGGCTTCAGGGGTGTTTAGTCTACTGGCCTCCTAAACACCATGAAACCAGGCTAAACTATCACCTAAAGCATCACAAGGATGCATGCTGATACTTGTGAATATAGGGAACAGGGTACGACATATTCAGGAGAAAAAGCAGAAAAAATCCCTCAGGCATCACCACAATAGCATGCAGTTTGGATCAGTGGTCCAAAAAGGTTCTGTTGGTTTTTGGTGTTTTTTGTTCTTTCCTGTGCACTGTAGCAATTTTAGTAAACTTGTATGTGTAGATTTCGATAGACTTGTTAAAGAGATTGGCAGTAAATTTTGCAATGGAAAAGTGAGCAGAACCCTGCTGAAGTTGTGATTTTACTGGCTTTTGCCCTTTGTTTTTTAGCTCCCTTTTTTTTTTGTCATTTCATTATTATTCAATACTGAACACTTCCTGGGTTGTGTCCAAAAGACAATATCTCATTGGTCTCTGTCCCTCGGGGCTTAAGGTTTAGAAGACAAACAATTTTTGGCAAAAGGAAAGGAAGAAATTGCAGCAAAAGACAGATCACACTTTCTTCTCAGAACAGTGATTTTTGGTCTTTTTTATTATTGGTCTTTAGTAGTTCATGTTATCATGATGGGATGCAGGTGAAAAAGGTTGATTTCAAACGATTTAGGGAATGACTAATGGGAAGGAATTACCAACGCACACCCCACATATTCCTTGACGCAGTTCTTCATAGAGGAAAAAAACTGATTTGTAAACCACTGTGGCTTAATGAGTTCTCCTGTGCTGTATCTGTTACACAGCCTGCTGTGCTCTGCTCTCCCTCCAGGGCCAGTACAGCAAAATCACGTTCCAGACTCCCTTCTACGTTGGCGGCGCTCCCAGCGTGTACTGGCTGGTCAGGGCCACCGGCACCAACCGCGGCTTCCAGGGCTGCGTCCAGTCCCTGAGCATCAACGGGAAGATAATCGACATGAGGCCCTGGCCATTGGGGAAAGCTCTCAGTGGTGCTGACGTTGGTAAGTGTAATGGTGTGGGGTCTTTAATCAGTGACCAACCTGGCGTTACTTTTGATCCTGTTGGGACAAATTGAGCGATGGTCCAGGTTTGAGAGGTGGAAGGAGCGGTGTCTGTCTTAAGCCTGGTTTTCCTCTGTTCCTTTGCACATTGCTCCTGCTGGGTCTGTGGTAGGACAGTTCATCACACTGTGCACACTTGCGGATGAACTTGCTGTGCACGATAAATAGCAGACCCATTTTCACGAGCAAACAGTAAGGTCTGTGTTGCAGATACCATTGCAACTGCTCTGGTATTTCTGCCAGCATCTCTCAGGACACCTCTTCATGCCCCTGACAGACACAGTCATGTCATCAGAAATCAATAGTATGTATTCTGAGCTTGCGTTTGAAATAATATGGACCCAACAAAATGCGTTTTGCCTAAAGACATCATTGCTCTTGACCGAAGTAATACATGGATCTCTCAGACCCACAGCAGTCCTGTGGCTGTTAGAGAGGGCTTTGTGTTACACCCAACCACTGCTGAAGCGTATGGGCTTTCCTGTATACCATCCTTCGTTTTGCTATCCAGAGTCATAGTATGATTTAAAAATAGCTTGGAATAAATACTCCCAGCAGCTTTATAAAGTGTTATTATAACATTATTTCATGGAAGTAAAAGGTGGGGACTTAGACGAGCTAATTAACTAGTCCTGTCTTAGTTATTAATATTTTTCATCCATGTAATGGGCACTTGAAAAAAGGCAGGGCAAAATCTTTGCTTTAATGATCTCCCAGTCTAAGCAGTTTAAGGGTAAGAGTAAACCCAAGACAAAAGGGAAGTGATAACAGCGAGGAATAGATTCCATACCACTGAACTCTCAATGCCATGCTTCAGCTACCAAGTCATCTTTCTTCTCTTCTATAGCTGTGCATTTGACATCCCAGGAAGGAAGTGATTTATGAGAAACTTCCTAACAATTGCTCTGTATTCTCTAGATACCATGACCAAACTTCTGTGCAATATAGGGGTAGAACAGACTGACCCAAGAAACAGTTGCTGAAAAGAGTAAGATTTTGGAAGCAGAGTGTAATTTCACAATAGAGTGAGAATCTATGGAATTTAGACAGATGAAAGCCCTGCTGAACTTCTCTGAGCCCTAATCTCTATTGCCTTTTGGGATGCAGCTAGCTTCATTCCCATCCATGAATGCTCCACATACTACTGCATTAACAATCAACATTGATGAAAATAAATGCTGTGCTCTGCCATGTGTGACTCAAAACTGACTGATAAAGCCTTACTGTCCTTGTGTGACTGCACACATTTATATGAAACTGTACCAGAAGAGATTTACAAATAATAGGTCATGTAAGTGTAACTTGAAATAAAAAAATTGCAAGTAAACTCTGCTAGGGTTTAGGGATGACTTTTGCCAGTCAGTGTCTTGGCGTGTTTTTCTGTTGGCACCATGAATAAATCAGGAGTGCTGTGCTACACGGATCACAGAACTGAAGGTGGGGAGGAGAGGGATCCACCCCTTCCTGTGCTCTCTGTCTTCTGGCAGCAGCAGGGGTCCCACTGGACTGTGAGCTGAGGGACCAACAGAGGAGGCAGCACTCCTCTGGTTTGCAGTGGGCATGGCAGGACTGGGACTCCTGCTGCAGCTCCCCTCCTTCTTCATCTGCAACTGCTGCTGAGCATATGCAGCCACCACACTTGTGTTTTGCCTCTTCAGCATAGTCAGCTGTGCTGTCCCAAAGGCTGTGAAAAGTCACTGGGACATTGGGAGAGCAGCCTGTCCTTAAATACCAAGGCTGCTCCAGTTCAAACTTCCTCAAACCAGTGATCCCATGACAGGTCCTTTTGCTGTTGTCTTCCTTGTTCTTTTCTGTTTCTCAAAGGCTTAATTTAACTCTGATCTGTTTGAACATATTGCCAACATTGATTAACTCTGCAGCAGATGTAGCAAAGATGAGCATTGTCTTGGTTTTCTGTTTGTGCCTTCACACTTGATGCAGAGATCCTTGTTCACACACATTTTGGCTCTGTTTCCTTGCCTATAAAATGGAGCTAATGCTATTCTGTCAGTGTCATGATAATTGGTGATTATATGAAGGATCTGAGGGACATGATACCTGTCTTGTCTCGGCTCACTTGTGGCCATTACAGTGCAGAACAGAAGGGGAAAAGATGATGCTCAGTGAGCACTGCCAGCACCCCTGATCCTATGGCTGGGCATGGGGCAGATGTAACTGTCCCCTCCCATGGAGAAGAAGCATTTTTTCCCTTCTGGAGGATTTTATGTTTTATCTGTGCTCCTCAGGTTAGCTCTAGAGTCATGTGTCATGGCTGCTGTACTCAGACCTTCCCTTCATAAAATGAAAAGTGGGCCGGGTAGGAGATTATTTGTGGATATGCAATTGGAGACAAGTCTGGGCTGTCTGGGCTACCTGCAAATTGTTACTGTTTCTGCCCTGGGTTAGTTAGAAAAGGTTGTTTTCCACTGTGGAGAGCAGAGTGATTGGGATGGACTAGCACATCAGCCATTTACATCTGCATATTTTTTTGTGATTTTTTTCTGGCTTTGGGATGGGAATTCAAACTGCAAAGCTGGTGCTGTACAAACACCAGTGCATTACTGAAGATGTGTAGAGACCTGCTCTGGAAACTGTCCTTGCAATCAGTGCTGTGTTTAAACAAAGAAAAAATGCATATCCCCTTTTTGCAATAGTTTTCCAAGACTTCTTTTAATCACCTCAAATTGCAAAACTGTTCCTCGGTGTTTATTGTCAGAGCTGCTTCATGAAATCTTTGTCATCTCAGACAATGTGCCGCAAAATAAATGTGTAATTCTGAGTTTGCCATAGAACATTAAGCCCCTCCAAATGATGTGCTTACCATTGTACACAACAAAAGTCCTAATTGGTCTTAATTTCTTAATGTATACAATCAATTTGTTACTATTGACAAGGAGAGAGTTATTTGATCAGAAACTAAAGGAGAAAGTAAATTCAACAAGAACTTCAATCAGATGTACATCTGACGGTTGCATAATCTGACTTTATAGATAACAGTTTTAAGAAGCAAATGATAATTTATTTGTTCTATAACAATTTCAGCTAAAATCCAGAAAGAAGAAATAACCTCCTTGTCATTTAAATTGATGAGCCAGCGTAGTAGAGATGCTTCTGAAAAAGCCCATATGTTGATGATGTGGATCCCTTTAAGTGTGAACAAGAGGGTTGACAACCTCATTTTGGCTAATAAGATTAGTTGATGATGATTAACACCCCCCATGCTCAGCATGGCATGAATTGACAGTGAACAAAGAAGCACTTAAGATAATTGAAATTAAACAAGGCATGTTGCTTGTAAACAATCTAGAGAAATTCGTATCTTATGAGAAAATAGATAGGAAGAAGAGCAGACAATAAGTAATCCAGGGAATGATTGAAAGTTACCTCTGTCATGGTTTGCTTGTAAGTGCTACTTTTACTATTTGTGTCTTGCCAGTCTGATATTTAAAAAAAAAAAAAAAACTAATAATCAAGTTCCCTTGTCTAAATTGCACAACATTTGACAAACTGGGAAAGAATCTAGGCAGAACAGCAAAATTGTGTTGGTTAGTAGCAGCAATCAACAGACAAATAAATCTTCTTTGACAAACTTCTCTGATAAATCCATGTTCTGACTCCTGTGTTTAGGTGAGTGTAGCAGTGGCATCTGTGATGAGGCAGCCTGCATCAACAGTGGCACCTGTACTGCAAGCAAAGCAGATTCTTACATTTGCCTTTGCCCTCTTGGATTTAAAGGTCATCATTGCGAGGAAGGTGAGTGGATGCTGGGATGCCTCTATTGCTTTGTGTGTGTTATTTAGTGTTCAATGTGTTTTCCACTTAGAGATACATGAGGAGGTCTCATACTGTTACACTGACTGGGGAGAATACTTGTTACTTCATTTTTTTAAAGTCACCTGCTGAAACCCTTCCCTTACTACTTTGGAGTTGCATCCAGCTCCTACATAATCTGTGATTCTCTTTGCTTATTTAAACTGACTGTACTTAAACATCTTGAAATTCCTATTCAGAAGTTAAAATAATGTACCACTCCACAACTGCACATTAATTCTAAAAAGATACCAACTTTTCTCCTAAAAGCAGTGACAGTTGTATATTTTAAAATGTAAAGGATATAACGTCAATTTCCTGCTAAAATCAGAGATACAAGTAGTAAAATACATGTGGCATTATTTTTCTATGCTGTATAACTTTTCATGCCACCACTCATTTTGTGCATGCTTTCCACTTTGAAAAGCACTGCTATGAATCACTAAAGACGAGGTACACAGTGCTTTACAGTACAAATACATCCCTGGGAAAAGGAAGGGATTAAGTAGTATTGGGTAGGGTTAAAAAGTAATTTTAATTTAGATGAAAAAAAATCAGGTTGTTTTGCTAAGCATTAGCTTTAAATACTTAACACAAGGAACAGACACTGGTTAGTAAGAGTCAATAATTTATGTTTGGGCTTCAAGTGACCTGCTTTGTGATTTCTGGATTTCCAGCACTCACCTTGGCCATACCTCAGTTCAACGAATCCTTAAGATCATTTGCTAGCACACCCTGGCCCTTGGAACCACAGAATTACCTTTCCTTCATGGAGTTTGAGCTGACATTTCGTCCAGATTTAGAGACTGGTGTCCTTTTGTACAGCTACGACACAGACAGCAAGGACTTCCTCTCCATTAGCATGGTGGCTGGCTACGTGGAGTTCAGGTTCGACTGTGGCTCGGGGACAGCTGTTATCAGGTAAATGGTGTTGCTTCTGTTTCCTTCCCAGCAGTGCCACGGTGCTGATCCAGGACAGGAGTGGGCTGGAAAGAGTCTCACTTTGTGATGAGGTGTGTGAGCCCCTTGGTCCCTAGTGCCTGCTTCTAAGGAAGCACGGGAGCACTAGAAATGTGGTCAAGGGGACAGGATTTTCTTCCTACATCCGTTTATGTTTCAAAGCTTTGTGCTTTATCTTACTGCAGATGTTACATTTGTGTCTGTATGGTATTGCAGTAATTCGCTTTTTGCCCCTGTGGCACTGCACCGTAGCTAATTAGGTGATCTGTAAATATTTTATGCATATATTTTCTAGCCACAATATTGGCACTTACATGAGCATCCTCCTTTCTAGTTGTCAGTTCCAAGCAGGGGTGCCAGGCTGGAAGTGGCACAAGAAGACACAGCTCCAGGTCCCTCCACTTCCTCACAGTGCTGTTTTCTGAGGGACCTGTGGCTAGTATCCAGTTTGTACAACATAAGCTGTCTAAAAGATAAATAGGTTTAAACTAGTCATCCAGGTTCACAGACAGACCTTCTGCAGATGACTCACTGCATCCTAAAATTAATGTCTAGGAGGATGGAAGCACTGAAATGCCTCAAAAACGCTGCTCTCTCTCCCTGTGTAACTGAATACCCAGTCGCTGGGCAACTGTTCCTGGGCTTTCTGAAAAGGCACTGGGCTGAACAGAGGCACTCAGTATCTTGGATATGGCCCAGGAGGCTGCCAGTTTGACCAGGCTGACCTGATATTTGGAAATATCTATGTAAAGCTTATGCAAAATGTGTACACTGTCTGCAAGTCCTGCATGCCAATGATTCCTGTGGATGGACATCAGGAATTCTGACTATATTGTGATTAGGGAAAATGTACTGATTTTACACTGAATGAGGACTCAAGCAAACAAATCCATTCAGATGACAAAATGAGAGATGAAATTTCAAGGGAGCAAATGCAAAATAATGCACAAGCCTAACAATGCACAGCTGTGGAAAAACAGTAAGTGCTGTCAGACAGAGAAAGATCCTCGAGTTGTCATGGATAGTTCTGTGGAAGCAACAGCAGACTCTTTAGGGACAAATACAGAAACCTAAGTACAATGCAAGGAATTATTAGGAATGGAATAAGGAAGAATGTCTCTGCTGGAGCCCACAATGCCCCCTGTCTTGAAAACTTGCTGCTATTCTGGTCACTTCATTTCAAAAGAAATCAGCAAAATTAAAAAGGAAGAGTAGTTTTGGCATCCAGGACAGAGAATGAAACAGCTCCCACAAATACAGCACAACCTTTCAGCCTCAAAAAGAAAGAGTTTGGTGGAAGTATGATAGAGATTTGTAAATTATGAATGGCATGGAGATTAATTAGTATTCTGTATTTTTTCAATATGCAAAGAAAATAAGGAACCAAAGAAAATCTGACTTTTTTCTTTGGGTTTGGGTTTTGTTGTTTGGTTTGTTTTTTTTTTTTTTCAGAGAGCACATAAATAAGTTGTGGAAACTAATTGTCACAGCAAGTTACAGATGCCAAAACTATAAATAGGTTTAAAAAAATCGGGCATATTTGAAGAAAGCTCCATTGAGGGAGATCAAACACAATTGTACGGATGCAGCCTCTGACTCAGGAAATTGCTAAATGACAAGTTGCCAGAAGCTGGGAGGATATATCAAGGGAAGAATCACTTCATACTTGCCCTATTCTATTCTCTTGCTGGAAAGTGGCAGAAATAGCTAATTTTGGAGACCTTTTCTCCAACTCAGAATAGCCCTTCTTACAACAGTCTTCCATCTTTACTGATTGCAGCCTTCTAATTCCTGTTACTGGCAACCATAAAATATTAAAGTAGAATTATTTTTTTTTTCCAAGAATATTGTAGCACTTCAAAACACCTTGTACTGAAGTTTAACTGTTATGTAGGGGTATAAAATGTAGCAAGAGCCACAAGGATATGCCTGGGACTAGAAACTGACCCTTTCTGTTGGGAAGCAGAAGAGCAAGCTGGATGCCACCTACTGCCTGAGCTAAATGCACAGGAGGAAAAGAGTGTGGTAAGATAGCTGAGTAATGGGAGAGACTCAGGAGACCATCAGGCTTCACTGAAAGTTGTCAGGCTGTCCTGTTAGCTCTCTTTGCTAGATAAAATGTGCAACTCACACCCTGTCATCAGCCCTGTCAGTGATTAAATAAGACAAACAGATTCTCTGTTTTTTGTGCCTGCCTGGTCAATGTCCACTTAAAAGTCTGCTTTCATCATACTGCTTCATGCCTACCCTTTGTCTTTAATGGGGTATAGCTCTGGTCATCCTGACACCTCTGCCATAGGCCTACCAGGCTGTTAGATATAATAATATAAGCAGAACACAGCCATAATATCATTATAATTAGGATGAGGCAAGCTTATTTGTGTATGTCAGCAGCAGGAGAGCTGATGCTGTTGAAGGCTGTGCTTTCCTGATGTATCCCAGGATGGAAGCAGCACAGTGTGCTCTGCGGGCTCCACAGGGAGAAGGGATGCTGAGTGGGTGGGCAGATGCAGAACCTGAGCACTGAAATGTGGAGAAGTTGTTGGGATTTCCCTGGGATTTCCCTTGGCCAAGCATTCACAGGATCGAGATCTTCATGATCTGGTGTATTTTTTTAAGCTTTGGTTTACATCAGAAAAAGTAACCGTACGGCTCATGAGGAGCCAGGAGCGTTCAAATACCAGAAGAAAGTGTTACCAAACTAATGTTGGTTTCAAAAAGCCTATGATTCCAGGACAGAGCTTGCAGCTCTTAAGTGATGTCTCTGCAAGGCTTTATCATCCCTAATTGCAATTAAATCTATCAAAGCAGGAGGGTTAGCATGATGAGGACCTGAGCAGCAGAGGAGAAATATTTCTGTTGCCACTTACTGTGTAGCCAAACCTATCCTGTTCCTTTATATGTACCACTGACTTTTTTAAGGTGATTAGAGGCCCTTACCTATTGATTTACCCAAGACAGTTAAACCCTAAATGGTGCTACATAAGGAGGACAAGTGACTGGCATTGCTTGATGATATTTTTAATGGAAGTTTTCTGAACCAAGTATCATTCATAAGTCTCAGGTAGTATTGCCAGCATCGTCAAAATAGATAAAATTGAGCTTTAAGAAGATTTGAAGGATCAAAAAAAAACTGACAGAAATGTTTCAAAACTGATGTTGATTGTTAAGAAAACGAAATTGTTATTTTCATGTTTTCAAAATTATACCAGTTTTTAATTAGCATTTGAATTTGAATTCAAATTACAATTTTTTTCCATTTTTTCATTTCAAAATGTGGTTTTTAATTTTTTTTTCTTTTAATTTTTAAATGTAAGTATCCTGAAAATACAAAACATTGTTTCATCTTCCAAAATTCTGTATTTTTTTACTGAAACTAGGAAATCTTAGGGGTCCTAGATTACACAGTTCAGATTTTTCCAGCTTGGTCAGTAAATCAAACACAAGTTTCCAGTCCTCCTGTAGGAAAGGCTGCAACATCTCATTTAGGCATAAAATGCTTTAACCAGTATAGGAAAATGACATTTGTAGCAAGATACAAAGATCTATAGAACTTGTGAAGGGGAATGTGGTTTTGCCCTTCATACAGGCTGCTATTCATATTAGTGCTGTAACAGTAAAGATTGTGAGAACTGTTTAAAAATGCTTCCTTTGAGACTGGTGAATACTCTGCACAACTGGGGATTATTGTTCCTAGCCAAGATCTCATCACATCATTAGGATCATATTTTAATTACTTCCCTTTTATGTACAGCATCCGGGCTGCACGTGTGTGCGTGTAGATGTCAATGTAACAGGATGCATAAATAGGGCAGATAAGCCAACACAAAGTAGTTCTGTTTTAAAAGAGAATGAAGAATGTGGGGCTAGACCAACCATTAAGTGGGAGGCTTTTAGTGAAATGAGGATGCATAGCTGAGACAAAAATTCATTTTTGCATGTTATAAGTGACTGAGCAGGAAAACTAGCACAGAGGTGGCTGAAGTGTGTGCTGATGATGACATTCATTTATAAATAAAACTAGAGAGCCTGTTACTTGCTCTAGAAATACGGTCTTTGCGGAAGGGGCTCAGAAGATTGTTACTTCCTTAAAAGGGAAGAATCACAGTGGCTGCTATTTATTTGTATTTAGAAAATCATCCCAGAGGACTTGACTTTTTAGCATTATCAGAAAGGCGCTATATTACGTGCTTGAAAATGTTCTTGCCCTTAAAATAGGAGTGAAGAACCTGTCAGCCTGGGTCAGTGGCATGAATTGCGAGTGTCTCGCACGGCAAAGAACGGTATCCTACAAGTGGACAAGCAGAAGCCAGTGGAAGGGATGGCAGAGGTGAGCTTATGGCAGGCTTGTCTTGGATGCAGCTGTTGGACTGTTAAAGTGACTGCATGGTAGACTGCACTGCCTGCTTTCAAAGCTCTTACTAGTTTAAAATGGTATGCATATTAGGGAAACATTTCCTTAAGCCCTTAAGTTGGGAATTTGTGCATAAGGTCATCCCTCTGAGGAAAAGGATCGCTGTGAAGGCAGGGATCCAACTGAAATCTGACTGTACCTGCTCCTGACATGTAACTGGACTCACATTTTTGTGTCTGGCTCGTATATCTTCCTGAGGTTCTTTTCTTGGCATTTGTTGTGGCTAAGTCTGTTGAGCAAAGCATGCACTATGAGAGGTGTAATTTGGAGAAGTATGATGATTTGAAAAAGCACGTGCCCTGTCTTTTTTTACCTCTTTCTGAATGTTGTCCTGGAAAGGTAGGCCAGAAGAAAATTGTTTCTTTGTCTTCTTGCAAAAGTAATTTGCAGGCCAAAGTAAGGGCTGGGACAATCAGACAGTTGATGACTAGCTTTTTGTTCTTCGCTCTCCAAGTGATCATAGTGAGTCAAATTTATAATGAAGTGAAACTGTACTTGTACCAAGCAGGATAGTCACTCTAAGCACTAAAATGCATTTACAGGGGTACATTTTCTATCTTGATAAAAGCCGAGGCTAGACTTGTGTAGAAAATGTCTTTTACTCTTTCCTAGTGGAGAGTGCAGACAGAAAACTAGACTCCAGATCCCATACAAGAAAAATCCCATAGCATAAAAATCCCATAGCAGACTTTTTGGCAAACTGGGAACTTTTATCAAGGCTTTGACTTTTCTTCAAAAATTTAAATAATTTGAAATTCTAGTTGTATGTGAGGAAACAAATTGAGTGAGAAACATTTGACTGGAGCACTCAAGACTTCTTCAGATAGATGGGTTAAGATGAACACTCCCATTTTTTTCCTCTTAAGTGCTGCAGTGCAGTGCTCCAGGAGGAGGGTGTCTGGCTGGAAGCTGCCAACCATGAAAGCACAGCAGCTTCTGCAGGACTGGAATTACACAGTTATTCTGTCTTTAGCTGTTAAATGTCTTTCAGTTTACTCCAGGACCCTGAATATTCCCATCAGGTACCCTGAGCAGCTGCTTCTGGTAATTGATGCAAACTCAATGTTTCTTTCATTTAGCCCCATAACTTACAGTAGATTATCTCTTAGATGTAGGAAATACTGAATGAGCCTCTGTTGCATGAACTTTGCTCTGATTTTAGCCGTATGAGCCTCATTTTGGTTATAGATTCACATAAGTGTACCTCAAATGGTTGCAAATAAAGCTAGATATGCAGTCAGAAAACACAATGAGTCAGTTTTCCTTCTTTCTTCCTTCAGTATTTCCATTTTGAAATACTTGAGATTTTTCAGCTACTGCTGACTGGGATAACATAAAGTCAGTCAAGAGTGTCCTACAATGGCTTTCTTGATAGAACTGTACAAAGAAGAGGCGTTGAAGTAAGCTATAACATCTCACGTAGGGCTATAACAACTCATGCAGGCTAATCTGAAGATACAAGCATGGTTCCAGCTACTCTAATAAAATGTGATTCTATGTTTCTTGCAGGGGGCTTTTACACAGATTAAATGCAGCTCTGAAATATTTATTGGTGGAGTGCCTAATTATGATGATGTGAAGAAGAACTCTGGGATCCTCAGACCCTTCAGTGGGAGCATCCAGAAGGTTTGTGCCCAGAGAAACTCTGCAGGCATTTATTGCCATCACATCCAGTGCATGCTTCTTGTGCAAATCTGCCCTTGTTCAACTGGCAATATTCAAAATAATCTAGGATTTCACCTCAGGAGCCCACAATGAAGTGGATAAATTATTATTTCACAGTGGAAAATCCACCTAGTGCATTCTTACACCACAGTGGAGATGCAGACCTCACTGCTTTCCCCTACTACGATTTTATATGGGGCACATGAATGGAGGAGATGTTTTCCATTGCTAGCAGACATTAGGGATGATGTTCCCCTGTGGTCAGCTGAGCATGAGTGCAGTTCTTTTCTAGAAGATGTAAATTCATAATCAGTCCTAATAAATAATCAAACAAAAGTTCAAGCTGAACTAACATTTTTCCTTCTAAACATACTTAAAATAACTTGGATAAAGTTGGAAGGTTGGCCCTAATCCTCACAGTTTTAGAGGAGTGAATTATTGCATCATATTAATGCAAAGGAATAGCAAATAACCCCAAATTTTTAATAATAGGTTTTATTTTAAAAAATTTAAAACTCTGTAGTGCATCATGTTAATGATTGCTTCAAGACAGAAGAGTAATTGTAGTTCAGTGTAAATGGTTTCATCGCTTGATCTGACATTTTTTACTGTCTTTGTCACCTGTCCAACAGAAAACATGAAGTTCAGGAAAACTGGGGGAGTGAATAATAGTGATGGGAACAGATCAGACACACAAACATCATTGGTAAGGTAGACTTGACTGAACACAATGCATTTTGAGGTGCACAACAGAGAGCCTGGGAGCAATTAGCACAGGTTACAATTACAAGGTGAGGGGTTGTATGGTAAAGGCACTGATACGGATTGGGAAATACAGAGCCCTTATCTCTATGATGTACTTTGTAAGGTGGATTTGTGTTCTCAGAGGCATGAATGGGATGTCAGGGAAGAGTATTTGCTTGCCTTTTGGGCAACTGTTTTGTTGCCTGCTTCACACATAGTAGGATTTTGGAGAACTGTACAGAAATAGCACTGCAAGCATCACCAAGTACTGGAAAATATACAGTGTATAGAAACACCTAAGGCCACAATACATTTAGTTTAGTCAGATAAGGCTGAGAAGTGACTTTATTGTGATCTTCTGATTCCTACATGAGGATGAGATTTCTTTGGATACATGGTACTGGAATTATGCAGAAAAAGACTTGATGAGAAGCAAGGGCTGGAAACGGAATATAAGTTTAAAACCAGAAACAAGATATGTTTTTATGAATGGGGGCTTGTTAATCTCTGGAACAATGTAGTCAACATTTAGAAAGAAGCTGAAAGCATAGTGGAGTCTTCCCTGGTCCATTCCATGGCAGGACTGGATGTTTCTTTCTGCTGTTAGAGTTGTGTAGTGCTTGATGCAACCTCTTCTCCAGGCAGGATCCCCTAAGGTGTATTTTCTGAGTTATGCAGGGGCCAGAGCAACTATTACCTTTCTCATTTCTGGTCTTAAAATCTACTGTTCATTAAGATGTATTTACTTTGGTGTAGCTGAGATCAGATGCTGTGCCCATATGCAATCTCTCTTGCCAAGATGTCAGCTGAGATTATACAAATGTTGGTTTATTTTGGAGAACATATGCTGTTGACATACTGGAAAAATCCCAGCATTTAGCAGTTCCATTTATATACAAACACTTTTGTGAAGTCATTATTTATGTTTTTCATTCATCTTAACTCTAGCTTCTTTCAGGCAAGATGGGATACTAGAAAGCAATATAAAATGTGAAAAACAAGCTGTTCTGTTTAGTATTTCTGTTGTCAACACTCATCTCCTGGGGGGTTTTCTGATCTCAGAAATGCTTTTCCTCAGCAGCACTTGTCTAATTTTACCATTCCAGCTCACAGTTCAGCTACAAAGTGTTGCACCAGTGTTCAGGCACAAGCCTGGTAAATTCCTGCAGCTTCACTCCTTACAGGGGTTGTCTGTTTCACAAGACACAAAAGAGATTAATCTCCAGTGGATCAGGGGGAAGAAAAGTATGAGTTGAGCCTTTCCAACTGGAAAACACTCAAGAAATAGGGTTTGGGCCAGGTTTTGAGAGTTATGTTTCTTCAAAGTCTTTCAGAGGAATCTTCTAACTACCAGTAGGATACTCTGAATTTGGAAGTTTTCACAATGTGTTTTTTTTTTTTTTTTTTTTTTTTTTTTTTTTTTTGTAAACACATAGATTATCTTGAATGACCGGACAATTGATGTGAAGCAGGACTTCACTTTTGGAATCAACCTGGCAAATGCTGCCCACCCCTGTGTGACCTCACCATGTGCAAATGGAGGCACCTGCGTTCCCAAGAAGGACAGCTACGAATGTGACTGTCCCCTGGGCTTCGATGGGCAGCATTGCCAAAAAGGTAACAATGGCTGGATATCAACCCAGGGATCTGGAGCTGATCACAAAAATAAAGATTTAGCACTTACAACTGCTGCTGTACACATGCCTTTAAATAGAAACCCCGGAGGCCAGAGCTCCCCTTACATCTGTGTGCTTTCCATGTATCTAGGGAAGAATTTGTTTTGTTATTTAGAAGTGTGGTAACTGTTATCATAGCACAGGGCTAGGATCCATAGATAGCAACCTGCTATCTGGTTGCTTGTGGTGAACAACACTGAACACTAACACTTCATACACCTCCCTAATTGTGCAGTGCTATACAAAGGGGGAATTCCTGCCAGGGTCCTCCAGCCAGCAGTTATGTTACATCCTGAAGCATAAGCGTGGATAACACTCGTAATTTTATCCTCTATACAGCTGACAGCAAATGCTGTTCTCAGACACAGAAAGGTCTGCTCCTGTTTTAGACTCTGACTACTCTGACGGTGATTTCACCATCTGCAGAGATCCTGCCTTGGTGGGGCAAAGGAGACCACCAAGGAGGGGGACTCATCCCCATGCACATTACTCTGTTTTCTTCAGAGACACTGTAATAGTTCAGACCTCACATTCAGGAAAGTGGTGAGAGCGCATGAAAAGTGTTCAAAAAGTGTACTTTGGGTTATTCCACTAGATGGAGACGTTTCACTTCTGTCAAGCTTGATCTTGATAAACTCCTAAGGGAAGGTTTTGTAAAGTAGCAGTAAACTCTGTTCAAAAGAGCTGGCTGACATTACTGTGTTCACCCACTGCTTCATTTCTCACAGGCATAAACTTCAAAGTTAAATGTAGTGGTTTTGGTTAAATTGTGATTAATAGATTGGCCTTTTCTTCAAAACAGACAATATCTTAGAACAAAAGCATTATATTAAAATGCAATGCAAGAAACCCCTTTGCTTACGTGGTTGTGGTCTAACCAAAAGCCGAAACAACGTCATTTACGCTGACTTTTTTGTAGGGAGGAAGGAGAATTGGGATTTTGACTTTCTAGGTATGTGCAGGGTGCTAAACTCCTGACTTCCAGATGGTATCTGCAGCTGTACTGACACATGTCCAGGGGCAGTCAGTCAAGGGAATGCTTTGCAGCCTGGCTGTGTGACTGCCTGCCCATTTGGTGTGCAGTGCTGACGCTGCAGCTCCTCACCTCTGCTGGCTCCTGGCTGCTGAGCCCAGGGAGCAGTGTCTGAGCTCATGGTACCAGCAGTGGTGCCACTTGGCTGCCACGCCCTCCCTGTTGTCACTTCAGTTGGTGTCCGGGCTTTCAGAGACTGAAGCACCTTTTGCCTATGACTTAGCCAGATCCTGGGTGCTGCTTCCTATGTGAATCCAACCTTTATTAATTTTTAAGAGTGTCCAAAAGCATGAGCCACCTGGCTTCTATTCCTACTACCTGTGGCTCCTGTTCAGGTGCAGCTCAACCTCCCAGCCTCAGCTGCCACCAAAAAGTGAAGCGTTTCCCGATAGATGTGCAGAGAGCATGGAGGTTGCTCCTAAACCTCAGTCCATGACAGCCTTGATGAGGACAACTCAAAATTACTCCTCAGAATAATCCTTACCTGTGTCTCTGTTGGGGTGTAGACAGGGTTAAGGCAAGATGCACGTCTGTGCCCACTTCTGTTTCACAACAGGGTTTTGGTTAGTGCACTCAGAAGGTACATCAGGTGAAGGTGCTGTCTCCATCCTTCTTGGTGGTAGGCTGCTGTAAAAAACCCTAAAAAGCAAAGTGCTTGTGAGGGACTGCACCTCATTCTTCAAAATTATACACATCACTTAAAAACTCAAGTAATGGTGGTATGAGATATATGAGGTGTTGATTCATATTGTAATGGATCATTAGCTGAGGATTCAATAGAGTTTCTGCTGGCATTGCTAGGTTTTATATCTTCTGTCCAAGCTGTAGGGAGTGCTAAAGGTATTTTTATATTTTAACTGTAAGATGGAGTAGAACAGCAAATTCTTGTTTTTCCTTGGCTAGAGCTGATCCCTGGGTAAAACCTGGTGAGTCACTGGGATTTGAGAAGCAGGACTAGCAGAAGGATTTGCTGCTGGTTCCACCTGTCTGTTCTTTGTGTGTTTTGAGCAGACAAATATAGACACTTGGGGCAAGCCAATAATGAAAACAGTTCTACCTTCACAGGTGATTGTAGTCACTTGTGCAAATGGTAGGTGGGAGATTACACTTTTGCAGAAAAGTGGGCATGAAATTGGATTAAGGGAGATTTTTATGCTTTAGAATAATAAACCCAGAATGTTCTTGTTTTGTTTTGTGCTGACTCACTGCAGAGTGTGGAAGTTACTGCCTAAACAGTAAGTACTGCAAATTATATGAAAACTGCTCTGTCATTGTGTGTTTGTCTGGATGCTGGGTTTCCATTAAGCCTGGCAAGTTTCTGTCATTAAGCCAAAATATTTTCTAAGGTTATATAGTACTTCTTAAACATCATGCTGTTAATACTTCAGACTGCATCCAAAGCATTTGCCAAGCTCAGAACAGTGGCTGTAGAGATGGTCCCTGTATTTGCAGAGCAGAGGGACCAGGCAGCTGGCTGAGGGTTTTGTGTGACTTCAGGCTGCCCTGCAGGTCAGAGCTCACTCCTGCTTGTCATGAGAACTTTGCTGAATAGTGGTGAGCAAAGAATGGAAGTGTTTAGTCCTAGACCTCCTTACTGCCCCTTCTCCCTTCCAGCTGCAAAGATCCTGGATGCTTCAAGGGTACTGCTACAATTTGCTTGTTTTTCTGCACTCAGATTCAGTGAAACAACTGAAGAACAAGCAGAGGTAAATGCCCATTAAGCTCTCTAGGGGAGATCAGAGTACTCAGGCACAGGCAAGGGTTGCTGCATGACAGCACCTTCTTCTGCTGAAGGAAGAGCAGTGGGGCTCTAGTGAAGGATGTGATGGGGGAAACAAGGATTCCTTTCATGCTCTGCTGCCATCAGAGGCTGTCCAGTGCAGAAAGTGTCAGACCTGGTGAGGAGTGTTTGGCCAGTGTAACACAACTTTTGCAATCTTCCAATGAGGTTGGCAATCTGCAGGCTGGACATGGCCTGTGGTGGTTTCTTTAGACACATTAGGCAGCTTTCCTGATTTCACTACAGATGAAAACACAAATTTGTCACTATCTAAAATTCTCAGTCTTGGCACCTAGAGCTTAATTTCATATTGCTGTTGCTGGCTGCCAGACTACACCAATTGTTGCATATCTGTGTCATAGTGAGCTCTAAAAACCCAGCCAGACCCTGTGTTGCATAAAGAAAGCAAGAATCCTTGCCCTGGAAAGCTTGAAATTTATACAGATGAGATTAGCTGTGGGTTGAAGGGATTATTCCTCAGGAAGAAAATAGGATGAAGGCATCTATTTTAAGTAATTTATACAACTAGCTTGTATTAATGCAGCAGTCAATTGTGGGAGATCAGCAGCAAACTGTAGGATGTTCACTCAACAACAAAATCTGTTCAGGCCAGTGCTCACAGCCTGGCAAAGGGCTCTGGATGAGGAATATTCAGTGATTTATTCACACAGCTGAGTTATTTTGCCAAGGTCTTCTTCCTGGGCAGTAGTGCACCAACTCCAGTTCTGGCTGCAATGTTTGCCACTGTTGCAGCTGTGCACCACAGGGGTACCTGGGGCTGTCCATGGAGAAATGCTGTGTGGGGGACACAGAAAACAACCCCCAAGGCCACTGTAGTGTTGAATACACCAAGGGGCTCCACAGCCTCTGCCATGCAGCCTTTAGCATAGTCCCAGTTGCTTTCAGTAGACCTAAGGTGATCTGGGACACTGTAAATCCTCCCTGGAGACAGCCTGTCCCCCACACTGCAGCCCAGGGGTGAGCTCTGAGCAGGCAGCAGCCACTCTGTGCAAAGTCACTTACACTGAAAGAGAAATCAGGGAGCTCACAGGTTATCTGTGCTGTCTCTCAGCCTCCCTTTGCTGGGTGAGAGGTCCCTAATGTGCTCTGCATATGGTGCTCTGTTAGCAGCTGGGGAGGAGATTCTTAGTCTATAAACAAAGGTGGTTAATCCATAAGCTTTGGCAGGAGGGAGCATTGAACCCTTGGAGAATCAAGGAATGTGGAAACGGGGGTAAAGAGAAAATTTGCAACGTTTTCCCAATACTTCATAGTTTTCTGCACTAACATTTGTGTTGGAGCAATACATTAGGCTCTTGTAAGTAGAGGGACTGTGCATTTAAACTTCCTTAAGTACTGCCCCTGTGTTTTGGTAAAATCTGGCAGTGCCTTTTTGCAAAGCAGTGTGGGTTCAGCTCAGTTCTGTGCCACTGGCAGGTACTTGCCACTGCAGGAGTAAATCAGTAAAAGAGTCTTGTGTCTTTTTTTCCTTCCACTTCCATGTCAGCTATCTGACACTCATCTTCATTTCTTGTATTTACTTCTCAGCCATCACAGAAGCAATTGAAATCCCACAATTTATTGGTCGCAGTTACCTCACATATGATAATCCAGATATCCTGAAAAGGTAATGTATCTTCTGTGAACCTAAGTATTCTGTTTCTTAAATGTTATAATGTTGGGAGCCTTATGTGGGAGAGTGTAGTATATTTACATGTTTTAAGCTGTGTTTATAATATTTCTAACTGTATTTCTGCCGTATTTTTAAATTTCAGGGAAAAATACATTTTAAGTGCAAGTCCTTGTGGCTTAGTTTGTTATATTTGAGCATCTTGCACCTGTCAAGAAATAGCACATATATGTCTGGCATGGAGAGGGACTGGTCCTTACCTGAGGGCAAAGAACACACATACAGAGCCTGTGTCTCTAAAGAGACTAAGGACTTTAACTCCTTTTTAACTCCAGCGTTAGCCTAACATTTAGATCCTCAAAGTTACTTTTTTGACTGCTCTGTACCCTATAACAACCCCACATTCCAGCAAATTGTAGCTGGTTTCAAGAAATTCCTCCATCTACCTTTATTCCAGCCACTGAGCAGAGAAGGGCTCATCAGTGTCCTCACCTGTCATTTGGGACCATCCTCACCTCTCAGCTACTGGGACTTTCTGATTTGCCCTTCTTACACTTCTTCCGCTGGCTTCTGAGGACATCACATCTACTGGGCATTCTCAAAATCTGCTCTTTGGGCTGGAGTTTGCACTAGATTAGAGGAGAAAAAGGGTTTTCTCGTATTTGTGTGGAATAGCCTAGCAGCTATTGTGTTTGGGATTCTGGAGAGATGAGTTAAATTCCCCTACTCTGAAATGGTGGGAGTGGGGATGTGAACCAGAATCCTTCACACATCAGCATGTAAATGAGTTGCAGGACAGTTACCCACCAGACCAACAGAGAAGAAATACTGTATCATCTTTTATGTTTTTTTGAAAGAGGACTGTCACAGTTTAGTATTTTACTATAATTTCCTTCTTCTGCATTAAACAGGGTATCAGGAACAAGAACAAACGTGTTCATGAGGTTTAAAACCACAATGAAGGAGGGTCTTTTGATGTGGAGGGGAAACAGTCCCATGCGGCCCAACAGTGATTTCATCTCCCTGGGCCTTCAGGAGGGAGCATTAATATTCAGGTAAACTTTCTCTCCCTTGTTTGTGTAGCACACAGGGCTCAAAGGAGTTGATGCAACACATCCAGTGCACTTGTCCCTTGGCATACACAGTGTGAGACACTCTCATCCTCAAAGTTTTGTTCAATGATGGGTCCCATTTGCTGTCTGGGAAGGCATGTAAGTTGAAGAGGTAATATGCTGCAAGATTTGCATCACTCCTTCTTCCCAGTTTTTCAGACATCAGGGCTTTTTTGTGATTTTCTGAAAGGTTTCTTATGAGGGGATGAATACTGTTGGTGAGCCCCTCCACATGCCTCTTAAATCCATCTTGGTGAGGCAGGGCAGGGTAGGGCTGGTAGGACAAACTCTGGTGGTGCCAGTGCTCGCTGTGGGCTCACTCTTTGCCCAAGAGTGCACACAGGAGCAGGGCTTCCACCACCTCAAACCCCCAAATATCCAGCCCTGTGACACACACACACGGCTGTCACCACACCTTGTTTCTGCCACCATCCACAGGGTCGCTTAATTATGCAGCAATACTGCTGTCAAAATGGTGAAATTGGGGAGCATTGGGAAATGCTTGCTCCAGAAATCTCTTTCTCCCTTGCAGACACTCAGGCAGACCCTGTGCACGTTTCTGTGTGGTGATTTTTTGGGACTCCTGTGTTTTGAAAGCCTTGTCTTTCCTCATGGTGCTCCTTTAGGTTGTGTAAGGCTAATACTGAAACAACAAACTACAGATGCCATCACTATGGTGGATTGTTGTGAGACACAATTGATCATGTGGCAGAGAGTTTATTATTTAAGCTAATTTTTTTTACTGTACTTAACTGGTTGTTCTTTGCTACCATGGATGTATAGACAGCTTGAACATTTCTATTTAAATTAATTTCTTTAACTCTTTTTAAAAAATGTGATTTATCAGTGGCTAACTTGGCAAAAACTCTTGGTTTCCACATTCTTTTATAAACAAGGAACTGACTCTGCAGAAGTGGTGCATTTCTTAAATGTCTTTGGGGGGGACTATCTTTCTAAGATGCATGGCAGCAAGTGGCCGCTCTATTCTATCTGTTTCTGAGGCAGAGTGCAATTTTTATTAGGTGGTTGCTCTTCCCCAGAGATGAAGACACTCAAAGGCTTTAGATCAAACCAGCTGAATTTTGCTGAAATGTTTGCACCTTCCACATACATTTAGGAAGGTGAAAAATTAAGTTACCAAAATAAAACCCTCATAAGCAGTCACTGCTTACTGAAGGGGAGCAACAAAGAAGATGGTGAAAGGACAAATGCGGAAAAAGAGATCTTTCAGGAAGGTTGATCCTCATGCTCATTTTTCACCTTTTGAGAGGTGATGTCAAGACATTATCAGGGTAGTGAATGGGTCAGAAGAATTTTCCTGCAGCCCAAGTTTAGATATCTGTGTTCTGATCCAATTTGAAATCCAAACCATAAGTTTGCTTTCCCATTTTCTATGGCTTTAGTCCCTGTACAGTGTACTTGCTGCCATAAATTCTTTCTGTTGCTCCCTGCTTCTGTTGAAGGTTATTTCACTATTGTAGGGGGGTGTCTGTAGTAGAGGGATTCATTAGGGATATGAATCTCATTTCTGTTATCAAAGATCTAACACTTTGATGCAATCCTGAACACCCAAATCCTCTTGGTTTTTTTGACCTAGACTGGTATCTGCATCCTGGGTAAAAGGGGGTGCTTGCCTGAGACTCACTTAAACCCCTGGGGAGGAACAAATTTATGGTAACCAATTTGCTCTGGGTAGCTCACAGTTTAATGTGCTGTCCTTGAGAACCTTACTGTGGCCACGAGTTCATTCCATGTTCATCTCTTTTGGAGAGATAGAGATATTGGCTTTGATCCCTTCTGCTTCGTACAGGCTGAAGTCCAGCAGCAGCTAGTTCATCCTGAGCACCCAGTAGCTCACTGCTGTAGCAGCTACTTCTCCTTTGTTAAGATTGGCCCAAACTTCAGGGAGCCAGAAATTAAGATGCCTGAAGTGTAAACATGATGGGGACATTATACCTGTTGAGTAATTTTAGTAGAAGTAAACACAAAGATATAATCAGAGTGGCAGCTGAAGCAGTGAACTTCATGATTATCTCTATATTTATTAGACTTCATCTTTTCTAACATCACAGGTCTCACTCTACCTTCTCTATAATTCAGATGATATGTAGATCTGTTATGCTCATTTGATCTTGTATAAATTTATTTATTAATCATGTTTGCAGCTTCCCACAGCTGTCTCCCATTAGACCAGAGGTCTGTAGATCATTGACCTTCATAATCCCCCGCTTTGGGGGAGAATGGCCATGCAGAGGCTCTCTTCTTCCTCCCATGGGAAGGTGGTGACAGTACCCACACTGACTCAGGGAGTTTTGCATGCTTTTCCATGAGACTGACTTTGCAAAATAAGAGCACTGCTGCTGGGACTCCAGAGGACTCTGCTTGTCACCCCAAAATCTGAGCCAAAAGGTAGTAAAGGTGCCTGAGCAACTTGGCAGGCAACCAGTCCTTTCAAGGAAGGCAGTAACATTTCAATTTTTTTTAATTGTAGCTACAATTTGGGCAGTGGCATTGCTTCCATCACGGTGAACGGCTCTTTCAGCGACGGCCGATGGCACAGAGTCAAGGCTGTTCGGTAAGTGACCTGGGAGGCACCTGGGAGCCCCCGTGCCATTAGAGATGCTGGCTGGCAGGTCTGGGTGCTGGTAGGGTGTGAATCACTGTGGCTGCACACTCACAGGTCGCTCAGGAGTGGAACTGTTAGCAGCTTGGCTGTTTCAGGATGATGTACACAAGGATTGCTGTATTTGAGGTGACAGTGCCAGCTCGGCACAGCCCGAGGCAGGCTGCCACAGTCATGCCGGGCTATTCTGGGGCTGTGACAGACATTCTATTAAACCCCTATCATTTGGGTTATTTTTCTTTAATGTCTGCATTTTAAAATTCCCTGGTGAGCGTTTTGTGGGCTGGCACAAGCACTGGAGCACAGACAGTGTAAACCTACTTTTTCTATTTGGAGGAGATGCAGACGTCTTGTAGTGTATATATAACTCATATTTATAACTCATTACCTCATGGGAGGCAACTGTGCCCAGCAGGGAAAGCATACATCCCTCTCTTCGTGAGAGGTTGAATCCCTGGAAATCCCAGTCTGACATGAGCACAAGTTGTTACCAAGTTCATTGAGAATAGGAATCCACCAAGTACCTTTTCTGCCAATACTGTTATTGACCATATGTAAAATGGCTCTGGTGAGAAACAAAACTGCCTAGAAGTAAGTTTTACCATAGCTTGTCCATTTTTTTCCCTGCTGTTAAAGCTTCTGCTGTTTACTTTTAATATTACATTTGATTTTTGAAAACAGATCAGAATGTGCCCATCCCCCCCTCTCCCCTAGCTGTCCAATTTGATTCTTTTCCAGCACTTTCTGCTCTGCAAATGTGTCCTGCCCTCTTTGCTAGTCTTTGACATCTTTTAAAAAAAATCCTGAAACCTGAAAAGCCTGGATTGCCATAGTACACTGTGTCTGTGGGGCTTCCCAGTTCCAGGCCTCCACCATGAACCCTGCCAAGCTCTGAGTTGCCCTGGTCTCCTGGCGAGTGGAAGATGCTGCTGCTCCTCCTCCCATCTGCTTGTAGGCTGGACACATGAGAGTGGTTTGCTTTTCATTTCAGGGATGGACAGTCTGGCAAGGTAACTGTGGATGATTATGGTGCCAGGACTGGAAAATCCCCTGGGAAGATGAGGCAGTTAAACATCAATGGAGATCTCTATGTAGGTGAGTGCTGATTATCCACATGCAGGACACAGATGCAAGGACAGCTGCAAGGCAAGGGTTTTCCAGCTCTATCCAGCTCCTGGTGGAGGTGTCACACAGCAGCCCCTAGTCCTCCACAGCCTGTTTTTTGTGAGGAGACCTCTCTGAGTGGGATGGGGGAATTGGTATGAGAAGGGACGAGCACTATGGGGTGCCCTATGATACTCCTGGCAGGTACATAGAGAAACAGCAAGAGACAGCTGGAAAACCCACATCTTAGTGGATCTGGGCACAAGCTTATTCAGCTCTTAGTGATGCTACAATTTCTGCTATAAGTAATTAGGCTCCTAATTAATTACCTCCTGCTTGTCCCCTCTGTACTTTCAAGTGCTTAAAATCTTTATTTAGAACATCACAGAGCAGCCTATAAATTAAAATTCACTTCTGAGGTGTGCTAGGAGTGGCATTGCTGGGTGTGCAGCCTGCCAAGCAGGAGCAGGCTCCCGTGTTGGTGAAGAGTTTCTGCCTTTCCTGCAGGTGGCATGAAGGAAATCGCCCTGCACACGAACCGGCAGTACCTGCGGGGGCTGGTGGGCTGCATCTCCCACCTCACGCTCTCAACTGACTACCACATCTCCCTGGTGGAGGATGCTGCCAACGGGAAGAACATCAACACGTGTGGGACCAAGTGACAGGAGAGGGATCCCGGTGCTGAGGACCCGTCGTGTGCTTGTGTGTGTGGCTGAGCGAGAGCTGGCTGATGCAGTCCTCTACAGCCAGACCATGTTTGCCATCTGGGAAGGTGACAAAGCCAAAGGGAAACCCCAAAAAAATAAAAAAAATGAACATTTTTCCCTCTCATTCCTTCTCCTTTCCTCTCCTTTCCTGACCAAATGAAACCAAGTATTTTGTGTATGAACCGTGCCCTCTACCCCTTGAGTGTTTAGTGAACGCTAAAGGTTGTGCATCAGTGCAAACGGCAAAGTGTGATGTTACCAGTAGCTCAATGACTGTGTTGTGGTCCTTAGGTTGTCTTTTGTAGTATCAGAGAAAGCAGTCTTGAAACACCTGCAATCACCCCACCCTGCAGTGATACAGTGACTGTGCTGTTCAACAAATACACCATCGGGCAGCATCTTTCTGCATTCACGTGTAGGTCCTGGAGCAAAGCAGTTCTCCTTACCACTCTCTGATTTAGCTAAATTATGTTTCATCCTGTGTAACAGGATAACAGTTACAACAACTGGTTTCAAGATATTGTTGTTTGTGGAGGAGGAAAGTTCTTACAAGTCTACTTTTTTATTACAAGCTGCAAAAACAGTGAACCAATTTTGTAGAAGTAATTTTATACTTGTCTATTTTTTATAGCAGCAGCAGACCTGCTTCCATGGCATCACTTTTAACATCTACATGTACTATACAATTAGCTCTTTGCACACTTTCCTAAAAATAGAAAAGTGACCTGTGGCTTAACGTCTGTATTATACAGTTTTAATGGGGATATTTGTGAGTTATGACCAGTTTTACATTTGACTCATTTTGTTCTGTAAATTTTGACAGTTTAAAATTGTACATTATGAAGCTTTCCTGTCTTAAACAGATTAAAAGATTAGAAAAAAAAAGAGCAAATAGTTGCTACCGTGGTATTCTGATTGTGTTTTGTTTTGTTGTTGATAATTTTTTTTTCAGAAAAATGAGAAAAGGGATTGCAAGAAACCTCGGTAGGTCACAGTTCTCTTAAAATGTTATGTTTTCTAGGCACTGGACCAGCACTTATGCAACCTTGATTGCCCAAGTATGGTTAAGCAGGCAAAGAGAGTGCTGCTGAGACACTGAAAGAGTGGTCCAGAATTTCATAATTTGGAGATTTTTCGTCCTTAATTCTTTGTTCAAAGTGGATCAGTGAGTCTTTCAGGGGATGGGGGGAGAGGAAGAGAGACCAGCCATGCAGCAGGGCACCCCACAGCCTGCCACGTGCCTGTGGTGGGGGCACAGGCTCATCTGAATGCCTGTGAGCTAAAAGGATCTGATGTGGTGAAAGCAGTGGAGGTGAGGAGGTTTCTGCTGCACTTTTACTGTGCTCAAAGTGCTCCTGGCTCCCTGAGAGCTCAAACACATTCCCTAGATTCATCCCACCTACAGCAGATCTAGATAATGGCACAGGCAAATACCTGCCAAGGACACCTCAGCTCCTGTCCTGCATGCTAAATGGACACCCTGATCTCTTAGGCAGAAGATCTTGTGCTCCTTGTAGATAAGGTAGCAGTGGTCAAAAGCTGGAGGCAAATGCAGGCACTTACTAGAAACAGAAAATAAATTACATGGTGGTGCCATCATGTGATGTGCGCCTGTGCTTTGCCCCCTGTTCAAATGATAGTTCAGAAAAAAAGTCTGTAGAAGACACAGGCAGTTTGTAGAGGAGCTGGAGACACTCATGGTTCTCCTCCCAGGAGAAGCAAAGTTTTGTTTGGCTTGGGGAGCCCCGTGGGGAAGGAGAAACCTTCTGTGGTTGGGAAAAAGCAGGATAAAGTATACAAGATCAAGATGTGCCTTTAAAACAGAAGTAAATGGAATTGGATGCCTTGAGATGTAAAAGGAAAATGTGTAGAGTTTGAAAAACTATGAAAACTTAAACCTCTGGGAGCTGAAGGTTTTTCTGTCCGCTCATTGCAGCCCTGTGGCAGTGGCCACGCCTGACACAGCCTGTGCTTGGGCCATGTCTGAGCTGCTGGCTGCCTGAGAGGGAAAACTCACTTTTTATGAGCTTGAGGGGTTTTCCAGATGCTAATGACCTGTCCTGACCTGACACAGAGTCGGAGATTAGGGCTGTACCCCTAATCCTCTGGACGTGTGCTGGTGCTGATGGGGCACTACCGTGGTCCCCCACCAGCATCATCCTCTGCTGTGTCTTATGTGCCTCGCCTTTCCCATCCTTTCATTTCTGTCGCAGGGTTTGGAGACCGTCTCCAAGACAAACATCTGGCGGGAGAGGTCTCTATTTTAAGATAATTTACTGCGGAATACCGGGCCCTTTGGTACAAGGCGGTGCTTCTCCAAAACAAAAGCTGCTCTTTGAAATGCCGGGTAGGGAGGGGGGTGGGTAGGAAATACCTCTGTTGTTGTTGTGGAAAAAGAAGAGCAGCAAACGGCAGCTCCCCAAACGCCTGTTTCCAACTCTGCTTATCACCGCGCGGGAATTCGGGGCTGGCGACATCACCCTGCAGCGCTGCAGGCTGAGCACGGGCAGCTGTGGGGGCTGGAGGCGTGAACAGCAAAGATGTTGAGCAGTTTAAATCATTTTAAAAAAAAAAAAAAAATCCTTTCTGCATCCTTTTAAAGATAATTTGAGAAGCATCTCTCATCTACGTCTGCACTCTTCCTGGTAAAGCTTGGGGATGGGAGAGTCTGTCGTTTCCACTTCAGAGGCTGAGCAGGAGACAGGAACCAGAAAATCAGGAACATCTGACCACATGTGGAGGCTCTGCCCCCCGCCCTCTGCCACCCTCGCCACTGATGCTGGGTCAGGGAAGGAGAAAGGAAAGGTGGACAGTGCATGGCAGAGTCATTAGTCATTTTCCCAGGAACTGGCCTGCATGTGCTGCTCGCTGTCTCCAGGAATGTTTATTAGTCACATTACTCAGTGCTCGGGCTGACTCAGACGCAAGGCATGTCCCGAGTGCTGAACAGAGTAAGCTCCTGCTGTTTGGCAGAGCCATGTCCCGTTTGCTGCAGTTACCTGTGCAAAGCAGCAGCCACAAGAACTTGTACCTCTCTTTGCAATTTAATCTCCTTCCTTAAACTACAGTTCTTATTTTTATTACTAGTTTTCCACATTATTCCGAAAATACGTAACATTCCACTTAGTAGTGCTAAACACCTGCCTTGTTGCCAGCTTTGGCGGCTGAGTCAGGCTTTGTGCTGAGCACTGGCTGCTGGCCAGAGCTGCTTCCTGGTTGCCCCTCATTCTGCTCAAGGCAAAGTGTCTCTTGCTACTCCTCCATCTCTATGGGAACCAGCTACTGGGAATCAGCAGTTAGGTTTAATCTGCTTCATCCTAAAGGAAAATAAGGAAAAAAGGAGAAGAAAGCAAGTCAGGGGATTCCAAAGCCAGATGAGACTTAGCAATGCTCCCTATGGTAGGCAAATCCTTGCTGCACTGGTTTGTCCTGGGTCAGCTAGGAGATCGTTTCCATCCCAATCCTCCCAGCCTGGCCCCAGGGAGCAAAACAGTGAAGAGAAGGAGGAGGAGGGGGCTGCCAGGGTTGGGAAGCTGCCCGTTCCCTGATTGGCTATTACCCTGCAGAAGTTGCCTGTTAAGTTACTTTTTTTATCAGCTAGCTTTTGCTTTTGAGAAAAAGTTTTCACTCCATTTGCACAGCAAAGTAAACTGGATGGGAAATGTATTATTCCAGCTCTGCATGTTCAGCTTCCTCCACAACAGCATCACCTCTCAAGAGGCAAATCTCCTCACTTGAAAGGACTAGATAAGGTACAGTTGTGGTTTACTCATGGAGAGTAACAGCCACATCCCATCAGACAGATGTATCTTTTATCACCATTTTATTTCTTGGGTGGTCGAGGGGGAGGGTGCCCCTTCCCCAGCTCTCTCCCCCTCTGTTTTTTTGTTGTTTTGAGTCACTGTGGGCACTGTGGGGCAAGTGGTGTTGTCCTTGATTCTGCACTTGGGCATTTCGCTCATAAATAACAGCCTGATGCCAGCACCTGTGGTCACTGCAGCTCTGCAAGGTCCTGGCTTTCTGTCCCCATGGACAGGACTTGCTCCTCTGTGAGTGCCCTCTTGTCAAACCCCTTGTGATGGAGACTGCCTGGCAGTGCTGTGACCGACTGCCCTGATTTCTTTTGAATATCCATTCACCGTCACAGCATTTTGCTTTGTTCATTGTGCACAAAGACAAAGATGACATTGTTCCGCTTCCCCTGCTCTTTCTTTTTAAATCTTCCCTTGCTCTTTCTTTCTAGGAAAACAACTGTGCCAGTTCTTTCAACACCATCCCCATAGGCCATGTTTTCCAGCACTTTTTGTTACTGAGATATATGGGGAAGCGTGGAAGAAATGGAGCTGCTGAGCACAGAGACCCCATATTCTGTCTCAAATAACAGCAGCTTTCCAACCTATTTTTTTGTTTTGCAGACTCTTAAATAGTTTCTGTTGGCAGCAATGGCAGCCTAGGTCATCACTTTTTGTGGAAATGGGGGAATTTTCCTAAATTTTTCTGTCTTTTGAAAACATGGGAGGAACAATAGCTAATATTTTCTTTACCATTTCACTTGCTTCCATTTTTTTTTCCCTCTCTGTAGTTTTAGTGTTGGTGTCCACAAAGCAGAATTCAAAAATGGAATCACCAATTTATCACCATGTTTAGGCAGCTTTCATTTGAATTATTGTTCTTACCAAAATACACACTTCTTTTAACAGCTAACAAATGTTTCATACACAGGGACTTTATTTATGTGTTGAGAGAACCTTTCTGTGGTTGCAAATCCAGGGGAGTGGTGTACATTAATGCTACAGCCAGTGCCACACTGGGAGCAACCAGCACTGGCAGGGAGTCAAACAGAAGGTAAGGATGTGTGCTGGAACAGGGTGGAACAGCGCCAAAAAACATGGATGGTTTGACTCCCTCTCTCCACCCTCATTGTGATAGTGACCCACGGGACAGTTCATCGTCCCTGCAGAGAAACCTCCTGCTTTCATGGGCCTCTGCTGCTGCTGCTGCTGTGTATCTCCATGATTATCATAACTGTACTCAGTCCAGCTGCCCAGGGGCTGTGTTAAATATCCAGCCCAACTACATTAGCCTGGTTTTGACAAGGATTGAATTAACTATATCTGCACACTTGCAGTATCTTCAGAAGATACTGCAAAGCCATCATCCTTCCTTCAGACCTGACACAGGTGACAGAGTGAGACCTGTCTGGAACTCTTCCCTGGTGTCCCTGCTCCGACCAAAGCAGTAGCAGGGCTGGAGAGGGCAGATATGAGTTTCACTTTTGGAACAACTGAAGCCTTTCCTCATTTCCACAGCTCTAAGTGTTTCAGTTTTTTCAGAGCAGCACTCTTCAGTCCTGCTAAAAGATCTTAATCCCACACCTCCCCAGTGCTCAAAGGAGCTCCCACATCCTGCCTAGCTGCTGTCACATCAAGCTGCACCAATCTGCTATTGTAAGGCAAGGAATTGACTTTCAAGGATGCTTCCAAAGAAATGGAGAGCACAGTGCCACCATGCCATGATGGTTTCATGTGATGTGCTGTCATTTCACACATTGCTAAATACAGGTGTCATTCCCAAATAAAGGTGCTGTGGGTTAGATGAGCCACAAAATTCCTTCTCTCTCACTAGGATACCAAACGACAAGATATAAATGGCCTCAAACATAAGGCCCATGTTATAACCACCAGATTAGCTGGTCCCCTCTGCTCCACTAAAACATGCTGAGAAAGTGTCCCATGCCACCCAAACCAACTCCACAGTGCACAGCCTGGGCCCGTTTATCCTGCCACTACCTTTCATCCTGGCACAGGGACGTCCCCATGCAGACTCTGAAGGGACTGATGTCTGCACACCCTCAGCCCAGGCGAGCAGGGGATCACATCTCAAGCGCCAGCTGTGTTAGAGCCACAAGCTGAGGAGGACATGGGTAAGTGACCCGGACTTTTCCTATCACTGCACTGTATGGCAAGAACAGGAGGGCTCCAGTGGGCCTTGGGCATGCTGGGGTCTGCTGTGCTGAGGAGAAGTTGCTCAGGGAGTATCTGTTACTACCCACTCTGCCTATCAGGAAGCCAAGGCTGTGCTTGCTAGATCCTGTGGTTATTTACTCTGGCACAAAATTCAAATAACTCTGTTTGTACTGGAGCATGAGCAGAATTTAACTCTTACCTAAAAATAAATAGGAAAGCAAAGAATATGAAGACATATAAGAGTGTAAGAAAATATATTTATTAAATTTCATGGCAATACTATGGCAAAATTGTTAAACACATGCTTACTTTTAGACACCCAAGCAATACAACAGGAGTTACATCAAGCAAGCAAACTAGGTTTAAAACGTATGCAAAGTTGTATCTTAGTGTTAGGTTAGTCTTAAATGTCAACTGTCACACTGAAATATTATATCCCCAACATGATCCCATGCTTCCTTTTTTAAGCATGCATTTGTTTAACTGCTTAGCTGATAAATTTTCATATTGATACACTTTGTTGAATCAGTATTTTACTTGGCATGCTACAGCTTCATTAAAGTGCCTTGTCATGATTTTGCTAAAATTGTGAAAGAAGTAATTTTTCAATAGCATATTTGGAAGCTGGAAAATTTCAGTATCATTCAGCAACAAAAATATGTTGAATGACTTATTAGTGTGTTATGAAGACTATTTTTTTCAGCTCAATCTATTGATTTATTCTCAGAATTAACTTCTATACATGACTATGTCAAATTGGCAAACAATATTTTCACTAGTATTAAACAAAAGTCCATTAAAATCTTCATAAAAACAGAACATAAAAAACATCTCTAAGCAAATTATTTATGCTGTAAAAAATATGGTATAAAAAGAGCTAAAAAAACATTGAACCTGTTCACAGTATATGTTTTAAAGTTACAGCATTATAGTACAATGTTGTGTTTTATTCGGTGACCTGTATGATTCCACCAGTTCTGATGTTTTGTGCACCACAACAGGCTCAAAGCTCAAATTACTGTTACCTTCAAGTAGGATTTCAGACATGAGTTGATTCCGTTGTCTTCTCTTTTTGTTATCCCCAGCTTTACAAACTTTTCACACGCTATGAAATGTAAAATGTTATTCATCCAAAGCCATTTTTGAACCACATTAGGAAAACGTTGACAGAGTGATGTTCAAGGATTCATTTTTATTGTATTATTACTAAAGAGTGTGACCTTTCTATTTTACTTTGCCCTGCTTGAGCCATTTATTTTTAAATTTTCCTTAATCCAAGTAATGAAGATGAGAAATTTTCATTTTTTGCTTTGTCCCTGGGTTAGTTTTACTCACTACCTTTTGCACAAGCTGAGACCAAGTGAGTTGCAAAGGCACTGAGCCTTCTAGTGAAGCTGTGCATACACCTCCACTGAAGTTTGCTTTCAGTCAAAATGGAGATTTGGGACTGTCCTAGAGATTTTGTTAGGTATCACATTAAAAAAAAAGGATTTCATCTGCTCTGCTGCACCACAAATTCACCAGGGCAGTGCTGTCGCAAGAAGAGAGTGAGACAGGAGAGGGACTAAGCCCAACCTCTCATGAAACACCCTGCCATTACACCAGCTCACCTGCATGGGGAGGCTGAGCCCCTGCCCTCCAAAACACAAAAGTCCTCTGGAGGTATTTTGTTTTAGTTGTAAAAGCAGAAGGAATTAATAGATATTCTTGTGGGGGAGAAGCATTGTCATGCACCCTGGGACAACTTCTAAAGTTACAGAAAGCCTGCCAATATCATCTGAGGTTTGTTTGTATAACATGCAAAAAGGAAACAAACACTGGCTATCTTAGAAACGCTGGGGAAAATCCAGAGTTATATAAATGGGGGAGGGGAAAGAAAATTGTGGTGATAGAAACTGTTTTCTAGCTCCTACTGAGATATTTAATACAGTCTTAAACATGAAGAAATGGAACACTTCAACATTTCTGAATCCTTGTCTACCATTTGGGGTCTGGGACTGTGTTTCCAGGCTGACTAAGGAAAAGGCAAGGAAAAAAACCAACAAGTATTGTGAACTGTCAACAGCATCTTTGAGCATTGGCCACGCAGGGCACCACTTAATGCACAGCACTGCAAAGTGTGCTGGGAGGAGCACAGATGGCAGCTGCTTCCTCTACACAAAACTGTCTCAGAAGGTATATATTCATGTACAGGACTCCAAAAAAATCACTTTGGCAATTGCAAGCTGATTTCCTCTGCCATATGCACCTAGGCACATGATGATGCAAGCACATGTGTGCATAAAGGGTTAGGACTTGGTGTTATAAATATTAAATGTCATTTGCACTGAAGTCTTCATCAAAGTTGTGGTAGAACAGAAGATGCTATTTACATGGGAAGCTCTTCATAGATTTATGGTATACAGAGCCTTGTTAGCAATCTCATTCTCTAAATGTTACATTTTTCTTATATATTTCAAATTCTTTTACTGTATTTCTATCTACTTGTAGGGATACAAGTATTCTATTTACAAAGTAGTATTTATTTAAAAATAGAGCACACAATTTATCATCGCCTTTTCAGAGTGATGTCTAAACACCTTCTTCTCTCTTCTCAAAAATGAATTGCTTTCATTTTTGATCCTATTCATGTTCAACTGAGTGTCCTGGAGGAGAGGATCACAGGAAACACCACAGCACTAAGCCTTACCCGACTGAACCTATCAACAACAACAAAAAAGGTGGCTTGAAAATGCCTCTTCAGAGCAGCCTAAAGCTCGAGGTCAGCAGGAGTGTGCTGCTGCCATGTTCGTAGCAAAGGAAAGTTCTGGTCCCCCCACATAAACCAAAGATGAAGAAACTCATCTGCCAATTGTGCCATGACAGATAACACAGCAACTGGTTCCCTTTGGAAATGGTTTACCCATGAAAGCAGCAACTAGAGATAATAAAGACAGCTACCACAGCACATGTCAGTTATCGGGTTCTAGGTCTGCCTATACAGCCACTGCATAGCAGGGGAGGTAATTCACTGCCTGCCTGTAATATTAGCTTACTATTTTGCTGATATATTAACTAATAGTTCTGTGAGGTATATCACATGCAAATCTACCATCCCAAAATCCAACACACAAGCCTGAGGTCCCAGATCTCCGTGCATGTCAGAAAAACAAAAATAACGAATGTATCAAATAGGAGAGTGCACAATGATACATCAAACATGACTGATGTTCCACATATACAGCGAACAGTACAAAAACCCATTACAAAACTTAAATTGTCACATATGACAGGCATGGCTCAAAAATAAAAAGCAGCAGAACTGATGACTTTCTTCAGAAAGCAACTGCTTGGCATTAACACCCTCCATCTCTGCACTGATCCTGGAGGACTGCAGCACTGAGTTAGGCATAACAGTGATTTGGACACAATCCTTTCTGGTCATATCCCTTCTGGAAGTTGTTGGGTTTTGTTTCTTGTTTGGTTCTTTTTAAATTTGTTTTTAAAGCTGCACTTCCTACTCTTCTAAAAAGTGAAGTAAAAAGCCAAAAGAACTAAAAATAAATGTTCAGTAAAGATTAAGATCTTTCACAAAATGATGGTAAGGAAATGCAGCTTAAACTTAAGGATTCCTAAAGTAGTTTTCAGAAAAAAATTTGTCCGAAGAGGCTCATCATGAAGCAAGAAGGCACTAGTACAAAGAATCTGATCCCCTCTGAAGCTTACAATTGTGACCAAAGCATTTAGAGGCTAGGAAAGAGCACCATGTTTTGAAAGAGTATTTGGTTCAAAGACATTCCTAAAGATGCTTCACTGGTTTAACATGGCACTTGGGCTCAGAAAGCAAGCCTGTTCCTGACAGTCCTTGTCATTCATCCCTACTGCTCCTTGCACCTAGGGTGGCTTCACCTGATCACAACATCAGCAAACCACCTCTCCCTACACATCTGAATTCACTGCTGAAGATCTGAGACAGGCATTTGAAAGGCAGCACTGAATAGGCTCAAAGAAAACCACAGAGGTGAAGCAGCTGAACTTTCAAGTGCTGCAATGACAACTACTTACTGGCTCATCAGCATTAAGCAACAATGATGCTACAGATACTGCACAAGCCTGTGCCTCTCCCACATCTGCCCCACTCTTCGGTCACTGAAGCCACTGCTGTTAACAGGACCTTTCTGATCTGCATCCTGGAAGTCAGAACACCAGGCAAAAAAATGTATAGTCAATAGCTAAAAGAAAAGGGAAAAAAAAAAAAAGAGAGATTAATAATTCAATAAGAGGGAATTTGTAACATCAACATGAGGCAGACCATGCATTTGTGGACCTTTTCCTTACCTAATCACTAAGAAATGAAGCAATTTAAAATGTTGTTGTCTTTACTGAATAGGAAGAGCAGCACACTGGGAAACCTGAGTATGTGATGCTTATGTATAAGTGATTCACCATGTGAACACTGAAAATGATCCTAAACTGCTTCGTGTGAGCTCTGTGTGTTCTCTGCAGCTGTCCTGATTTCCAGTCTCCAAATTAAAAATTGCTAATACTCTCAAACTGCAGTTTGATTTTGTTTCTTGCAATACACAGCCATATGAAAAGCACAGTTATTCTTCATGGTCAGCTGTTCTACTACAGAGGTTTTTGTTTTTTTTTCATTTGGATCACCATACAACACTGATTGCTCCTCTGCACTGAGAAAGTGCTCTATAAAAAAATCTCAAACCACTACACATACATGCTGTCCATGACATCATCTGCTTTCAATTAAAAGCATATAGCAGCACAAGCTAAAATTCATCTTAGGAGATAGACACATTAAGCCAAATCTAGACTAGTGAAAAGAAATACTCTAAAAAAGAATTATTATGAAAAACAGTTGTTACTATTAGGATTCAGCCTCCTCCCAGCTACCAGTCACAAAGGGCTTAACTGTTTACTTTCATGTGTTAGTTTAATGTTCTGAGTAATAGGCTATGACACTTCCCTTGTGCTGATGCCTGGTCACAAATGGACGTCAGCTCTTTGCACTGCTGGTTTTTCACGAGCAGCCCTGCAAATTCAAAGACTCAACATCTGAATCCTATGTGCACTTTCTGTTCTTTCAGACACACCTTGCACTCTGCCAGGCCTGCAGACTAATCTGTTTTTCACTTGTTCACAGTTCACTCTTCCAGGAGCACACACAGACAGTTGTTACCAATTACAGTAACTATTTAGTGCTTTGCCTTTTTGTCAGTTTTGAAACATCTCTACAGTTTCATTCCATGGAGATGGCAGAGACATGTCAGCCTCTGAAACTGAAGCCATCCATTGCTGTGATTAGGTTTAACCTAATGCTTGTTTTTATTTTGATGGCCAGATCATCTGCTTTGGAGACCAAATGTCTGTCAAGATAAGTCATTCTCCTGGTCTACTCTCACACCTTTACAGCTAGCAGCTGAGCCAATTCAGTCTCCTTATCTGTTTAATTTAGAAAACCATTCTCATGTCTTATTTATTAAAAAAAACAAAACAAAACAAACAAAAAAAACCCAGAAACAAATCAAAACACAAAGTAGCTGAGGAAGTGGAGATCTTAAAAAAAATGTTTTAGGACTTTATGGAGAACCCTTTTCGATCAAGCTCTTTTAACATCTGATGCCTTCCCACTGTTCTAAAGCAAGAAACAGGTAAGTTTCTTGAAAGTTTCTCTCATGAGCTACTGAAATTCATGCATGCCAGAGCCTGAAATTAACACAGTGAAATGTTACAGTTACAGTTGTCTAGAGACACACGTGTGAAAACAAGCATTTTAAAAGATGATTGTTCTAAACACTCCTTTAAGCACACAAATATACATAATTTAAGCTTTCTTTGCATCACATATCTGGTAAAGGAGAGGTAGAATCAGCAGCACTAAAACCTCCCTGGGCTTTTCCCTGCCACTAGAGAAATCCTACCTTGTACTCCCAGGTAGGATTTGTATAGAAGGTCCTGTTGGGTAGACACCTAAGTTCAGCGAGGCAGCAGGTAATACAAAGCTAATACAATAAACATCATCCAAAGAGTGATTTCTTCTCAAGGAGCTAGTCCTACTACCTCTAATTTCATGTGCCAAACTGCTTCAGCAGCTAAGGTGAGTAGACAGAGATTTCCCCATGGCTTACATTACTGCATAGTGCAAAGACTGCTGAACACTGAGGGTGAATGGACTACTGTACCACTTTGAAGCAGGAGATCTGGAGCAGAAGTTATGAAATACAAAATGTATTAGTGCAATACATTAGGAAAAACTAACTCTAACCAAAAGATAGAAAAAATACAGAGTGTTCTAAGTTTTTTTTAAAAAAAGGAAGTTTTAAACTTTATGCAGTTCTTGTTGAGGTTTCAGTCAGTGTTACACTTTTTCTCCCCAAGTTTGTACCCCTGAGTCAAACATTTAATAAACATTGTACAGTAGGTACAGAAATTAGTGTCTAGTTAAAAAGCAACAGATTTGAATGGCCATTGCTTTGTTAGTGTTAAACAGTGACAATAACCTTCCACACAGGAGAAGAAAAAAAAATAGCACTCTCATTTGTTCTTAGTTTATAACTAGGTAAAAGATTTCAACAGTTTCCAACCACATTTTATCATGTCTTAGGCTGAGATTTGTGATAAATTAAACCTTCAGTAAGGAAACCTGTTGGCGCTGCATCACTCGAGTCTGCACAGTTGAGAACAACTACAACAAAGCAAAGCAATCTTTCCAAGTTATAAATTGCATGACACCATGTTAATCTTGGAGCACTATGTGAAGGTAGGCAGAGTTCTTTGACTATAATTATCAGGGGCTGTAAATTCAAAACCCCTTACATCCAATACATTTTACTAGAGTAATAACTAAATTGCTATAATTTCGGCCACTCGGCCTCTATTACAGTGGAATATTAACACTTTGACTAACTTAAACATGGTAACATTCAGCTCACTAGAACTTCTGCTGACTATCTCCAAGAATAATTCATGCCTTTTTCACTTTTCTTCTTCCTTTCTTTACAACATCAGGAAAAAAAGCTTATTCAGAAGGCAGGTTCATGTGCAATGAGGACTCACTGTTAATCATTTGGTTTGTTCTGAAAAAAGTGTGTGAAGGACCACCCTGTGTTAACGGGTTTAGGAGAGTCTTCATCATCTTTCGGGGGAAGCAGAAACTGTCGGGAATTAATTGAACATGGGCTCCCAAAAGATGCATTTTCATTGTTGCTTTCAACTGATCCAGGAGAGTCTGGGGTGCCCGTGTTCCAGGCGTTTGTGTTTGCTTGAGGTCTGTAACCTGCAGTTTTAGCCAATTCTTCCTCCACAGGCGAACGACCCTCTATTTTCAGAGCACTGATAGACAGCTGCATTTGTGGCTTATAGCCTGCTGTAGTCACTAAGTCTATTTCTGGTTCCTCCTCTGGTTTAATTTGAGGCTGATACATTGACTGGATGTCAATGTAAACCACCTGAGATGACCCCCCAGGTTCATCCGTAGGGGGATTTGAGATCTCCTCTTCAATGATAGGGGGGCAGTAGGACACAACAACATGGTTCTCCATTTCAGAGTCAGAGCCATCTTCAGGCACAGTGGTCTCCGCTGCTGGGGACATCATCTCTGTGTCTTCAATCTTTGGAGCTGTAGACTGTGTTTCCACCACTTCAACACTGTTGGGGGTGCATGGGTTCATTTCCAGTGTTTTAAGTGTTTTGTTCCCCTAAAATGCGAAAAAGGAGAAGGGGAAGATGCTAAGCTAAAAGACTTGGAAAACCTGAAAGCAACAACTTGCCCAAATTACAGCATTTTCCTGGCTTGTGGATTGTACTTATACCACAGTCACTAGTACAATACATTTAAAAAAAGTGTTTACCATTTTCTGGCTCATATTCCTGTTAAAGTTAGAACTATTTACACAAATTAAAGAGACTTGAGATCTTGCAGTAAGTGTTTGAGAACTCTCTCAAAATCTCATCTTTGTATAACCCATTCCCAAAGGAAGTTTAACTGTTATGCCCAGCTCCAACTGCTGTATCTACCAGGGGGCTGGGAGATAGCATATACACATCTCTGTACTTTCTGCTTCTTCCTAACACTTTAACAAAGATGGGTGTGTTCCTCTTGTATTGTTTTCAGGTACTGACACTTCTCATTAGCTGGGGGAAGAGAAATGCAGCAGTCCTTTCCTAGTTCAAACTTTGCAAGTAACTACATTAACAACAACAAAGCCCTAGATAGCACCTGACAGAAGTTACTCAGTAAATTGGCTTGTTTCCCCTGCCACAGAAATTTTTCTACAATTGGAACAGATGAGTCAAAGTTTGCAAAAGCATTCTTTAACTTGCTTTATCTTTCACAAGCTTAAAATACTGGATTTAAAATAAGGGTTACCTCACAGATGTTCCTCTGAAACTGCAGTGCCTTACTGTTCTCAGGATTTGGGATTTCTGGATAAAATGTTTCTTTAATCCTTTAAAGAGGAAAGAATAAACTATTACAAAGATAGCAAGGCCTGAAACAGATTGTGAATACAAAAAAGGAGTCAGGACATTTCCCTTTAATTCAGAATACTGAAGACATCTGGTGCAATGATTTAGTGTGCTGAACTTTCACTGAGTATAATGGAAAAAACAGCAATCTTTTTTTTTTTTTTTAAGTGGGGAATTTAATACACTACATTTACTAAAAGTTGAAGATTGTATGTCTACCTTTGTTTGTAGAGGGCACTCAAATTACAGTATGTCACCAGCTTATTTCCATTTGGGAACTATTTATAAACGGTGCTCACTGCAAGACAGGCTCCTGCAAAAACTTTTTGCATTCCTCCCTCTGACCTCCCTTCAACTCACTTTCTCCCTCACCTTCCACAATGAGTTTTTGCCACCCACCTTTAAACAAAGCCCACTAACATCTTTGGGTATTTGGAGAAAACAAGGAGTAACTAAAATAATGGAAAACCCTAGGACTGAAGCAAACACTTCCAGGAAAAGATGAGAACCCGAGGCATTTACCATTCCCTCTTTCGGTAGCAGAAGATGCTGGCCAATACACCAAGCAGCACCACCACTGCCACGGGGATAAGAATTGCAATGATTAATCCTACAGCTGGGGGATAAGAAAAAGAAAAGACAGTAAATATATATCCAATGTTACCAGCAAGTTTTATGCCTTTTCTAACATTCCCACCAATTAAAGGCCATTCCATTAAACCCATCTAGTGCAGTGGTCTGGAAACAGTGACCTACACCTTCACCCTCCCCCTTTGCTGGAAGGGCAAAAGTCCATTCATAAACAGATTCAGTGATAACTACAGGAATCAGTAGATATTTCTTGCTAATTGTTTATTTACAGAAGGCTTCATGTGCAGCGTAAGATCTATTGCTACTGTGATTCTGTTCTCACTAAGCACCAGAACTGCACTTTCATGCTACCTGAGCTGGCCAAGTTTCTAGTAATGGCTCTTCTAGGCCAACAACTCATTGTCTTATAAGACAGCATTGTCTTATCGTATGTTTTACAATGCTTCCAATCCCTGGGCTTTAGCTCCAATACATCCCCACTGCCCTCTTCCACTGATATTAAATGCCTCAAGTTTGATTTTTAATGTATTTTAGTTGCACCCCAGTGTGTAGTCCTTCATAGGAAATACTTTATTTCTCTCATTCCCCAAAGTCAGTATCTCTTTTTTTCATAATTGTTTTTCTGTGTTTGCTTCTGTCAGGGGATCAACAAATCTGAATTCAAAGCAGAGAGGCATCTGTTTACAATTCTGAAACTGATAAATATTTCCACAATATCTTTCTTCCCATCATGTATTAGCAGATATTCATCATGGGAAACCTGACAAGGACAACCGGCTGTTTGAGAAAACTAAGCTCAGACTCCACTATATTTAGTAGTAGGTTAGAAGTTACTTTTCTTGCATACATTACCACGACCTACAAAGTAGCTGTAACAGGAAAGGATCTTTCTCTCACTCTGAAGTGCACCAATTTTTGTATTTATAAATAACCACCTAAATAAAGGAAAAATTAGACTGCAAGCCCAAACTATCTACGGGACCAGAAAAAACCCACAAATATAAAAAAAATAAGCTCAGCTTTATATACATAGTACAGCCCCTGTGCTAAAGACAGGGATATGTCTGAACAGGGATAATCAACTTACAGTCCTCCTTTGTCACCACATAGAGGCTGTTTGGAGGGCTCAACCCACCAGCAGTGTAGGCTTGTAGTTCCAGCTGGTAACTTGTTTTGCCTTGAAGATCAAGTATTTTCATAGACTTCTTTGTTAAGTCAGTGATGTTGTTAACTTTAAGTTCTGGATTCCCTGTTTGTTTGGAGGCAGTAAGAGAAGTACAACGTTGTAAGAAAGGACTCAGAAAGACAACCTCAGCTTTAGCAAAAGTTTCTTGAAGTGAGCAGATGAAACCTGAAGAACAGGCTGTGTAAAGGAAAACTGAAATAAAGAACCCTAGCAATGCTGCTTGCTTGCACAGCACCAAACTGCACAGGAGTGTGGTGCTCCTGTTGCAGGTTGACTTCATTTCCTTACCTCCCTGCTAGTCCTCTTATGAATCTGAGTCAGGCTTCAGTCCTGACAGGACAGGCACTGGAAGAACATAACCTATTAAATATAGCCATGTAACCTCCCTGCCTCATCTACCCAGGGTATATGAGCACAGGACAGCATGACACATTGCCACTTAGGCACTGCATTACTTTATGGCCCCAGTGAGACAGGGTTTTCTGCAACTTTTGCTTTATATTAAAAAACAATTGTGCTAACCACACAAGGAGCTGATTATTTTAAATGCCTTTGTCACATATCAGGGCACAATTATAACAGTGAGTAATGCAACTGAGTTATTATTAAAGCATCTTTTTTACTGATGTGAAATTAAATTATTAAAAAATAAGAAAGGAAGATGTAAGCAATGAAGTTGCAATATATACAATTAGTTTACCTGATTCTGAAAGTCTAGGCTTCAAAGCATCTTTTTCACCTTTTGCAAAGGAAAGAAGATATCCTTTTAAAAACCCTCGGCATTCTTCAACAGGAATGTCTTCCCATTTTACCAATATAGAATCTGAAGACGTTTCTTCAACAATAAAGTTTGGTGCAGTTTTTGGAGCTGAAGGAAGAATTATAAAGAAACTAGTAAGAAATTAACTTATGATTAAATGCTGAAACCATGTAAGCATTTCATCAGTTTTATTTTGGGGCTAGCATTTTCCAACTTTTTCCTCAAGACTCCTTACTGTAAAGTACATGTGAAAGACTGCAGGAGATGCTACAAAAGTACAGCTATGTTGGACTAATTGTTAGTGATCACTACGGTATTAACTACTATAGAAGAAAAATTTGAACTAGCAAGTTGAAGTTGCTAGAAGAAAAATTTCTCTTTCTCTTTGGTCAGCCTTCTTACAGGCCCATACATGTAAATACCCTTCTTCCTGCAACAAACCCCAAAAGATTGTATAAACATTCAGAGGATACATATTAGCTTTTAAAAGCTTTAACTCTGTGACTTCATAGCTTGTCTTAAAACTAAACAAACTCCACATTCCTTCCATGGAATTCTCGCAGCTTAAAAGAACCACTTTTAGCAGTTTTTACAAGTCCTTATTCCAATATCTGAAGCCTACTGAAAGTGTTACAGCAGATAATGCATAAGGTCATGTGCACCAGGATTAAGTCTGACATTTGGCTTGGATCCAGCAGGGCTGAACTCATGTTTAAGAATGCATCCATTTTTCTGTTGATGGCTATCTGTATGAAGGCAAATCTGAAGTTTTAGAATGCATCTGTGCTCTTGTGCATTTTGCAGTTCCTAGTAAGTTTCTTCTGCACATTCAATGCACTTTTAGTCCCTCAAACTCTTTTTATCTTGAAAGCTTCTGTCTGATCTGCTCATAACACATATGGAAAACTCTTCTGGGAAACCTTTCAGAATTTTTGCAGAGATACAAATGGATGAAAATTGAATTTCTGGTAAAATTGCTTTAACCTCACCTTCAACCTTAGCAATGAAATAAACAACACCATTTCCAAGGACTCAGATTATGTCAGCAGTTCAGTTTTCCAAGCAAACTATTTTAGCAGAAAACACATTAAACTTCAAAGTGAAATGGGTGCTGTAGTTACAGTACAATACAATACAATACAGCTGTGGTGTTAAGGGGTAAAGTCATGTCCAGACACCTGGGAACAGAAAGCATTCAGACACTAATGCATCCTCAGGTCAGCAAAGCTCAGCACTGGGTCAAACCTCAGTTACCCAGACAGGGTTGGTGTGGGACAGAACACAAGTGCAATTCTCAAAGTGGTTTGTGCTCTAGGATCTAGTTTGGATCTAAGAAGTGTTTTCAAACAGAAATGTTATGGATACATTTTGTATTTGCTGAGCTATACCAAATGTGCTTGGAAGTTTACTTGGACTTGATGAATCAAAGAAGTTGCCTTCTCTTTTGTAGAAGAGACCACAGCCATATGGTTCAAGTTATGGCTGTGAATTGCTGTGACACTATGTGCCACCACACAAGCTGGAGAACACAGGGTTATTCCATATGCTTGGAACTGGACGTGGCTGGAGAAATGTGTTACAGTTATACACAGAGAGCAAACAGAAGTCAGTAGAACTGCATAGGGATTCTGGTCTCAGTCATCTGCCAACACTGAACTAAAAATAGACACAGAGTAAGTTCACTTTGCAGAGATCCTGAATGATAAAAGCGCACTTACGCAGCTCTTTCATATACCCAGTGATGTTTTTCAACAACTGATATCCAGTGGATTTGCAGCCATACAGTGAAAAGTTGTATCTCACACCAGGTTTGAACAGACCTGCAAGAGAAAATTGTTTTAAGAATATTTCACTTCAGAAGAATGATGTTTTTAGATTTCACATGATGCAGATTCATAAATATGTATTAAAAAATTACAAAGTATAATGGTATAAATACCATCCCTACTTGTAATTTCTACAAAAGCTATGCCATCAGATGTGGTTTAGAAGCAGTAACCAAATCCAGCTCCCAGAGAAAGTTTAGTACTAAACAAAGAGGATTCAAAACAAGCTACTCATATTGCACAAATTGCCCTTTCCATGGGGAAACACAAATTGAAGTTACCAGAAATAATCCCCTTCCTTTCCTCCCACAGCAGCCATGCAGATCCTGCCTCCTCAGAAATACAGATGCATTTTGAAATAACCAGACTTACTGGAGCAATAGTACAAAAGATATGCAGAAAACTCTCAAAAGTGATAGTGAAGCAACTTTAGCAATGAACTTCCATCCTGAACTGACTTTAAAAAACACAGATAGTAATCAAATTTATGTTTCCCATGTCTTTGGTGGATATTTGATGCTATAATGTATAAACCATTTACCACTTTCTGAGATTTTCTCAAGTCAAGGCTGTACACTACTTTCAAGTTTTTTTCTAAACAAGATACCACTGTGAAACTATAGAGAAGTCAAATGGGTTTTGCAAGAGTTCAGTTCCAGCCTGAGAGTTCTCCTAGCAGGACTAAGAGCAGAGTGGATTTGCCAGCTTGAGCCCAGCCCTAGAAGCTGGATAACTTACACAAGAGTCACATGCTGCAAGAACCATCCCAGTGAAGAGCTCAGGAGTAAAGCACTGCATCATTGGACAGACACAGTATTGTCTACTTAAAAAAAAGCAATCTCTAGCTAGCACAAATGGAAACAACATGGACACAGTGTTGTAATTACAGACAGAAAAACATATTGCCCCCACCCTCTCAGGTCTCACTCCCCCGCAACTTTCCTATGTACACAGCTCCAAGTTGTTTCCCTGAATGGAGACTTTATTACTAAGTTCTTCTAAAAGCAAGTATGTACCCTTATAGACAACAGAGAAAAAAATCCTCCATCTTCAACGGGTTCTCTCTTTCCTCTTCTGCTGCTACTAGTCCCACCACAGCTGAATTTCATTTCCCTGATCTGCCCACCAGCATCTAGAGACCTGGAATGTGCCCTGTTCCAGGAAACTTCAATAGTTGACAGCAAGCCAACACATGGAGGTCACACTTAAAAAAATCTGCCTCATGTAAAAACAATGGATTAGTCTTCTCCCATCCTGAGCAGCACTGTTTATGCTTAGAATCCAAATAAAACCCCAAACTCTAGATTAACCATTATGCATTAGGCTGTTAGGAAATTGTGGGGTACAGCTAGAAGAGGTAATTTCAAAACAGTTAATAAACACAGGATGATAAAAGTTAAGTCAAGACTGGTATTTGGATTTGGCAAGACTGTGTAAGACATTAAAATAAACACAGTACCAAGAAGAATTTCATTTATTTACAAAAATACACAGCAATCAATCTGCAACCTATAGCTTCACGCTACTCTTATTCCACTTGCTGCTCAGAATCTCAACCAGAAAGACTCACAAGAAATTATTTCTGACTTACCAGATTTTAGCACTGCATTTGTTGTATTTGAAGGAAATTTCTGCCAGTCCACACTACAGGGTTCAGATGCAGATGAATGACACCATTTTACTATGTAGCCACACGTCATGTTGGGGTAAGAATCCCAAGAAATATTAATTCCATTCCCCATTGCCACGGCCTGATCTGTTGTGACATTGTCTGCAACAAAGATGACACAAAAATCCATCAAAGAGTAGACACTTATCTATAGCCCAAGATGAAAGAAAGCCTTCTAGCCACAGCATAATGGCTTTATAAACGGCAGTCATTTCTAAGAACGAGAGGCACGCGTGAACTGTGAAATTCGAAGCAGTGCACTCAGCTGAGCTTTCTGGCGTGCTCAGAATCAGACATAGCCTGCAGCAAATCCCTCAGCCAGCCTTAAGCATGATGATGAGAACTGCAGCAACTCAGGACTGGCTTAAAAAGCACTTTTCAAGGTAAGGATTTACAGCAGATGTCAGGCTCAAATATGAATTGACACCAATTTGGCAGAAGCCTCCAGCTATAAATTCCTGCTGTCATTTCATCAAATGGTTTGCTTTGTGTTTCTTTCAAAGTGTCTTGCTATCACTCGCCCAACCACAGAGAACCATTTTTCATGAAGAATCAACAGCAATAATCATGTCCCTGGTGAACTTTATGGAGGCTTCAGTCTAACAAGGGTAAATTATACAAGAAAGAAAAAAAAAAAAAAAAAAGCTTTGCCTTTAGTCTATTTTTCTTGTTTCTGATTATCAAACTTTTAGCTGCCCTTGAAGTGATCAGATCTGGGAACAGCTTCTGATTCCTGCAGCTGCCCTCCATGGGCTGTCCATCAGATGGGACCCCACAGAGCTAAGGGATGGTTTCCAAAGGCCACCACAAAAGCGGTGGCCCCATGACAGATCTGCAAAAACAATCTCAGGGTTTCAGTTTTCCTTTTTCAGTGTTCTCATTTATGCTTCCCATTGAGTCTATTATTTCATTTTATTAAAGCCATGAACTATGGAAGGCTGAAGGGCAAGGACAGTTTTTAAGAATTAGTGCTATGAAAACTTTACTGTGACAGATGTGCTGTTAATGTCAAAGGACTGTCTATTTCTAAATAATCTTAACGTACAGTTAAGTGTACAACCATTTTGTAGCTTACTCATGGCAAGAAAAAGACACATGAATAAAAAAAGCAAATGAACTCCACAAGGCTTTTGATACTTTCCCCAGAAAAACAACTATGCATCCACTGAAACTGCATTTCTATGATGCTGGAAAAGAAAACATTTCTAATTAGCAGGCTTTAATTTTTCTATTTACAGAGTTTTTACTGACAGTAAGCACATACTGTCTAAAAAAATACTTAAATGCACCACACCCCACCTTATTTTCTGAGCTAGATGACTAGAAATTCACCATGGGCAGTACTGCTTATTTTGATGCATTTATACCTGCAACCTAGACTAAAACAACAAGTAACTACTAGCACTAGAGCACTACTGTGGTAAGGGAGCCTGGATCAGCCAGATTGTAAGCCCCAACTCTCTACAGAGCACTTTTCAGAGACAGTGACAAATTAATTATGGCAGAGTATCCCTTGCTTGTGTTTTCAGAAAACCTCAGCACATCTCCAGCTTCAGACCCTCTGCTCTCTTATGGACATTAAAAGCACTTGCAGACTGCACACAGGAAGCAGCCAGAAAAGAGGTCTGGGCAAAAATGTCATCCAGTTCTTTGAATGAGTCATCTTTTATGACTCCAGTCAGTGACTCAATTCTTATACCAACTCAGGAGCAAATCTTTAATGAGTACAAGTTGGTAACACCAAAAGGAACCTCAGACATCTGAGAGAAAGCTATAAACTAATGCAAAGCTCAAGATACCATCAGCTATCCCACACCACAAACCTATTACAGAGACCTCTTTGACTTCCAGAGCCTCACTCTTTCTCTGCTGAAGGAAAGCTATAAAAGCATTTCAAATCAACTGTCCCATACAAGTATTTTCCCCTCCAAAGGGCAGACCAAGAATATACTACAAGGTATTAGCATTGGTGCTGTGATCAGTTCTGGGCTCCTCAGGACAAGAGAAATAAGGACCTCTTGGTATGGGCCTAGCAGAGGGCAACGAAGATGCTTAAGGGACTGGAGGTGAGGAAAGGCTGAGGGAGCTGGGCCCGTTCAGTCTCAGGAAGAGGTGACTGAGGGGGGACCTCATCAGTGTCTGCCAGTGTCTGCAGGGAGGGGTCAGAGGATGGACCAGGCTCTGCTCAGTGGTGCTGAGCAATAGGACAAGAGGCAATGGGAGAAACTGATGCATGGAAGTTCCACCTGAACATGGGGAAGAACTTCTTTCCCGTGACACTGACTACACAATGGAACAGGGTGCCCAGAGAGGCTGTGGAATCTCCCTAACTGGAGACAGCCAAGCACCATCTGCACACAATCCTGTGCCATGTGCTCTAGGATGGCCCTGTTTGGGTGGAGAGGCTGGACCAGATAACCCACTGTGGGACCTTCCAACCTGACCTACTCCATGATTCTTTGTTTAGGTGAAGCACAAGAAATATTGTATTTCACGTGGTTTTCCTTCACACAGAAATTTGTTTTTTTCTCTGTGACTCTCAGCCAAAACACATTTTTTTCTATGAGAGATGGCCATGTCTTATCAGAATCTGAGTTGCCAGACAAGCAACTGTGACACTGTTCTCCAGGTGGGCAAGGAGAAGCAGAGAGGGGCCTTGCTGCATAAAACTATCCTTCCTGCAGAGCATCAGCCAGATCTGGAGCTAAAGATTTGGGCTTTGGGAAATTACACTGGTGTGTAGGGAAGTGTGGGCTCTCAATAACTGCTCTGCAATATTATCTACTCTCCAAGCTCAGTGTTAGGAGCAGAAAATCATTATCTAGCTCAGCTATTTCCCTTTACAAACCCTCAGCAAGAGTGGCAGTGTTACAATTGGGAAGCTAAAGCCCCGCCTCCTGTTCAAACACTGGCTGCCTAGCACAAGGATGCCAACACTTTACCAACCAGTCCAATTAGTATTCTGCTGCAGAGCTCACAGGCATTGAACTGACAATTCTCGCCTTAAAAAGCCACACAACACCTCCAAAACTTCTGAATCTCTTTAGCATGTAATACTTCTCAGTGTCTCAACAAAACACAGAGAAATATTCTGAGCTCTCTAAATATCAGGGATCCACACCAATGCTTTCGAAGCCTCATTCTTCTTGTTCCTGAAAAGTGCAAACAGCTGTAGAGAGCTGCACATTATCATCTTTATTTTATGTAAAAAGCACAATTTATTGGTGAGCCACTACTCTAAAAGCAAAGCATCATTTTTCCCCCACCGAGCAGATTTGTGTGGGGAAACTAACACAAACAAACAAAGCATTATTTTTCAATAAATTAACTCTCCCAGATATTCGCCAAGCTTTGAAGGTGTTTAACTCTCAGCTGGGAGCACTCACCACTTGGAAGTTCCATGCTTGTTATCCTTGAAGGGGGAGATGAGCCCGCACGGTTTCTGGCTACAACGCTAATTACACAATCATTTTTTCCAAGTTTTATCTCAGTACTGTTTGAGGGTTCAGCAACTACTTTAGGCAGTGGTGTCTCTAGCAGGGAGCAGGACACTTCATAAGACAGTATTTTTCCATTGGTTTCAGAAATGGGTAAGGGCTATCAACAGACAAAGAGTGCATTAAAACCAAAATGCAATATACAGAAGAAAACACAGGACAATATAAGTTTTCTATTCCGGATCTAGTCTGATGACAGAGTAAGACTGTAAGGCAAAAAAGTAACTCAAGTGTGACTTTGAGAATTAACAGGTAAATTCCTACATTTTAAATTTACAGCTGAGATGTACAAAACATTTAATTCTTGAAGTGAAATGCTTCTCAATGCAATGTTTAAACTATAAAACTTTAATCACATTCTTAGTTGGGGAAAAATATTTGTCTCAATGGATGGTTCTACAAAAAGTTAAGACAAGTAGTCTGGTTTACTGCCTATAAACTTCACTAATTTATAAATGTGTAAGTAAATATTTTCTGTACAGTTATATTACATATTATTTTGTGTGTCCTATCTACCTTCCAGAAGACTAGTAGGCTTTCTCCAGAAGGGCTTCTCTCTCTCCAGATATCTGGTCCTCTTGCAGGAGCTAAATAAAAAAATAAGAGTGATTTTTCCCCTGCTGCACAGTAGACAATTTACCATCTATTTAAAAGTTAGGTTTTTTAATGACTAATTTTAATATATGTATCTTCACAAGTTCAACATTTTAGCATCAAGAGTTAGATGAACTTACGAGCTTCTGATGTTGTCTGTTCCACTCCCTTGCTCCAGTCACTCCACCTCCAGAAGTGGTCAGCAGCCGAGCAGCGCACCCTGAGCTGGTATTTGGTGTCAGGGTGCAATGCATTCAGCTGAGCTGTGTAAGTTGAGGATTTCCCACCAGGCATGGAGACGTTGTGCTGTTAAAAATTTACAGAAATTTACATGATACATGTAATATTTTTTCTCCTAGATTACACTACTAGTCAACACCTAAAAGCTGGGGGCTTTTTTCCCCCAAGAATACCGACACTGTCAAAGCTTCAGTCAAGCCCTACGAAGAAAATAGCGAAAAAACCCCCAGTTTTCTATGCAGTCACCCTAGACAATGAAAAAAAAAACTTCAGAGATCCACCAAAATAAAGTCCTGAAAAGACAGAAATTGAAACATGACAACAGGCAGCCCCTTTGAGATGAAAAATGTGAAAAGAAGAATCAACACTGATGATTCTTCAACAGGGTGAGCGCTGCACACAGTAGGAGATGGTTGTTTCCCATCTATCCCATTCAGTCCCCCTCTCTCCCACATGCAGCAAAACAGGTCACATAGGGGAGAGGCCAGGATTTCACCTCTGATACTCAGAACCAGCAGTTCCACTGAGCATATGCACATCAGACTATGGGGACAAAGGCCTTTTTCCTATGAGATATGCACAGAAGTACACTAAAGTCTGTTTGAGCAAGATATTTACCATGAAGTCTGCTTCCTTCATTTTTCCTTCAAAAAACAGTATCCAGGTCTTACCCAGGTGATCTCAGTACACAGCTCTTACGACAGGACTAGTCTCTCCTATTATTCTTAAAGTGGTGTGAGTCTAGAGAGCATTTCAGTTTCACAATTACTTAAAGAAACTGTAAGCCTGGGAATATTTTTTTACTGAATCTAATTATAACACATGTGCATCACAGCTGCCAAAAACTGGACTCCAAGTGACTTTAAGATGCAAGTAATTGTTCATTTCTAAAGCCAAATGACAACTTGAAAAATACAAGAAAAGCCAAATGACAACTTGAAAAATACTAGAAAAGCCAACAATCTCTCATTCAGATGGAAATGCTTCTGAAAACATCCTCAAAATGCCATGTAAAACCCCATAGCAATTTCACAGCTACTTTTGTGACAGAGAACTCCTGGAGTTTTTTTATTAAGCAACCAGTGACCATATAACAAAGCTATAAAAGCTTCTGCCAAGCTATTTGCTGCATACAAAACATCTGTGGCGGCGGGTTCTGATACAGGTGCAGGGAATCAAAGTGCTGTGGAAGTGTAAGTCCTGACCCTCTCCCACTATCCCAGATGATTGATCCAGTAGCAGGGCTCACAAATGAGTGCATGCCTCAGGTTTTGAGCTGGATATTAAAAAAAAATCCAAGTTCCTTTTGTAATACCTAATCTCTGGTATTACTTAACACATGTCATTACAGAGAAAGTATAAAAGCTTAAGGCTTCCACACTCATTAAGTGCTTTGTAAGTATTTTTAAAATACTCTTTCAGAGCATGCACCCTACTATTTGGAGGCACATACATAATGATTATCTTCAGTCTTAGCTGCATAATTTCTGTGATTTATGTTATTCAAGGCTGTGCTCAACAGCTGTGCCCAGCTGGCGACTAAATGCCGAGGGTAACAGAATACTGCTAAAAATCAAACAAGCATTGCAAAGAGAAGCCTCTGAGGTTAATGGCTTGAATTACAAATTCAGGCCCTGTGCACCAAGACCTGAGAATTCACTGTGTGCCTACTTGAAATGGTCAGAGATATGTATGCACAAAGAAACTGGGGGTAAATCTCAGGCCAACTGAAAATGCACTTCTCATTAGGCTTCTCCAGTGAGACAGGTCACCCCACACTATGTCAGGAAATACTGAAGAGGATGGATATATTCACACCACCTACACTCAGTATCTGATGCTGGTGTCTAAATCAGTATCCTAAGCTCCTCTGACAGTCAGCAGAGTAAATATGCAGCTCCAGTCTATGATGCAAAGCACCAGACAGCAGCTGGAAGCCTGACTGGTTGAAAATCTGAACCCCACCCAGAAATAGCACCTTCTGTCCTTCTGCAGAGGTCCTCACTGGGGTTTACCTAGTGATACATCCCATGGGAGAATCCCTCCCTGTCCTGTCTCTACATCACTGACATGAGCAGGTTTAGCAGCTGCCCATTATGGCCACATGCACATGTCAATTGCTGACAGCAAACAAATGAACAGCTCTCTGAGGGGAAAAAATAAAGAGAGAAATTCAGCTGCAGACTGGAAGATCTGAAACAGCCACTGTGGAAATCTGCAGGGCAGCAATGCATCCTGAAACAAGAGTGTGTTAATACAGCTTGCACCAGGAAGGACTAAGCACAAGGACTGTTACCTAAAAGGCCAGCACAATGCACTATGCACCCCTTTCAAGTACCAAATAACATGGTGCGTAATTTGACTTTTCTCTAGTGTTCAAAACAAAAAAACATCAGCCAACCAACCAACCAATATAATACACCAAAACCACCCAAAACAGGCAATAACAGAGATGAGCAGGAAATTTTTTTATTTTAGTAAATGAACTTCTACTCATTACTACATTAAAGATTTAATAAGATCATCAGAATTAAACTCTTGGTGAAAAAAGAATTTGAAATGTGATTAGTTCAGTGAAAAAGATCAGCATTTGTGCCAAAAAAATTATCCTTTAGAAGCAACACTTACCAGTTTTCTCTCAGAGTGACCACTGCTAATTTCAATTTGACACAGAAGCCTGATCCCAGCAAAGCTGCCATTTATAAACCAATGCAGTTGGATGCTTGTAGAGTTGTTCTCAGTAACAGCTAACTTTTCTGGGGTTTTTGGACGAACTTAAAAATAAAGAAAAAACCTTCAGTTGTAAGAAAAAATCCCACTTATTTTATTTCAGAAAAATCTTTTGTCAAAAGATCAGAGAGAATCAGAAGGATAAATGTTTCAATCAGCTACTGGGAAAACTGCTGTGAAAGAACCTGCAAGCAGTCTCATTCCTGAGTCTCTTCTCAGCTGTGAAACATGGAAGCAGATTTACTTACTGTGAGTACTGCACATATGATAAGGACTTGAGACACAGAAAAACACTTTCCCTCTTACTGATTTTATCAAAAAGTAGAACACCAGCTATTTCAGATAACCACAGTAATGGATGAAATTTACTCAACTTTATTCAACCTCTCTGAACTTTTTTAGGTAGGACTTAAAATCTGCAGACTAGGACTGAGGAGGACTCCTAAATGACCTCTCCGGCCCCAAAACTACCTTCACAGAATTTTTCAATAATATTCAGCAATAATATTCACAGCTATCAGAGAAAAAAATATCTACTGTTGAAATTGGTCCGGATACCTTAAAGGAATATGTACTCTATTTTGGGAATTAAGTGGACAGTGAGGGAAAGAAAGAAAAAGAAACAAATAAGAAATAGCAGCATATCACTGGGGTATAATTAACAAAAACAAATTATGTTTTTCTCAACTCTGTCAATTTACTCTGACAATTCTAACCTCAGGCTAGTTGAACTGGGACCTGGACTAAAAAAAAGTGCACTATCGTCTTATATAATTCAGTTTTTTGGAGAACAGCAGAATACTGGGGGTAACCAACAGGAATCCCTGAAACATCAGCTGTGGTTGTGGAGGAAAAAAGGGTGGCAAAGACAGTGCTAGAGAGGTGGTCATCTCCCTTTCCTTTTTTAAACTGAAAATCTAATGAAGAAAGTTACTTCTTTCTCCAAACCATGACAGCAGATGATCATGGCTATGACCAATAGCATGTAATAGTACAAAAAGACAGAAGGTAATATGAGGACTATTTTTTAATGCTCCAAATCCTGCTGCTGTAAAACTGTGTAATATTTTGTCCTATAAGCAGACACTGAAAGGTCATTTACACACAGGTTCATAAAGTTACACCTAAATTTTAGTTGTTGATGTGTAATAGAATATGAAGCAAAACATAAACTTGTCCAGGAAGGTTGCGGATGTCGCATCCCTGGAACTGCTCAGGGCCAGGCTGGATACGGCCCTGAGCAACCTGATCCAGTGAGTGGCATCCTTGTCCATGGCAAGAGGTGGGGCATGGGGATTGTGTGTACTGTGTTGGAATGAAACAATCCTTAAGGTCCCTTCCAACCCCAGCCACGCTGGGATTCCACGACAAACAGCAGCTGCCTAATTATTAGATCACATATTAGCATTTATAACACAGCAGTCTGTCCAATGTGGCAGCACTGTTGAGAACTGGCATCTCCCTGTACAGCTCATCATTGCCTCAGAACACGCCCTGAGTTGTTTTCAAGGTCAAATTATTAAATACTGCAATAATCTGGTGACAATTAAGGAAAATAACAAAAAGTATACCATGTCATAGCTCTTCAAACCCAAAACTAACAAACAGCATGGAGGAAACATATATTTTTCCCTTTGTAAATCATAAGTCTTACCTCTTTGAGTTATATCAACCAAAAGAGATGACTGTGCTTGCCCGATAGGATTGGAGACACCTAATATGAAATCATAGGTTTTTTGATCAGGCAGTACTGGAAAGCCACAGACACGGTCTCTGTTCATTTCATTTACTTCACATGAAACATTTTTACCAGATGTTCTACAATGTAAAGAGGGGAGGGACAAGCTTAATTTTTGAGTAAGTTAATTTCTATCAACAGCCAGAAGTCTAGACTGAAAACATGGTACAGAACAATGGGTTCAGTTCACATGGCTTACAGAATGATTTGATTGCAGACGCATATCTAACAGCACAATGCAGTTTAAAGTGGCATCAGTCATGACTTGCCCTGTTCTCACGTGAAACTCTCCTCTTCCACTAGCATAACATTTCCATTCTCTCACTTCTCAAAAGCCTGGAAAACAGGTAGGTCCTGTAAAACCACCTCACGGGTCACAGCTAAGATTCTGATTTAAAGTATCTTTGCTCAGATCAGCATACATTTGCATTTGAAGAATTTTCTTAATTGCTTTCTCAACCAGTGAGATGCTACACACATTGTCTTTCTATAAGCCCTGTCAAATATGAACTAAACTTTGTTACTTGGAATACATCCAACTAGTCCCAGTTGTCTTTTAATCAAAAGCAGGAGGGGCAGTTTGGTAACAGACAAGAAGAGTGGGCAATCCTTAGGGATAAAATCTAAATTGTGTATCTGTGTACATACATATATTTGCTTTAATTTCAATCAGTGTAAGTCTCTCATTCAGTAGCACAAGTTTAACTGACTTCTTCTTCTGGGCATTTTTACTGTGTTCTAGCTGAGCTCTGAGCTCCCTCCACACCGTGTTCTATTTCAATAGTTCAGCGTGGGCTGAGAATAAGGATCAGAGTATTTATCCTAAAATGCATCACATTAATCTCACAGATTTGAGTTGAGCAAAACGAGACTGGACAACATTCTTACTTTTAAGATGAATATGGGGAGTCAGCGACTGAAACACCTTTCCTGTGAATACCTGCTCTGTTTTGTCTACCTCTTTGCATGCTACCCAATGACTTTTTTAGCACTGGCACTCTAGACGACATCTGTGAATGTAACTCAAACCTCATTGCATCCAGCGTGCTTCTAAATCACCATGAGACTCCATTTCTCATCATTTTGTGTGACTCAGGCCTCTCCCGGCTTCTTTCCCTGACTGCTCCTTTGGAATGACACAAGAGCCTCCTCACCACGGGAATTTTTTTAACTCCTCACAAACTTCTAATCACAACCACCAAGGGAGTGGTTGCACGTTGCCAGTGCTATTCCAAACAATGTTTCTTTTTTTTTTAAGGCTTTGCATGGCCTGGCCATAATTAAAATGTAGTAGGACACTAGTTGACTGCTTTCAACTAGTGGGTAAAACCAGTGTTACATGTCCCTTTCAGTGTTTCATGGGTAACATTTACTCTGCTTGCTCTAATTCTTAACAACAGGAGAACAGATGGAGACTAACTGCTCTTTTCCCTAGTGGCATTTGGGAAATGCCCAGAACCTGTCTTATAATTGTTTCTCAGTGAAGTTCTGCCATCCTGCTTAGCAGAAGCTCAGTAAATGACTGACATGATCTGACTCAGGTTTTATACAAAAAAAAAAATTAAAAATTAGTGATTGACTCCTACTATCTCCCTGTATTTTAATACCGGCCTTGTCTACATGTTGGCAGTAGCATGATACACTACGCCATTTATCTAATTATGAGTCCATAATGGTATAGACCTTTGGGAAAAGTCAGCCTTAATTCACACTGGAATTTTGCAGGGCCAGACAAGGGTTTTCCAAGTTTAGTTTACGTACAGTTTCTAGAAACTCTTGGAAAGTATTTTAGGCTGTAAGCAATCACATTTAAATAGGTATGCTGCAGTAAGTCCCAGGCAGCAATGGAGGTGTTCCAGTTGTATCATTTTACTCCTTGTAGTGCTGATTGATTTTACCTTTCAAATAAACTGTACATTGTTCCTCGTTTTCCATATAGTCCACTAGGCCTGCCTGGTTTCCAGGTGCATTTTATTATCAGAAAGTTGGATGTTTCACAGCTCAGGTTTTGGGGAATATCAGGAGCATCTGTAGCATGAGAGGAAATCAAAACAGTTAGCTGATGTTTTGCCACCCTGGTGTGATATTTGAGTCACTGGCTTCCTGAAAGCATTGCTTTTTTGTTTTGCTGGGTCCTGAAAGCATCACGCTTTTGTTTTGCTGGGTCTAGATTGCGTGCTTCAAAAATACATGGCAATAGCTACACCCCAACCACAGAAATAATATGCTTTTAAAAAAATGACAATAAAGTAGATGGGTAATTATTATCAGCCCCATCTGACTAACACTTGACTCTAGAATTCTGAGTGGGTGGGTAATCTGGCAAATCACATGCAAACATGTTCACAAGCTCCAGGCTCTGACCTGGAAGTGTTTCACTGAAACTCTGCCAAGAGTTTTCTGAAATTCTGAGCACCAGTTCAGCCGCTGAGCAATGCAGGAGTGCTGTCAGCTTTGCGTCACATTTTCTAACATGCCAGCCCCACCACCGCTTTGAATTCTCCAAACAAGTCATGCCAAAGAAACTGATCCTTTAGCATGAATTCCACACGGAATTTGAAAATTAAATCAAGCCCTGAATGGCTCATCCTCTTCATCATGGCTTTGGAATTGTCCATCTTTTCCTTTTAAGTCTTGTTCTTTGCTCCCGTACCAGAGCAGCACTGAGTGCCTTGCTGGAAAAGATGGGCCAATTACCAACAGAGAGTGTAACCATGCCAACACGAGACTAGGCAGAGCACTGATTTCAGGTCTTATACACTTGATATGTATGAGACTGGAAAGGTGTATTCCAAAGGTAGCACAACAATATTCAAATAGAGATATATCCCCTTCCCTCTGCTCTAGAGAAGGGGAACTAACACAAGGGGCAATAGTGGAAGGCTTAGTTCAGATTATGAGCAGTGAGCCAGAAAACGATACTTGTTTTGCTAGACCTAGGCTTAACCAAAGTGTTGTGTTTACATATTTACTTCCTCCACCTTTTCTTCCCCTCACCAGCAAGAGAACCGTAACAAGTTCTCTCCCCACTAAGTAAGTACTACAAGAAGAAACACTGATAAGAAACAGACTTGACATCCCATGTGTTAAAAAAAACCAACCAAAAACATGAAGGAAAAAACTGTGAGATCGTCACAGCTTTCATTCTTGAACCACTGACTTATCTACCCAGAAGATTTTCCCATAAAAGCAAATTCTGCACAAAGAATGTAAAAGTTGTATGTCACTGAGAAGTCATAAAGGCTGAAATCTCTTTTGCATTTCCTATTGCACACTTAACAGACGAAGTCAATGACAGGAGGCACAGGCTGGAGATCGGAACACACTTTCAAAATTATTCTAGTCTCTCCTGTCCTTTTCCTCAACTCCAAGGACCTTAAGTTCAAAGGCAGACATTTGTAATAGAGAATGGCATTCTAATGAGCAGCTATTGGAAGATGGTAACTCTCAAATTCCCTGTGAGGAAAAAACACACAAAGCTTTAAACTGACCAATTACGGGGAAGAAGAATGAGGTACATTTGGTCATTTGTTCTAATAGGTATCTGTTTCTGAAACATGTCCAAGCCTTGCATGGTTACACTGAGAAGATACAGAAGAGCCAGTATCTTTAAAGAAAATACTAAAAGGGTATTTTAGAAGAATGTCCAGGAAAGAGGAATTATTGCCTAGTTTCCTTTGTTGTAATTAGCTCTCAAGGAGCTTCTGCCCTGGATAAGCATCTGTGGTTGCTGTAAGTTTAACTGCTGTCTTCACTTAAATGATTGGTAAATGAATGTTTGCACTTACAGTTCTTGCTGTTACTCTCACCTACACATGGACTAAAACTAGAACGGATGCAAACCTAAACTGATTGAGACTGGTAGAGACAGGGGTTGAATACTCATATGGCAATAAACTACTTGGCATTACAGATTGTGAAAAACTATCTTAGAACAAGAGACCAATGAGAGAAACACTGAAACAGGTTCTAAAGAGGGCTTACATGGGTACCTTCACATCCTTCCAGACTTGGTGTCTCCTCCATGAGCTGACCTTCCCACAGTGAAATCAAACAAGTACAATCCCCAGTTCAACTTCAAAACCAAGGGTCAGGAGGAAAAAAAGCCACAATAGTATTTTTTTCTAGCAGAACTCTAAGTCTCAAAACGATTTTGATTTTCCTCAGGTTAGTAAACATGATACGTACATCCTACAAACACGACACTTCCTTCCAACCCGTTTTCGAGTCTGCACACTACATTTGTCCCGCTGCTATCTGAAGCACTGGCATTTAGCACTCTGATGGCATGGCTTCGACTGCTCAGTTGTATTGTTGTGTAGGATTTTGATCCATAAGTCATATTTGTTATGCGCTCATCTTCTTCATGGACACAACAAAATGTCAAATCTGAACCTACTGCCACCACACGGTCCAGAGGAAACACTCCACTCCCACCAGGCTCTGTATCTTTTCCTAGCAGAGAAGGAAGACAACAAACAAAAAAATTCAACAACATGAGCAATTTTCTATAAACACGGTGCTGATCAGCTGAAATGTGACTGAGGAGCACTCCAATACATACAAATAAATGTTTGCTAGGTTTCATTAACTAGTGATTGCATTATTTCTCTAATCAAAACAGTCTCGAAGACAGCAGCCCATTACCGCCTAATGCTCTTCCTCTGACCTTGCCTTAATTCTTATAAAGAAATAAAAGTCCATGTGATTCCAAGAGAACAAACATACCAGGGATCACTACTGCTGGGCTCCAGTCACTCCAATCCTTGGGGCCAACAAACTGTGTTGCATTAATGTAACAGCGAATCTTCACATAGTGTGACATACACTCCAAAGGCAAATCTGATGTCCAGTTCCAAGAAAGAATGACATCTTCATGAGTCAGTTTTGAGTAGTAAGCAACCTGCAAAGTTTTAACACCAAGAAATCAAACAAGACTATGAGAGCTATGAACACCTGTTGGTAATGACATATAATCTCCCAAGTGTCAACAGAATGGCAAATTAGGTGATGTAAATCATAAAATCCTCATAAATTATAGGAGAGTTCTACCTGACTTGTAGTTGTGCTGTGAATTTACCTGGACAAAAGCCTAAGTTGTTAAAACAGCCTACCAGCTAGGCAGACTGCCAGCCAGAGATACCAGAGGGCAGACATTTTGAGGGAGAGAGGAGGAATCCCAAGCATTTAAAAAGGTATACACAGCATCCTGGGCTTCTCATAGGCAGTGAAAGGTTCCAACCTCTCCAAAATAAAACTCTTCTAATATTAGTCCAAGGCAGCACATTCTGTCTTTTCTCCATTATTAAAATTTATATCACAGAGCTATAAATTGACCTGGAAGAACTCTGGTTACAAAGAAAGAAAAAAACAAGCTGAGCATTCAAAGACGACCAAGACTGAAGACGCTGTTGGAGACACAGAGACAATGGTGTAAAGTATCTGTCAAATTCATAAATAAGTTCGGATTACAAAGTCCCAGAAAAAAATTGCTGGGTCTTAGTACCAACAGTACAGTAGCCAGTGTTCCCATAACTTTGAAATTTAACAAGAAGTTACCTACCAGAAGCATGACTACACTCAGGTCCTGCAAATCTCTACTATCTTCATCATTCCCAGTTTTTTTTCAAGTGACCTCTCAGAACAATACCAGGAGCAAAACTGTACATACATTTTTCATAAAGAAAGAAAGGGACTTACTTGTGTGACTACTTCCGTTGCTTCTTTTCGGAGTATCTGAATCTGCCAGAGGGCATCCAGTCCATATGGGAAGACCAATCCATTATCACTCCACTTCAGATTTAATGTGGAAGTTGGAAAGTCAGGCGTTAAACTAAGAATGTGTGGAGTGACAGGAACAAAGGCTTGAAAAAGAGGGGGAGGGGGTGGGGGGGGAAAAAGCCATATTCAGGTCATTAGTCAGCAACACCAGCCCTACAGATGTTTAACAGCTACATCTCTCTGCTCTGACCTGGCTAGTAGCCATACAAACATATAACTCAATCCCTGTAATTAGAACAAGGCTCTGTGGCTACTTGAGCATGAGAGCTCTCAGGAAAGCACAGGTGCTGATGAATCATCAGGTAGCATTTTCTTTCAACACCTCAGTGTGCAGATGGGCAAGTAACTGATTGTGAATATGGTCCTTCACAAAGTGTAGCACGGAAGATATCCCATCTTTCACAACCCTCCGTCAATACCACAGTGATAAAGGAAGCATGGTGGCAGTCTTTGAAGTGTGCATGAGAACACTCCTAGGGAGGATGGTGGAAAAACGTCCCCAAAAGAAGTATGTTTTGGAGACCAGTAAGGAAGTGGAGACTTGCAACAAAAGGGAGAGTGGTGAGGAAGGAGAGAAGCACAGGATGGAAGAAGCTCACATGAAGTTCAGAAGAAAATCACAGGGAAAGTGATTTTAAGCTACAAGAAGTATTAAGGACATGAGATCATGGTGGGGACAGAACAGGGAGATTAAACAGAAGCATCTCTTCTATAAATGCGTGGTGGTGAAGCAAGAGGTTGAGAAACACGGAAGAACCTCGGTAATACAAGGGTTATGGCAGCTCATTGGGCCTAGTGCAAGCTGAAACATTTTAAAAATACGTGTGATATATCCAACTTCAATCATGACCAAGGATCTGAGAGCCTGCAAAGTGTTCAGCACAATCATTACATTGCCCACGACAACCTGTGATGAACCTGAGAGACTCATAATGTTGATCAAGTATTTCTGATTTGCATTTAGTTAAAATTCTTGAGCTGCTTTTGACTATAAACAGAACCATGGATAAGAAGTGTTACGGACACTAGAATCTGACTACACTGAAGGAGTAAGCAGGCAAACCAAAGGCAAAAACTAGAGCAAGCATGGCAGGCTGTGTCACTGCCATCTTCTATTTACAACTTCCTTCTTTGCCTGGAAGGAAGTGGGAAAACATCTAATTTACTTATGTATGTAGATTAGTAAATTGTTTACAAATGCTTCCTAATTTATAACTAGGAGAAAAAAGCACAAAGAGTGAGGGATGTAACATTGCTGTATTTTGTTTTCATTCTCACATTCTGCCCTTGACTTTTCTGCTGTGAACTATTGGTAAGAGGAGTATTCTTTCTCTTGAAGGGTTAGAGAAAACAAACTGGTAGCTTTTTATGGAGTCAGCATATCAACATTTTACATACAGGAATGCTGCCAAAGAAACCTGCAAGCATATACACATCTTAAGAGTTGTTAAAAACAGTATAAAGGCCTTAGGTACACACATATGACCTGATACTTACAGACGTCGCTCTGGTGAATTACAAATTCTTTGGTAGCAAAGGCAGTTCCAGAGCTTTTGATTGTCACTGTGATGGAGCTCTCTGGGACTGGAATCTCAACCTTTCTCTCCTTAGTTTTAAAACACACTTGAGGGGTAAGGTCACTAAAAAGACAGAGAGGATTAAGCAGTTATTTCAGCTGATAGGAAGCTAAGGCAAGTTAAGTCCTATTCTTGCACACTAATAAAACACAAAATCTCTGTAATAAACAGAAAGCTCCATATCAAGTTTGTGAAGGAGCGAAACTTGCTTGGGCTTTGGTTAATCTCCAATTAATGGCATTCCCTCATCTTTAAGTCACTTTTATCATAGTGATAGGTTGTGCACTGGCTGCGTAATGCAACCACCTAGTTGTTAAGAGAACACTTCAAAGTGAAAACCTAGCTTTTTAACCACAATCATAGAATCATTAAGGTTGGAAAAAACCTTTAAGGCCATCAAATGCAACTGTTAACCTAGCACAAGCATCATGTTCACCATTCAACCATATTCTTAAGTGCCATATCCAAATGCCTTTTGAACACTTCCAGGAATGGTGACTCCACCACTTCCCTGGGCACTCTGTTCCAATCCTTATTGTGAAAAAACTTTTCTTAGTATCTAATTAAACTTGAGGCCAACAAAAGACATGTTTCTGAAACCTACTTATCATGAATCAACATTTCAAAATAAGAAAAATAAAAAAACTGAAACCAAACCTGATTGTATCACCCCCTCCCTTTGGGTTTTCTGACTCACTCTCCCTCCATTTCTTTTCAAAGTGAGGGCATATGGGTTGAAAAGGCACGGTTACCACCTGTGTCCACATCTCAGAACAAATCTTTTAGCTTCGTTCTGCTGCTCAGTTCACAGGAAAAGAGCAGAGAGCAGGGCAGAGGACTCCTAAGATCCCAGGTGAAAATGTAGCCTGTGCTTAATGTTTGTGCAGTGCTCAGCATAATGTGATCTGGCTTTTGTCTTGAAGATGTAGATATATACAGGAAACAATAATGGATGGGTCAAGTCCTTTTGCTCATTATCACTGATATGCAATTAGAAAGGCAGAAAGTTTGGAAAAATCCAGACTTTCCTCTTGGGGGAATGACGGCAGGAAGGAAAGCAGAGAGAACAATGCCAGACTTCCTGCTGAGGGACTGTTACTCACTTATGAACTGGAACAGAATCCTGGAGCTCCCATCAGCTGGAGTCAAGAGCTTGGGTAGAGCTCTTAAGATTCATGCAAGACTCTGGGCTAGCAAAAGCCAGCTGAGACTTGAGTGCTCAGAAAGGCTGTTCCTCTTCAGTACTGAGATATTATTAGAGGATGCTTGAGCAACTGAAAAACAAAACCTCTTTCCCTCAGGGACATCTGCACCAAGCTCATCTCAGACTCTCTGCTTCAGGGACCCCAGCCTGTCCTGCTTGGCTAAGGAGAAACAGCAGCAGCTACATGATTGTTCTTGTTCAGGGGGCAGGACCTCAAGAACTCTGCACTTCTGAACTCTGGCCACAGAGTCACATATACGGTATTTTTTAAATAGAAATGATAGCTGGCAATGCAGCAGGAATAATGAGACACAGAAAATCAAGCATGTAGGTGGACTAAGTGCAGCCAAGCCCTGGGACCCCAAGGAAAAGTCTGGGCTGCCTGCAGAATTTACAGGAAAAAAAGACAGTACAAATATCTGGATTAGGGGCAGGATCAAGATACAGAATGGATTTGAACTCATCCCTAGCACATGATAAGTATTTGGCAGACCCACAGCATGGGGAATTGAACATGTAGTTCTCATTAGTGAAAAACACACAGAAGATTTAAGTTTTTTTAACTTTTCTCAAAATTCTCAACTTGCATTCACTTCAGAAAAGCTGTTTCAATTGTGAAATGATTTTTATGCCTCCTCTAATACAGTGTTCTTCAGACAGCTTAAAATTTATAAAGGTTGTAAGGCAGTCGTTGAGAGATTGTTCATGTTTTTCCACACAAAATCCACGTGAATCTCAACCCTTGTGTCATATATTCTACTGCTTTGGCCCACAACATCAGGATTCACTGCTTCCAACTCTCATTTCCTTTTGGACTGAACCTGTTTTGAAGACATCCCTCATGAAAACCTTGAGCAAGGGATAGGCAGATACACAGAGAAGTCTGAGTAAATAAGAGCATCTTCCAGTCCTTTGAAAAGAGCAAGCAGATTTTTGGCAAGCAAATTGTTAGCATGGAACAATTTTGCCAGAAACCCTGCCATTGCCTGAGTTAACAGGGCCTAGGGGGAGCACCACCCAAGGAAAACTGATGGGGAGATGCTGGGAAACAACAGCATCACAATTTCCATGGGCAGTGACTGAGGAAAAACTGTACTTTCATCACGATTTGGTATTTTTCAACCAGGTATGCAAGGGTACTTACTTGGTAGTGTAGCAAAAATCGGTTGGTCCATGTCTTCCTCGAGAAGAGACATCCCAAGTACAGAGCATTTTGTGTAAATTGTGCGTTACACATTTCAAATTCTGTGGGTCCCCTAGAGAGCCTGAAATCGTGTAAGAAATACAGTGAAAAATTGCAGGTCAAAAACAAGCAACTGTAAAACAGCTTCTATTTTTCACATCTATAGCCATTCTTCTCACATTTTTATTGCATGCACATTTGGCCCATATTTAAAAACTGTTGAATGATTTGTGTGCCTGATTAGAGAGCCACAGATGCATAGATGTCTAGAGGTACCCAAGATCTTGGTTTATACTTGTGTGTAACAGAGGCAGCTGCCTCTTTCCACAATACCCGTTCCTGGCCTAGCCTAATAAGCAGGCTTTGGGCCAACGGCAAAACCACAAGCTTTGATTTTAACCTAATGAGTTTTTTGCTCTCCTCCATGTCATACATGGAGGGCAGTTAATGACAGAAGGGCAGTTAATGATAATGTGTGAAATGGCTGAAGAGAGCCAACATAGCAGCAAAAAGGTTTCAATGCAGACATTTACACCAGTGCATTTGCAGACTATCAGTGGCACTATGGAGAATTTAACACCCAATTTTGCACTGTTTTGCATGATGCTGCTGGGTGTTGGAAAGCAGAGACCAGGCCTGGCACTGCCTTCATCTCTAGGATGATGTGGGGCTACAGAGGTCATGGGTTTTGAACATACATATAATAGGAAAGCAATGGAATTACAGATACAGAACCTACAGAGAAAAAGTAGTTAGTGAATTTCATTGCAATAAACTTACCTATCTCTTGGCTATATATTAAGCTTCTTAAGCATAAAATAGCTAGTGCTAAAAGGCAGCGGGGGCTTGATTTCTTCCACATTCTTCTACTGTTTGTTTTAAGAATAGCAGCTTTAAGCAGGAGTAAACGTCATCTTTCAACAAGCTGGTCAGTTCTAAAATTAAATACAGAAATAAAAAAAAAAAAAGACCAAAGTTTTAAATTCTAGATCTGGTATGCCACAAATGCCACTTTTTTTCTTCAGTAATGTTCCCAGGGATAGCGACTCCTTTTCCTTCATCTGACAAACCAACCTCTTCTCTGTCCCAACAACTCCTTCATTTGTGCATTTTCTGTAAGATATTACCTCAAGAATCAGACACATATAAAATTCTAGTTCATGGGTATTCTTCAGGCTATCAGAACAGAACAGACATTGCAGAATGTTCCCCTAGAATAACCCTCTTCATCTTAGACGAAATGTCTTGTCCACAAAGGATATTGTATATCGTGAATGGAAATGTCCTCTGCTTCATTTATGCACTTAAGACCAAGCAAACCATCTGTTTTCTTCTTTCCTCTGCTCGACTTTCATACTGCTGCTATTCAAAGCTATGGGATGCCCAAGAAACTGCAAAACCAGATCTGATCACCCAGGACCACTGGTTCAATCCAGTGTTAACTAATAACCTCTGGAGGAAAAATAATGGGGAAAAAAAGTGAGCCATTTCTCTATCAAAAGATACTTGTTGCTGCAACCGCTGACCTTAGAGTAAAAACTTATCTGGAGTATTATGTTTACTGTTTTCACTGAAGATTAACAGGATTCTTATTTTAAAAGGAGAAGTTCAGCTGTTCAGCAGGACCCAGGGAACACACTCAGTTCCACCCACACTTCGACCACCTTCAGATTTTTTTCTCAAGAGGGAAAAACTGAAGGAAAACCTATCCAAAATCTGAGTCAATACATGGTGCATGATTTCCCTGCTCCCTGAAATCTGTGGAGACTTGAGCACCCTTCTAGAGACCGTAACTCCCATGTAGCAAGAGGTCTTCTCTCAGCAACCAACGGCAGGAACTGGGCCATTTTCATGTTAAAATACGACCAAGCCTACCTATCCTACAGAGCAGCTTTGTTCCCATTTTGTTCAGGCTCCTATTTTGAAAGGCTCCTGACCTTGACTCAGAAGTATCTTCCAAAGCCAGATGAACAACACTGTCAGAACAGCAAACTTTGTCTAAAAGCCTCTGTAATTTTAAAAGAAATCGCTTTTCACTGAAATTCCCTACATCACCAGGACTGTACTCCCTCATCCCTGCAATACAACCATCTGTTTTTATTAGTTTGGTTTTTTGGGCTTTCTTTTAAGGAATCCTTCCTTAGGGGAAAGCTGGAAATGCGTGAAATGCTCTTCTGTCCTCTACCAATCTGCAGTGTGCAAGGAGAAATATAGCAGCACTACGCCAAATAATCCAGAGCTGCTCACAAGAGGCCATTTCTTTCTCTTGGTCTGCAATAACCAGGCTGAAGGAAAGGTCCAGGCAGCACAAGAGATGAGAGAAATGCAATATTAAAGATCACTGTTTCATATGGAGACACACCCATAAAACTCAGTAATTATTTTGATTTCAGCATGTTCTCAAACCACTTGAAAACCTCACTAAACACATTTAAGCTACACTGTCCCTGGGTAGCACCTTTCAGATATTCCTGATTTGCAATATCCATGCTGTGTAACTTGTTAAAAGCCAGATCCGGAGCTGAGGTCGACAAATCCAGGTAAAGATGAATCAAAAACCAGCACATAAAATGTATCAGTCTCTGTGCCAAATTCCCCCTCTGCATTCTGGTGTATCTCAGGGTCTTCATATTGTATTCCTCCATGTAATTAATGACAATAGGGGATGTTATCTCCAGGTTTAAACTTTACTCACAAACCTCTAATTTTGTAAAAAAGCACTCAGACAGGCTTGGGAGTTACAACAATAAAATTACTGATTCCTATTTGTGAAGTGTATGTAAATTTTATGTGTTTCTGAGGATTTCTTTAAAGGCTATTTCTGGGTTGCAGGAAAGTCCAAACCCAAAATTTCAGGCTCTATAGCACAACCAATTGACAGTCCCCTATCAGTCCCCTATGAAGGAAAGAATAAAAGGCACTGATACCACTTGAAGAAGAGAGAACTGAGCTGTGATATTAATTAAATTCCAAGCCTCTCATAATAATCCCAACCCTCTAAACACATTACCTGTGTAGATTTGTGCAAAACCTGTTTGGTCATGCCAGGTTTATGAGGTAGATTCAGTAACTCTGTGTGTGTGTGTGTGTATTTTAAGAAAATCTGGTTTTCTGCACCTCTTTCAACACGTAGCTTACTGAGTTGTCCTCCTGCTGCAGAAGTTTTAAGAGTAACATCATAGCAGTGCATTACAAGAAATCTGAGTCATACCAAGTTCTCCTAACTCAAGCACAGTTTTAATTTCAGTTTCAGAGTCAGGAACAGAAGTGAACCTATGTAGTCTGTTGCAGGGTAGGATGAGAGTCTTGTAAACCACAATCTTTCGTAAGAAGGACAGGCTTCCTAGCTCTTGTGTTCTCATATACATTTTATAACTTGCTGAAAAGCTGGCAATTAGAAGCCTCATGTCACATAATTAAATGCCACTAGTCAGGAGAAAAGATTCCCATTTATAGGCTTGTTTTAATTATAAAATTACAAAATAATTAAAGTACTTTAAAAATAGGAAGTTTACTTTCTTTGGATGAAAGCTGCCTTCCATCAGTTCAAGACTAACTCAAACAAGGCATGGATGTTTTTCCTTACCCTGAAAGATATGAAAAGCACATTATCCTCTAGACAGAGGTACTCTTAGGAGTCAGGGATATTTGTTTAGGACAAGAGAGCTCAGCGTTGTCAAAAGAAGGTAAAACCCTGACCATGGTTGGCTAGAGTGCAGTTAACAAGGCTAAACAAGGGCAGTTGTTAAGAAACGGAAATGTCTTTACCCTGCAGGTCTTTGTTTTTAAAACTGGTATGAAGGCAGTTAAAGCTACTGTCTCTACCAGAAAAAGCTACTGAATTAAACCACTTTTAACAGTCGTCCTTCTTAAAAAATATCAGCAAGAGCACACCCCATAACAATCTCATTTCCTTGGGCAATATATTTGTGTCACTTCACTGGCACTATCATTAGTGTTCCAAATGTGCTCCACAACTATCTCCTGCTCCATTTTAAGCACATTACTTTGTCCTATCTCCAGCAGACAAAGAACAGTTTATCCTCTGCCTTGCAGCAACCTCTTACATAGAAGATGACTGCTATCAAACCTCTAATAGCTCCTCCCTTAAAAAAGCCAATTTTTTTCACCATTTCCCAGTCTCAGTTTTTAGATTTCTGATCATTCCTGGAATAAACATTTCTCTGTGAACCAAAGCTGCTGTATCCTCAGTTTTGAAATATCTCTGCCCTGCGGCCTGAGCATTATCAAGAACAATGAAGGAACTTTCCTAAGGCAAACCTATGTGTTTACACAGCCCATGCCATATTTGCTTTCTCCCACATTCAGACCTTGTTGACTTCATTTCAGTGTGTGATCCAGACTCGGATACTGTACAAAGCTGCCACGTAGCTGTTTATTCAGTACTTCAGACTCCAATCTCATCCTCAAATGGACTGCAAACCTCCTGACTGAGCGTGAGTGTATTTGCACAGCAAATTCACGCTAAAGTCTTCGCCTGAAAAGGTCTTCCACTATTGAAATTTTAAAATACCGAAAGAGCTCCCATAAATCGATGCTAAGTAAAGAAATTCTGTATACAAAAAGCATTCATATGCAAATTCATGCCATAACAACAACAAAGGCGTGGCAGGCTTCAGTAAAAATTGCCCCTTTTAAAGAGCAGCTACTACAAGCAGGATTCCATAATAACTGTTGGACATGGGAATGTCCTGACTTCTGCCCAGGGCTTTATGTCATGCAGAGGAACTACCCTTGTGCCTGTGGTCAGAAAAAAGAAATTCTGAATTTCTTTTTACAAAGAAAAGGTAGCAAAAGAACAATTAGATTCAGATTCTTAACCACTGAAGTCAGCAGTTGGTAGCTGATATTTAAAAAAGCTCAGAAGCCATCATGGACTTTTAAGTAACTCATAAAAGAGTTTTGATGCAGTCAGTACATCCAGTGATGATCAGATAGATCAGAAAGGAAAAAGTACTCCAAGACAATAATTTTTTGCTTCAAAACCTTGCCATCTGTAAAGAAGGTTAAGGGTTCTGTGACAAACTGAGAAAATGAGGGCAACTAAGGTATTACCAGCCTCTTTAGACTTAACCTCTTAAAGAGGAAACCAGAAAATAACTGGTATGTCTCTTTCTGACTGTGTTTGTTGTTACGTATTTCTTGGCTTAACTGGTTCTGTGTATCTTTTTTTTTAAGCATAGTTGACCAAATGCTCAATTCTCTTTTAAAAAAAAAGTGTTTTCTTAGTTCTCTAAGCACAAAAGTTCTGCAAAGCTTTGTTGTACTTTTGAGTTTTCTGGTCTCCGAATGTATTTCATTGTCAAGTGCTTGGAAACCACTTTGAAAACAAACAAACAAAACAGCTAAAGAAAAAAATCAATAATCTTTCCAGCCTGCTTTCTGCCTGCAGCCTGATCTGACAGTCACAACCCTCCAGATATGTTTTTCAAAAATGTCTATGAATTGAGGGTGAGTTGACAAAGTTTTTACATATATAATTGTGCCCCAGAAGCAGATACCTGAAAAGAAATGGTTAAAAAGTCAGCTTATACAAAAGGTTTAGGAAACTAAGTGGAGAAGTCTAGATGAAACCAGTAAAAATATACACAGTAAATGTAAAAGAAGTCTCTTTGTCAATAAATTTTCTCAAGTTACAATTTATATTTTGCCTCCACAGCAAAAGGTATCAATGATTTACCACCAAATGGAATATTAAAAGCTCTCAAGAAAAATTATTACATAGCACATCACGAAAATATTGCACAGAATGATAAGAGGCTGCATTTTTGGTAATACTAGACAGCCATCACCCCAAATACTGTCAGGCAGAAATGTAGTTGCTAAGTATGTGCCTAGGTCAAACCTTGCTAGAAGAAAAATTATTCTGCTCAGCAGGTAGAGGAACACCATTTTACTTGTCTCTGCTGAAAGATACTAATTCAACCTTCAAAGTGAAAGAAAACCTTTCCTTTCATCCAGGTAAAAATGCATATATCAAGTTACACATTCTACTGCCAACGGAAAGCTTCCAAAAAAATTCCCCTATCTGAAAAACCATGCCAGAAGTACACATTTCTGGGAAACCAAGCAAATGGCCAATACAGCTGACCGTAAAAGCAATGAACACAGCAACAGAAGATGAACTGCCTTTCTTTAGAACAGCTGATTCCACAGCCTTCAGTCTTTGACTTTAAAGCTAGCTGAGTAATAATAGTAAAAAAAAAGAATTAATAAGATTTATTTGAGGGAGAGGGAGCTTGGCTGTTTTTCAGTACAGTACATTCTTCCATCTCCTTGAAAAAATTTCCAAAGTTGAGACAAAAATCTCTAGTAATCTAAATGCAGGCTTTCCCTCTCTGTTTTATAACATGGCACCATTCCACTTTATAAAAGATTTGCAGGACATGAATCACCAAAACTCGTTTATAAACGAAGACTGAGTCCCATTTGGGAATCTGGCTTTCCCCAGTTCTGAGGAATTAATTTAAGAATCTGCTGTTTCTCTTTCTGAAAGCTGATAAAATAATTCACGTTTCCTTTCTGCACCAAATGTCTTCTCCTAATCTGCAGCGGAAGAAAAGAAAACAAAGACAGGGTGTTAATATATTATTCAGTAAATGTGCAGGAGTACACAAGGCCAAACTTTCAGTCCTATGAGACATTTGTTTGGTTGGGGTTTTCTTCCTGTCAAGCACAAGGAGAAAAATTCCCTCCTCACTGCTTCCTGTAGCTGCCAAACAGCAGCATTACCTCTGAGACACTGAAAAGCCACTGCAGTTAATCCTGCAGGCACCTCAGCCTGCCACTGCAAGGTGAAATGAGAAGTCAGGAGACGACACAAGCTCAATGCAAGGATCAACATTCCAGCATTTCATTTTCAAAGCTCCTGGTCTCAAGCACCACCCACAGGGGCAAGAGTTGTAGCAAGAAATTTTACCAACAAGGGTAAAAGTGCACCCCAGATGGAGTAAGTACATCACCTGTCTCAGGTTCTAAGGCCAACTTGCAACTGCACCTGCATTCCAGTATTTTCAGTTCTTCCTTTTTTTTTTTTTTCTGACCCCACAACTATTAGACACTATGGAGATACAAATAAGCAAGCTGCAGACTGTGAGAGCTGCAGGGTATTTACAGGTAGTGACTTGCATGAGAAGCACCTTTACCTGGCAAGGACATGAGACGACAAATTCATGAACACGTGCCACAACTCAAGGGTGATTTTACGAAAGCATTTGGTACCTGTTGGACAGCACAACACACACACAGAGAAACTGGGGCTCTCAGGACTTGTCTTTTGAAAGAAAGGAAAATATGTAGCAGAAGCAGATACCAATTTGATCATAGCAATGTATAGAATTTTGAGACAGACTGGGAAAGTACAATGGAAGACTCCTTTGCTTTACTCACATAAACCAAAAAAACCCCACCAAACAAGAACAAGACAGAGACCACTGGGAAGAATACCCCTGCTGGGATCGATGAGCTGGAGAGCAAAAAGCACAGTGATACTGAAGAGGTGGAGCAGTCAGGCAGAGCAGAGGACTGAAAGGGCAATACAAAGCAAAGAAACACTGAAGGAACTGATGATTTTTTTCTACCACAACCAAAAGGTAATGTATTCGGTGACTTTTCTTGTTTTTCAAGCAAAATAAACATTTTGCACACTTCGCCTTTTTCTCTCACTGATTTATGCCTGTTTTCAATTCAGCTGTATGTTAACTTAAAAACTCTTAGTCCTACTAGATTAGTTTTTCACGCATTGTTCAGTATACCCCACACAAGAGTAGTTCCCAAGCCAGGCATTGCATTTAATGCTCCTAGCTTGAGATTTTCAGAAGAACAAAGACACTTTCAAAGGAAAATTGGGCGTCTTACTCCTGATTTTGAAAGTCCTTGCCCTATCAATTAGTCATCAAGTACATGTTTAAATACAAGCACACCAATGACTACCAGGAGCACAGTACTGCTCACCAGATGGTAATAACAAAAAATAAACTCTTCTGAGAAACACAGTGAACCCAAATACTACCAAAAATAGACTAAACATGTTTTGGGATATTTGCAAGCCTGTTCATGATTTATTGTTGTTACATATTAGGACAATACTATTATAGATTACCCCTAGGCCTTATTAGACATCAGAAAAGGCATGCTAGAGAGGTCTGGACTTCAGTACAGTAAAGGTTGACTTCACTCTGCAGTCATTTCCTCGGCAGGGTTTCTCCATCCAGCTGCTGAGTATCACCAAGTTTGTAAGGACAGAATATGCTGAGATCTCTCCTCCTCGTCCTGACTGAAGTGAACCTGAGCAGTGTGTTCAAAGGTTACTGGAAGGGTGAGGGGACAGACAACACATTATCAGATAAGCCCAGCTTCCTTAGGAAGTCAGCTCAAACTAACAAGCACAAATTCTTCTGCCATAGAGGTGCAGATGGAAAACACCTAATCATCTGAACAAAGAACAAAGCGAAGGGGTGAAGGTTAAGGGACACTACTGACCAAAAGAGAATTTTTGATCTTCTAGGTTATTGTGCATTGCAGGAGAAGGAAACAGCTCAGAGTCATTTGCACACTTGCGTTTTAACCCATTCAAAAATTTTCTTGATACTTACTACAACTGGCAAATTAATAGTGTATGGAGATGAAGGATGTACTTGTATAAATCTGATTCAGCTACGCACATTTCCTGATATACTTGAATTTGGTGACCTCACGATCTACACACTTCCTTGAATTATTGTGTTTTGCAACACAACATGGAACAAGCACAGTGAGTAAACGCACACAAGTCTGATTACTAAAAAACACCTCTTATCATGACTCCAATGGCTACCCACTATGCCTTTTCAATACTTAATACTGTAAAGAATGCACCCACTTTTTCTTTTGCAGTACATAAACCAAGAATCCAATGGAAACATGCAGAGAAGTTTCCCACTTCTCCAGTGCTTACTGCATTTTACTGACACATGACTGGAAGAAATCCAACTATTCCAAAGCACATTTCAGTTTTGGAGGATACTGTTAGCCACTGTGTAGTTCTCAAAACAGCATGTCTCCAGAGGAAAATGTCATTTGCCCACATTGTCAACTGTGCTTTACTCAGTGTGAGGTTCAAGGGCCAGACCACAACAGTCAGACTACAAAGACTGCAGAATAGAACTGCTGTTTGTTAGAAGAGTCATGTTATCTGCATAATTCTGTCCCTGATGGTTCTCTTAAGCTCATACGTCCTTATGAACTCATAAACATTTAAAAACTTGACCTTATTAATGAAAAGAGTTTATTTTCCTTAACCTGGAAAAGCCCAAAAACTTATTCTGAACTGCATGACCTTTAATCTTATTTCCATCACAGGAAAAGCCTAATTAGTTTTATAAGAGAACAGTGATAATTCCTGAAGCAATTCCAAGTGTGTTTTTTTTTAAAAACCGGCAATGACCCAAGGGTTGGAATCCTTCATTGTTTACAATGAAACCTGTGGTATTCAAATTATTTTTAAGGTACAATGAACCAAATCCAAAGAAAGTCCTTCTTCACATGTATAAGGAGCATATAAATAGATCAAATACTGAAATGTGGCTCTCACATTAAATAATCTATTGAGAATAAAGAGCAACAGTTATGTGATATCCTTTTAGAGTGAATGCAAGGAATGAGAGTCACTTACAAGAAATAAATTGATTTTTTTTAACTAATCAAGGAAATGGGCAATTCCTGAAACTATAGATCGATATTTTCTGACAAATTCCTGTTATACTAATCTAAATTGAGACTAGAAGCTCTCAAGACCTGTTGTAGCTCCTCTCTTAATAAGTATCTGACAGATCACATGATGACATATGCAGCATGTTATCATGTATGACCACCCTTCCACTGGGGTGGGCAGTTTCCTTTCTGCTCAATGCCCAAGTGGGCCCTCAATGCCACCATTCCCCTCCCAATCCTGACAAAGGAGGAAAGTCTGCAATATAGCAGGATATTATAAGAACAAGTCAGTCCACATGTAATTACATAGCAGTTGTATTTCCTTTGTTTCTTTCCTTCACATGCTGTTTTAGTTATACCTTTTCCCCCCGGACACTTTCACTTACGCATATATACATGCATATCCCTCCTTTTAAGGTGGCAAAGTGTGGAAATTAAGTACTCAGAAATATAAATACTGACTTGTACAGTTGATATACATCAGAGCTGGTGTCTAATTAATTTTTATAGACACAGGGTATAAGAAATTAATATGAACCACACACTTCATGCCCGTACATGGACTCATTCTCATGCCTGCTTATGTACCAGTTCTCTCTCATTCTCTTGCTGCTCTCAGCTTCCACTGGAGCCAGGGAACCAAAAGACATGCAGGCACGCTAATTAAGCTGTCTAAGGGCAGTACTACTCCTCCTTTTCTGCTCTGCTCCTCTCACAGCGGTCCCTGCAAAGGGCTTATGGCCCGCTTGGAGATCTTATAGCAGCACAGCAACCCAGTGCCTCAATATTAACTCTTTCATGTTATCCTTTCTAACCATCTAATAGACTTTGATGTTGCCAAGAAACAGAAAGCCTCATGTCAGTTTTAGTGTGCTCCTTCATGTTATCCCCTCTACAAACATGCAGCACTTCCTTAAGTGTATTGGCCTAACCAAAGCAAATCACTTACTGCAAAGCCAAAGGCACAAGATGTAATTGTTTTACAATTAAATTAACACCCAGCTTTCCATTTCAAATAATTTAGACTGATCATTCAGTTTAGGCAGTACATTGTCTAAAAAGAAAACAAAGGAAAACTCAAATTTTGTTTTCAATTTTTGCTAAATGACTGCAAATAGAATTCAAACATAGACTGAAATCTCTCAGTCCACAAAAAGAGACGGCAAAAATTCCCTCAGAATTTTCAGAATCATCTAAATGAGAAGTTTATATTTTGTCTGTTGTCTGGGTTTTTCTATCTTAGAAAGTTTCTTTATTTTCCTTCATGTAAAAAAACCTAGCAGCCTTTTAAGTGTTTCATAGAGAGTCTCAGAATGGAAAATACTGCTATAAAAGTACTTTGTAGGGATGTTGTCCTGGTTTCAACAGGGATAAAATAGTTAAGCAGACTCTGCACCACTAAAATAATGCTCGGAAAATGAAACAAAGCAATGAAGATATGAACATTTTAAAATAATACACACGAGGACTAGGATCCATTATTTTTACCGCTGTAAAATAAAACAATGCTTTTCTGCAATTTCTTTTAGAAGTTAAGAAAACCAGAGAATCGAGTCCCTGTAAATAACCCACCAACAAGTGCTGAGACAGCAGCATCTGCAAAGGTAATGATGCTGCACCTCATTTAAAACTGAAAGCTGCTCATACAAGATTGAGACTGCTACTAATAGGACACAGAGTGAGTCAGTTCCACAAGTCTCTTCTGACATGATTCATGCTTAGAATAAGAAAACTAAACAGAAATTTTCAAAGCCACATCTCACATCTTCACATCACTTTCTCATGATCATCATAATAGCATCTGTAACTTGCATCTGCCTCTTCTCCCTCAATCCTCCCTTGAAAGTGATATTCACCTCCTAAATTCCCATTTTTTTTCTCTTCTGAAGGCTGACTATAAAAAAGGGCTGAGAAGAGGAAAAAACAACCTTGGATTTTACACACACAAGCCATTCCAACTCTTCTATCTACGCTTAACAGGGTTCTTCCTTCCTGCTATTATTAGTAAATCTCATAGTTTGCTTCTCTCTGTATTGAGCTGGCAGATAAAGCACAAAAGAAGAAAGATTTCTTACTTATTAGCTTCTGACACCAATAAATTCTGCATACCTACACAGTGGAATGGAAAAACCTCTTCCTGTGGAAGGCTGTTCATCACATTTTTCATGCATTGTTGCTGATATGTTTAACTTTTTTGTTTCACAAGTCAGCAATGAAGCAGCTATTGTTTCCAAAGTGCTGAGCAAGTCCGACTGCGGGGGCAAGAGACGTGCGACAATTCTCAATGGTCTCTCTGGTGGCTGCAGACTGAGGTGCCCAGACATGGGAGAGAGAAGGCAGGGGCAAGGGGAACCTAAAGAGCTGGAGAACTAAAATCTGGGTGTAGTTACATGAATCACACGTTCTGTTTCAGTTTATTTTTAGGTTCTATTCTGGTATTCTACTCCTTAGGAAAAATTCTGCATGCATCTAATGAGGTCTATCCAGACACACAGCACATGATCCACAAGGTCAAGCACATCCTTACAAGTTCACCTGTCTAAATATAGAGACTGGCAGAACCTTTAATTCTATAGTATGAAACACCAACACATCACTTTTTATTCCTTGTGTGAAATATTCTTCAAATGCTTGTGCCAATCTCACCACAAAGCAAGTCATTAGAACTCCCAAAACATTACACAAAAAACACCTCCTCAAACATCTGTGTAGAGTACTCTGCTTTTCCCATTTCTGCAACTTCCCATACTAAAGGGCTATTCAAAGAATCTGCACAAGGACTATAAATGCAAAATATATTTAGATGCCAATACATATGCCTCAGAGATTAAGTATTTGACTTTAGAACAGTATACACAGAAAATACTTGTAAACGTCAGTAGAAGAGCTTAAAAAGATCAGATATATATGCAGCTATTAGGAATGCAAATGACAAATATTTTGTCCAAATAAGAAAATTTTAAAAACTAAAACCAAACCAAACCAAGTGACTATCATTAAAGATGCAAAAGTTAATGGTCATTACTTCAAAAGAAGAGATCAAGTGGAGGCAATTTTTACCAATACTTGTTAAATTCTTAAAGGGATCAGCTCATCAAAGAGCTGGGTTTAGATTGCAGTATCTTATTCATCTTAGTTCTCAGGTCTCATGAAACAAGATGCTAAATGCTATCAGAGATCACCTGTGTCCTCTGACCAGAGGATATTTCACAGCAGAGGAGTGCTGCTCGTGACTAACTCACTGCAAATTTATGCAAGATAATAAGCCTCAGTAACCACGTATATACACATATTGCTCTGGAATTTGCAAACACATAAGAATATGACTAATTCTAACTTATGAATGAATGTACACACCAACTCACATTTGCACAGCTGGCAGGAGCCCAACTGCAGGAGCTCTTTCCTTAGTCTTCAGTATAGGAGAACTTAATGCTGAACTGGGCAGTCACATGAGGCACCTGAAGTTGAAACACTCATATATAAACCATTGCTAAGAATGTTGCACTTGAGGATCACTCAGAAAAGATGTGGAATCATAAATATACATTCTGCATTTGAGTGTGGGAGAGGAAAATTAACACTATTTTGCTGAAAGCATGTTAGTGACCTAATTCTACAGCAGCTATTGTAATGCTGAGTGCTTGCTCCCATTTCTGTCTGCAGTAATCACTGCCCAAATTCCAACCCAGAGCTACCTACTGATTAGCAAGCATGCATACACCAGGGCAAAAGGAGAGCAGATGAGAATCTAACGTTTTCAAGGATACATTCTTTGCATATTAACACCAGCTGCACCACTCATTAGCTGAAATATGATGAACGAACCGGAAAATGTTCAGTTTTCAAAGTATCAGTTATCACAGCTCAAGAAAATAAATATATAAAAGATTTTGAAAACAAAAGTCCTAACAACTTTTTCTGTGTGGATCAAGCTACCTTACAAAAGCCATTGATCCAGGAGCACAAGAGGAAAACTAGCCATTCATTAGCAGTGGAAATGGTTTCATCTAGTACAAAGTCGATTTATACTCAGGATCAAATTATTACTTTGAACTGTTTGGGTCTGTTGTTGCAAAGGCTAAAACAATGCAACTACTTAGTTCAGAGAGGTTACTTGGTCACAGTTCTCAATTACCTACACAGAGAAAGGATTTAAATTTAACCCACTGTGTAAGACATGAGAGGAAATGTCATGTAGTAGACTTCCACGGAAAAGTAAATGTTGAGAAAAGTAAAACTAATTAACTGTTGCCAAAGGTTTGCATGGGAGGAGTGAACTGGTTGAAATAAAAATAAGATTGGATGTATTACTTAGAAATTCTAAATACAGATTCAATGCAAGTCTTCCTATATTAAAGCCTTTAGTTCCCATTACACCAACGTCAGACTAGATTAGCACAAATCATGCACAGATCTCACTTTAATAAGGATTTTAATGGTGAAGAATGACAATATGCAAGGGACAAAACACAGACTTTGAGGTAAGACTTAAAGTAAGGGTCACATAACATCTTGCTGGATTTACATCCAGACTGACCCTGTCATTTGAAATATGTGGCAACATTTGGTCAGAAATTTCCCATCATCTTGAAGAAAGAAACAGACCAATCACATTTAATTTGGAGAAGGCTGTTCTGTATTGGGAATGTTGCTCTAGCAGATGAATTATGAGTTACGTGCCTTGAGACCTGTGCACTAAAGACTTCCCACAGCCATGACCTTTGGAAATGTGCGGAGCACAGGGAAGGAAAGGAAAAGGAAGAGGAACAGGTAGACTCTAGGGAATAGATATTATTATCCTCATAACCAGGAGAAGCCTTAAAAGAGTTTGACATTTATGTTCACCTCACACACACAGTACTTCAGTTCTTGTTGCACATACCTCAAGACAACATCAAAGTCTACAATATAAATAAAACACTTTTTTTTTTTTTTTTATCTCTCACCTCCTCCTTTTCTCCCTAGGATTAAACATTAGAAGCTTATCTCCTTGTTTTTAGCTCCAGAGTAGCTGCAAAAACCTCAGAGGTCACACATCTCTTGCCGCAAGTGCTGAACTTGATCCAAAACATGAATTATTCTGAAAATTGGTTATAATTGGAGTACTTATAACTTACATTCACCTCTGGGCTTCAGAACCTCCAGAAGCTCCACCTATAATATTGACCATTATAATTTTCTTCTTAAGTTCATTTGATTTAGGAAGCATTTTTGCCCTGAAGTAATATTAAAACCAATTATTTGAGAAAGATATTTTGAAGCTCTGTCCTCACTGATTTTATGCTTAAGAGAGGCCATTAGATCACCCAGTTCAAGAAGGGCAAAACCATGATCTGCCATACAAACAGAGTTACATCACATGATGAGCAGCACTGCTGTCTTGGCACAAGAGCTTCTGGGTGACTGTGCTAAGTCCTGTTTGGAAAGGAGAAGGGCTGCCAGGCTAATGCAGATACCACCAAATAGCCCCAAAAGGCAACTGCCTGCCCAGACCTGCCCCATGCTGAGCAGAGCCAAGACCCTTCTTTCACTCATCCAAATTTCCCTCTCCTCTGGGTTCCCCAAGGCATGTAGGATGTGCAACTCTCAAATATGCAAGTAATCTGAAATGCAGCTAATAAAGGTACACAAAATACGAGTATCAGATATTCTCAGACCACCCTGATGCACTGCAGTGTGAAGGTGTCATCACCCACAGCCTAAATGCTGCAGATGGGCTCACCTTCACATTGAGACCACCTTGAGTCTGGACTTGACAGCTTGGCAGCAAGTGGCCTGGGTCACTGTCTGGCTCCAAAACAGCTTTTTCTGTGCTTCTGTGTTCAAAGTGTTTGAAATTAAGAAAGAGCAACTTTTAAAGCTTTAGGCTGAAATATGTGTAATGCCCAAGGGCACAGTGTGGGGGGCATTAAAGGGCATTAAGCCAGCTGGGAGAGAGCTGGCTTGCTCTGCTCACCACCCAAGCCAAACTTGCCATAGGCCATATCCACACCATCCAGAAAAAAATGCTAAACAGTGCCTGAGTTACATACAGCCAACTGAGCCTGCATTTCCTCTTGGAGGGAAGTAACTGATTTATTCAGGGAGCAAAACTAGTTTAAGTTCTGGGCTGAGGCCCAGAAGAAAACATGGACCATTTCTGAGCCAGACTGACAGTGTAAACCACCTTCAACCACCTCTGTTACTTGTACTTTTATTATACCTTTAAGCAACTTGTGCAATAATGACAAAATTATGCAAGCATAAGAAGCATTCCAGCATACTTTTCAGACAGTGTTTATCACCTAAAGAAAATACTCAAATACATTGCTTTATTTAAATTTCATGATAACACACTACATACCACCAGGCAACCTTGATATGAAACTATCAAGGTTCAGCCAATATTCTAAAGCTGTTATCAGTGCAGCTATAGATACAAAGCAAGCACAAATGCATACCTCTATTTCTGGAATATATGTATATTCCAAAAGAAAGTACTTTTGACTGATGATCAAAATGCAGTAAGCTATACTGTCAGAGAACACTGACATAATGTTACTCATCAATATAGAATCATCCCCCTCCAAAACAGAACAAAACAGCCAAAAAAAACCCAAAAAAACTCCGTCAAAATCTAAAAAAACACCCCACAGTAATTTTCTACCCAACATTACTGCGTCACTGAAATCAGCTGACTGGGGAGAGAATGGTGCAACACAAAATGAACCTCAAGGAAGCACTACTTTATCTGCTTAAAGAAATTTTAGGAGACAAAGGCTGGCTGAAAGGCTGGGTATAGATGAGAAAGGAAGCTGCATCCTGACAACACTTGGCCTAACACAGGGGAGAAATGGTCCTAAAACCAACCTGCCAACACCACAGTCCATCCTCTGCTGTGGGCTGTGCTGAGGGTCTGATTTTTGGCAGGGCAGAAGTGAGGCAGACGGAGCAGGGAACTGTCACAGTGCTGTCCTTGTTTCCATGACATGTGCTTTTATAACTTGTGCTCCCTGAGGTAAAAGGCACAATTTGGACTCAACAGCTGACAACTCAGCAGTTCTCTGCCTTTGGGATAAGGGAAAGCTGGTTCTGTTGTAGCAACAGTTGACCTTACTCCAGTGCCAGCTCCATGTGCATGGAAAGGAGGGAGGACAAATGCCCTTCTAAACCTTACACCCTGACCAGCATTCATACCAGTGGCTTAGGAGTTATTTTTAGCTTAAGCACTTTCTGCTTACAGTGAAACCTGCTACTAGGAGTGATTCCAAGAGACAGCAGCAGGGAAAGGCAGACAGCAGCGAAGTGGCAAAAGCCCCTGTTGAGCTTCTGGTGCCTGCAGGAGTTCAAGGACCTTACAGACACACAGCAGCAGGGCTCCCACAGTCTGTAAATGTAGGGACTGCAAATTTTCCAGAGGGGGGAGGATAGCTATGAACAGCAATAAAATGATGATGTGCATGAAAAACAGTCCCTGGATATATTTCTCAGGGACAGATAAGGACTTCCAAAGATCATTTATTCTAATTAATATCTGTTAGTTTGTAAGTTAGTAAGCAAGGAAGGCAAAGAACACAGTGAACTTGTGTATTTTCTAGTGATAGATATCCTAGCTGCCCCTCAATCTCTCAACATGCAGGTAAGAAAATAGGTCTGTTCATCTAGGAATTTATATGGCCCTCATAATTGCCATGCTAATGACTCTGGAAGAAATCCATATGATTCTGGAAGATGATCCCTTAAGACATTTAAGCACATATAAAACCCAAACTTTTGATGCTCCAGCCTGTAAGAGACATGTTCCAAAATCCCACTTAGAGAGGAAAAAATAAAAGGAGAGGTGATGACAAATTTTGTACACATCAGCATGCACAGATGCAGTCTCATCTTTGACAGGGCTGTACCACTTGCCTGGTGCTTAAACACTCAAAATTCACAAAGCAATTACTCCCTGCTTCTACGTGCAGATAAAATGGACACAGAACCGAAGAATTGGGTACCAAAGAAAAAAGGTATAGCTTCTGTTTAAAGACATAGGAGAAGAAAGCAGCAGGAAGGTTCCCTTTTCTGAGGCAACCAGTCACTGCAGCACTTGCAGGGGTATCAGAAACACCTCAGACTACTCAAAGTGACAGATGAGTCAGGATGAAGACTCCTCCAGCCCTTCTGTTGATGGCATTTCTCTCTGAAGCTTAAGAAACCACTGACTCAGTGCAACACTCACGTCCTTCTGAGAGGGCACTCACTGGAAGTGCAGGACCATGGTCTCCAGGCCTTGGTCCCAAGGATTATTTTAATCTTTTACATTAAACTGTTCATGGAAAAAAATGTATCAACCAGCTTTGGAGCATAGAGCACTTCTCAAGTGTTATCTAGAAGCAATTTATTTTTCTTATTTTTAGACACAAATTTGATGTCTACCAGTCAAAAAGTAAATAAATAAATCTCAGGGGAAAAGAAAAATGTAATCCATCTGCATCAGCCTTGTGATATACAGCACTCTGCAAGATAGAGTCAGTATTTACAAACATCTAGGTTGTTTAAGACTGCCAGACACTTTTTTCTGGAGATTTCATCTTTCAGATTAAATTCTTGATAACATACGGAGTTTAAATACATCTTTAAATATATCTTTTCATAAAGCACAAAATTTGCTGTCAGACACTCATTGGATTAAGCAATCTAACATTCACACTCTAAGAGAGCTATTTCTAACACATTTAGAGATCCTGCTCTAGCATTACCTACGGATGTCCATATATTTTAAAAACATTTTCTAAAGCCCTGAGCTGCATGATGCTGAAATGGATGCAACCTTATAGCCATAGATTGTAACTCAACGAACACTTGAAATTAAAGCCCTATGTATACCTGCTAGGGTAGCAGTATTTGTCACCTGTGAAAAAGTCTTCCTCTCTTTCAGACGAGCATCTCCACCCATATGGTTGTTACCAAGTATTCCTGGTTTGCCTTCGGCAAGTCTGCGAGAATGCCCTCACCTAAAGGTTAAGTCTCTCCCTTTCCTCAGCACACCTGTAAAGGGATTTTGCACAATCTAACTCACAGATAATGCTTGCCACTGGTTGCTCTAGGTGACTGAAGTGGTGTGTTTGTAGAGTGCACAATGGAAACTGTTATCACTTAATAATGCTGGTAAAAGTTTGATTAGGTGAAACAGCGATAAGATGAAAGGATGCAAAGACTTAGTAAACAGAAAGCAAACAAAATCAGGTGATCTACTGACTCCCTAAAAGTTACATTCCAAACCAGCTCCAACTTAGTGATTTTTAAGCTTTCCTTTGGTGAACTCCTGCAACATTTTCCAGGGTAGATCACAGCCCTGCAGTCTACTGACACTAGACTGTCTTTTGTTAAACCTCTCAGCAGTAACCTGCAGACCCAGTTCCAGCTAATGGCCAGCAACTCATGCTGAGAAATACCAATCAAGTGCAGATATGGTGCTTGCTACTCGTTCTACACTCATGGAATTTGCTCCTGTCCCTTCCACATCCAAATCCTGCCCCTCATAAAAGACAATTTTTGTTTTAATCTTGATTCAATTGTGGTCAAATCCAGGAGACTTCTATGTCTACTCTCACCTTTATGTATAGGAATCAACAGAAATCAAAGCTTATCTTTATCACCAAAATTGTGCAGCATAAAATGGTTGATAAGCTAAGGACAAGCACAGACCTTTTGCAGATCAAGGCATTCATGCATTCTTCCCTACAGGATGTACAAAGCTTTATTTATAAAGCACGTGGGCACTGATTTATCTACACCAAAAAAAACACATACTGTCTCAGCTGGCACTGCCACATGCTGATTTGAGAGGGAACATGGCATGACACAGAGTTTAATCTTTCCCACAGCTACTAACCTGCTTAGTCTTATTAACAGTCTGGGTTCATGCTGTGGGGCTGAACTAAGGGTTTAAGAAGAATTTAAAGAATTCTTCTACACTAAGGAGAAAAGGCGTAACGGATTTCCAGGTGAGATGTCAAAGGCAAGCCTTACTTAGGTAACAAGCCGAGTTTCAAATACAGCAGAAATCTATCCAATCTCCAGGCTTCCCTGAAGGAAATTTGACAGGACATGGCCTTGATAATGAAATATAAATATTTGACTATTTTAGTGATGGTAATTTTAAGTGTGCAAGTCTGTCGAAAATAATCAGAGTGACAATTCCTACACAACAGCTCACCATCCCACTTTCCCCAGTACTAGATGATTATAATACCTATCTAGATCTTCACTCCCATTCATAGTAAACTTCCCAGGCATTCACGACTAAAGACAACTGAAAAACAAACCATGCATATTACCAATTCCTACCGAAGTAACACACAGGTGCCAGCACAACATAATCAATCCAAATTTACAGGCTGAATTTTAACAATGTAATAACGTTCTTTACGGAACTACCTCAAAGGTTTCGAGAAATCGTTTTCAAACAAGATATCTACACACATTAGAAATTCAATCACTCAAAACAGACACAGCTGCCGCTGTGCCAGAGTCCCTGTACAGCCAGTGCACAACGAGGCGCCCAGCATGTCTGGATGCTGCCCAAACAGAGAAGGGGCTCTGGAGTCCCCTCTTAAAGTCCATTTTTCAAAAAGGTGCTACTTATTTAAAAATAAAACGAAGTAAGATAAAATAGGATAAAATAAAATAAAATTGCAAAAAGAGGCATAAATAGTATTTACCCGCTGCTCAGTCCTTGAGCCAGCCAACCTGACGGCCAGCAGAATGAGCTGTTGACAAAACACAGCCTCTATTTAAGTCGCAGGCTCCGGGCAGCGGCAGAGAGGAGCCGCCAGTCTCCCCCCGTGCCCCCGAGGGAGGCTGCCGCGGTCTGCGCCCGCACCGGCACCGGCACCGGCACTGGCACCGGCTCCGACCCCGCCGCGCCCCCGCCGCCACCACCTGCGCCCAGCCCCGGCCGAGCCCCGAGCCGCACCACAGCAGGCAGGCAGCCGCAGGGTCCCCGAAAATCCCCGCCGCCGCGCTGGTCCCCGCGGGGCTGCCAGCCCTTCTCCCCCGCCCCCTCCCGGCCGGCACCTCCCCGGGGCGGGCAGAGCGAGGGAGGGATGGAGGGAACATCCATCATCGCGCCCCTCGGGCGGGCCCTTCCCAGGTGCCCGGCGCAGTCCCGCACTCACCCGGCGCCGCCCGGCCGTGCCCTGAGGGAGCCGCATGCCGCGGTGCGCGGGCGGTGCGCGGCGCGGCCCGGCCCAGCTCCGGCGGCAGCAGTGCGCAGCGCCGACAGGAAGGAGGGATGGAGCCGCGGAGGGAGGGAGGGAAGGAGGGAAAGAGAGGGAGGGATGGAGGAGCGGGGCTGGCGGGCTGCCCGCGGGAGGAGCCTGCGCCGCGCACCGCCCGCCGCCGCCCCCGGCCCTGCCCCGGGCACCGCCGCCTCCCGCCGCCCGGCACGGCCCGGTTCGGCCCCGCTGCTGCAGCCGCGGTGCTGCCGGCACGGAGCTGCCCGGCGCTGAGGGCTGCCGGCTCCCCGGGCCGTGCGGTGGGGCCGAGCTGCCGGGGACACTGCAGCGCCGGCCGTGTGGCTGGGTCCCAGCGGGCTGTGGCGAGTGTGCTGCGGGGAGGGGGAAGGCGTGGATCTCATCTGAGCCTTTCAGGTTTCCTCCGTGACACGGCCAAATACCCTTTATAGAAAAGCACCTTGAATACTTCGGCGCTGCCAAACCTCCAGGGTTGGACGCGGTGGGCCAGGCCCTACAGACCCAGGCCATTCTTGATTCATTTTATCTTTATATTTGCCACTAGTTTTTGAGGTCTGAGACTTGACCTCCAGCATTTCTTTGAAGCCACAACTGTTGCATGTCCGCCTCTCTTTTAAATTAAACTTGAAATCCTCACAATCCCACAGTCTCAAGAGTCGGGCAATTAAAAAAAAATGCCACGAGACCAATAAAATCAGAAGAGTTGGCAAGCCTGTGGCTCCTCTCTTGTGCCCTGGTCAACCACAGGAGAATGGGGAGAAAAAGTAAGTGCTGGATTTTCCTTGCATTTTTCTGCCTACATTTTCATAGTGCAGTTTCCCAAATTGCTGCAGATTGTCTGGATCTCAGAACCCAGATGGCAAAGAACTGCAAATAATAGCAATGAATTCCTAAGCCAGACATATGTCCCATGGTGGCTAAGCAGATGATTCCAGGTCCCCAAATCCAGACTCTCCTGCCATCCTGCACATTGCCTGCACGGTCTAAGGGAACACAGGCTCTAGAGAAGAAATCTATTACTGTTCTGTCTGCTTTCCAGTATTTTTACTTGTGCAAGTAGAACTTCAGTAGATCAGCAAGATCCATTTGAGCCTTGTGGTTCAGTCATGCATCAAGATACGTGACTTCAGGTCTGTTCTGGCTTGAGAACACACTTGACTTCAGATTTTGAACCCTGAGACACTTGTCTGTGTGTTGGCCTGTGTCATCTCATGAGGAAGGATTGAGTCTCCTTATACACCTACCATTTCTGGATTATTTTAAATCTGGTTTGAAGAGAAGCCATGGGCTGTGAATCCCAAGCAGAGCATTGATGCACATTGAAACACTTAAAACTCAAAGGATGGACAGACTTTAAGACAAGACCCCTATTAGGGATCTTCAATTTAGTAGGTTTAAGCAGTTGCCTTTCCAGCACATCAGTCATTCCTTCACAGTATCAAGTCTTTCCTCACTGGAAAGGCTGCTGGATGGCTAATTCTATAGTGACAACTTCACTGCAGACACAAAGAGGTTTGATATGTCAGCTGCCTAAGGACATTTTCCCATTTAGTTCCCATTCTAGCCCAGAAGCCCTTCTACTTTCTTTCATGCAAAAGCAGACAAATCACAATGAAACTGGGAATACCCATAGCACCACAAGGTTTGAGAGAAGGTGGATATTTCATTGTACATACCCATTCAAGGGAGGACTGCCTCTGTCTTTGTTTCCAGACCTCATTAGCTGGAGCCTGGTGCTCTCTCCAGAGTCTGCATCTAAGTTTCATGAGGATGTAGCATGCACTTGTTTTCAGGGATGACACACACAAATGCAGGTTTTCATCCATGAAAATGGCACAAGAACTACCTTTCAAAGGCGTTGAAAAAGTTAAATGAAATTGTACCACCTTCCTTTTCTGCAGCTCATGCTATTTCAACTTCAGTAAAGGTTCACAGGCACCTCACTTGTCAGAAAGCCCTGTACCATGTACATGATACCATCAGAAGATCTGGCAAATTTTCTAGATCACAAAAGCAAGCAATAGTAATTTTTACTATTTTCTCTTTTTAATTAGCCAGATAGCTTCCCTGTAATTCACAGACTTTTCATACAGGAGCTGTGTGTGTTTGAGTTTTTCTTAAGCAGAAAAGTGTGATTGTGAAATTAGAAGAGGCTTTCAGGACAAAACAGAGGTAGGGGTAGTTCCTGAAGTTCTTTTAATGTTTTGGTATTGTAATAATGAGTCAATTTTCAGTGACTCAGTCGGAAATAAGGAGACAGAAATTTCTAGGTCTGGTACAATTTACGACAAGTCTATGTAGCACAAATTTCAAGGTGATAAGACTACAGATGGTTGGTATCAGTTATCTCTTCTTTTGTGCAGTGAAATATGTTAATTTTAATATAAATATCCCCTAGATAAATGAGTGGTCTAATTATCCTCCTGCTTCTGATCTGCAGCAAATATGCTATGCATGCATCCAATTTCATGATGTCATCTCTGTAAAACATCATAGCTGCTATATTTTATGGGGAAACTTATCTGCATAGAATACATGCAGAAAAGCCATTTATTTTGTTTCCTGCCTTATCGCTGTTTTCCAGAAAACTGAAGGACAGATGCTGGAATGCACAACTGTGTCTTTATATAGTCAGGATAGGATCTTGTCATCAATGTCAACAGGAGCAGGGCTGTGTCTTTCAACCCTAATATTTTGGACATTGAGAGGGAGAGGTATAAGTCTGTAAAAAGTAGGTTAGCTTCAGTTTATCTTAGTCTGTCTCAGGGCTTGATATTACTTAGAGAACAACAGATCTGCTGTCTTAGTCAGAAAAACGTTCTTGGGGCATGTAATTTCAAATGAAAGTGAGAAGTCCAGCTAGGACATTTTCATTAATGAGAGTTTCCTGGAGCCATTTAGTCTTGTGTTTAAGGGTGTGTTGGTTATTTATGGCAGAGAAAAGGAACGGATGTGTTGATGTTCTGGAACTTTTCCTTTGTGCATTGTTTCCCATTTCACAGTTGTATTTGGCACCCACTTTCCTCCAGCCAATAAAGAATATTAAAGAACTTCCTTTGCTGAGAAGTTGTGTGCACATTTTATAAATGATACAGTTAACCAGAAGTTTGAAAGGTAGTACTTCTACCAGCATGTAAAAAAGCCAGAAATTGTAAATATATGGTATTGCCAGCAAAGGTCTCCCAATGGTTGTTTTTATGGGCTATCTGTTCCTGTTTTCTTTAAAACCAAATTATATAATATAACCAGCAAAGCAAATTTGGGTCTGACTGACTGTGTTCAGGAAAGCCAATAACAAAACTCAGATTGGCTGTGATAAACGCAGGAGTAACCTCTGGTCATGCCAAGAATAACCTCAAGTACTGGGGATAGTGCATGTATTTTTGTGCATTCACAAAGCAACAGTTCTTTCCTGCAAAGTCTCAGTGGAAGCATCTCTTCTTGTCAAGATACACAGAGCTTTTCTTGGAAATGAGGACAGTGACCCCAGAGAAAAAGTCTTGGTAATTAATAATTTTCAAATACAGGGATTTTTCTTCCTCATTAAAGAGCTATGCCTGTAAACCCAGGGACATATGTGCAATATATTGCTAAAGGTCTTCAAAAAATTTCCTGGTCTCTCTTGTCTGCAGGAAAACCATTGTGGTTTTTGTGTTTGTAGGGAGAAGCAATGAAGGACTTTGATCTACTGACCTGCACTAACTTTGATAGTGCCACGAATTTAAAAAGAAATGGGAAAAAAACCACTACTTGCCAAAACCAATTAAACTTAATGCACTCACATTCCTTTCACTGGGAAAAAAAATCTACCTCCGATGCCTGGGAAATACATGGTGTTGAAATACTGGATTCACTGCCAGTAATAAGACCCTTATGGTTGGCAGTGAAAGTGAAGCTTCTCCCATGCATTACAGAGGTGACAGGAAATTGATTACATTACCACACATTGCCAAATGCCAAAGTCTCTGTGTCTAACCGGGGCATTTGTGTGTAGGACAGAGAACGAGGGTACCAACTGTTGAGTCTTCACTGAGTCCCTTGGGTCCATCTTCACTGGCAACTACAAACAATTCTTTTGAACAGGTCTTTTATCTTTTCCTGAGTCAACCAGCTGTGCGGTGATCTTGTCTCAGACCTTTCCTTGCCTTACTCTACAAAACCTTTGGAAAAGTTTCTGCATATCGCCTTATTTCCTCTTTTTCACATTCCTATGGCTACTGTCTGCCTTCCAGCTGAGAGGATGTTATCTGAGCCCATGTTATCAGACCGCATGGAGAGTGGTGAGTTGCCTGTGCTAAGGGAACGAAACTTTTGGTCTTATCTTGTGATCTTGATGCAACCAGCACACTCCTCACCATTCCTTGTTTTGACTACAGTTGTTCATGTCCATTGTGTCCAGTAATGCTCATTCTTTCCACCCTTGCTCTAGTGTGGCTTCTGATGCTCCCACAAGCAGGCATTTCCGTTTGTGTTTCATCCAGCTAAGTCTTAATACCTCAGTTAAACATGTCTACAGAGACTACAGTGAACTGGTGCCTGGGAAGGGACTTGCTGCTGAAGTTCCCCTGCCATAACAATCTCCATGCTGTAACCAATTAACAGCTGCAGGCCTGCTTTTCAATCTAAGCACTTGTGCCATCCTGGAGATGGTTATACTGCAGTGTTAAGTACAGCACATGCTTAATCTTCACATTGGATGCATCATATTGCAGAGTCTAATACAGTAGCATGAGAGGTCAGTTGTTGAGACAGTGAAATAGGACACAGAATAGTTCTTGGAAAGGAATAAAGCTAAATATACATTTTTGAAAAAACACCAGCAACAATCTTGCTGATTGTGGAAGAGTTGGTGGAATCAGTCCTAGAACTAAGTGTGATTTATGGATATGAAATTGGATATGAAATTTATACAGTAGTGGAAGGGCCTAATTACATAAGAAAAAAGAGGATTTATGAGAGTCAAAAGCAATTTAGATTTGTAATAGCCAGAGAAGCATGGAAATCTGAAAATAAAAGATACCAAGAACATCTCAAACATTCATATGCTTGTAATTTTACAAGGCCCTTCACTGGCTTCCTGACAGCAGCATATCACATTCAAACATCCTGTCATTCTGTGCAACTTTCAACTATGATCCTTATTTCACAACTCTTTGTCACTGCTGTGTTGGCTCTGTTTCCAGTGCAGTGCCTTTCCAGTCAGTCACACTTTTCTGATCACCAGTTTATCAGCTAGATATTGCCATGCTTTATCTATTTCTAAGAGATCTCACCGAGAAATGCCCTCTGTACTACAAGGCTTAGTAAGTTGTTGCTTCAGATTTTCTGTGCATCAGTCCATGGCCTGAACATGTCTGATGAATGCTGGATGAATTTGAAGTACTTTAAGCTGCTATGAACTTTAGATGCACTCCAGAGCTGATCTCAACATCAACAGGAGCCGTTCAACCAGAAGTCATGTCACTCAAGCTGAGCTGCCAGTTTCAGTGAATCCCAAGTAAGTCACCAGAATTTCAAAATTCTCCTTGCACAAAGCTTCCAGGCAGCAATACCCATTCCCAACATTGAACCATATCCAGGGAAACAAATATGGCTTCTCCAGCACTATCCTTGGATGGAGCTGTTAGCCCACTCACTGCTTGGAACCAAATTTCTGTGCATCAGCATAGAAGTAAAAAGACAAAGACAGCTCAACTAGAGAGGAGGTAGAGATATGTAACAAATGCTTTTCAGGAGAACAGGAAGTTCTGTATTCATATGGTTCATAGTATTCCTCCTGTCAGTATTTCCATGTCATTTTTCAGATGTGGGTTTCAATACTGCTTGACACAGTGCTTCAGAGCTTGGGGTGTTATAGTACTAAACAATATGCAAATAAGATGCCACAAGGTGTGATATGGCGGCAAAATGCTGTTATTAGAAGCAACTTTGTCCTTTCTCAGCTCGACTTTAGAAATACTATTTCTTTTGTTTGTATTTCATTTTCTCTTGTTAACCACAGTTCTCTTGTCAGCTAATAAAAGGTCTGCATTTGAACACAAAAAGAAATGCTAACTTTAGTAAAGCAGATAATTCCAACATTTTTGGAAGTCAGGTTGAAAGAGGTTTTCATAAAAGCAGGCAATTGTTTGCATGAGGTTAATTATTGCAGCAAATTCTGTATCTATTCTAGGAGTTTCCATCAAGGTGGACCTATTTTTGTTCTCAGCTTTGTTTTTATTATTGTACAAAAATATAATGACATACAATTCTAACCTAGTATCAACCTAATTACATATCTGGGTACATCCTTACAGCCTCCCTTCTGGTATAACAAGCACTTTTGTTTTCAGTAGTTTGAACACTAATAGCAGTTTAAATTTGCCTGTGCACAACCTGGTAAAGCTAAAGAAGCTGTCTGCATGGAGCCTGATTTGTTGTAGCATCAGTGCTGCAAGGCTGAGCTTCTTCAGGCAGAGAAAAATTTTGTGCAAAACACATTTTAGAACACGTGTGAACAGCAGTGGAGACACCAGAAATGTATGTACACACTGAATATTGTGTGACTGAGCATGCTTTGTCTTGTTCCCACTCTTGGCCAAGCTGGATGTCTAGGCAGCTCCATTCCCCACTGGGGTCACATGAGATGCAGAGAACAACCAACTCCGTATCACAGAACCCCATTTGCCAGCACTGAGCTAAAATGAATTCACATTCACACTTTTCTCTGTTCTGTCCTCCCTGCTCTGAAACACAGCTCACCTGGGAGGCTGCAAAGCACATTCTTCATACAGGTGCTGTGACTGCATGAGGCACAGGCATACATTTTCATTCCCTTAACGCATGTATTTGCCTAGATTAGGGTTTGACACCAGTTTTCTGCCACCAGTATGAACTTCAGCATCCATCATATGTCTCTTATTCTGTGATCATGCATTGTGTTAACATAGTGCTTTGCATGCATCCACACAGTAACACAGATTGAGGAAACAATTACTTTTTCTTTTTTCCTTTCTCCTTTTTATCTTATTTCTTTTTTCAGTTTTCTTTTTTTACTTTTTTTTTATTAACCTCCCCTCAAGTTGTGTTTTAACTGAATAGATTCCCTGTTGTGAGCTACACTAAGTACAAACATCAAGCCTCTGGAAGGCTGGTAGGAGGTAGGAATAAACAGGAATAAACAGCCAAGGGCAAAGGTTAAAGGGCTATAGAGCTGGAATTAATGTCCAAGGGAAAAGGTTAAAGGGCTGTAGGGCTGGAATTAATGTCCAAGGGCAGAAGCTAGAGGAGCACTCCTGCTGTGTGTCAAACCACAGTCCTGGGCTCTAGGCTTACCTTAGTCTGGTGGACGTGCTGAGTTCAAACTTCAGCTTTGTGCCTTAGCCATTAGATTGGAATGTTTCAGGCACAGCCAGGGACCCAAGCACACTTGCAGTAGTCAGGATGAACTGACAGTACGAACCTGAGGAAAAAAGGCAACTTCCCTTCTGTCCATTGTCTTAAGCATCAGAGTGACAGCTGAGGGAGGTGAGCTGTGTCCCTGATTGCAAAGAGCATCTGGAGTCTGCTCTTTGTGAGCCCCCATGTGAGCATGACAGCAGCGCTCACCCTCCACAAAACTCTATAATCGAGTTTTTAACTCACCTGAATGCCCACTGAAATAGGGAAACTAACTTGTCTGGGAGGAATACCTGACTTTCAGGAGAACATACATGCCCGGAACTTTTATCGAGCTCCTAACTGCAATTTTAGAGGTAGTTCAGTGAAGGGGCATGCTGACTATTGCAATCCCTAAGTCCTGAATGCCTCTTCAGCCTGTACCTGTTCCCTATTTTATGCATGGGGCTGCTGTGAAATGCAGCTTGGGGCTGAACATGCATGAGTTATGGGTGCTGCAGCACCTGGCATTTTGATGTTGCTCATACTTGGATAGGCTGCTAGCTCTCCTTCACTTTCATGAAAATTGCAAACTTAAAAGTAAAGGTCCTGATACACTCTCTGCTGAGCTTAAAATGTATAATAAAAAATCCACATAGGCATCTAGTGAGCAGGGGGGAAGGCTCACAGGAAGCAACCTGCTGACCACAGAGCACTTGTTCTAGCCAAAAGGAAATTCCTGTTGTTTCATTTGTTTTCTCAGTTTTGCTTTCCTCTACACAGCTCTGTAAGCTGAAGTTTTGTTGTCTTTTGACTTTTGTGTACCAACAGGCAGCAATTCCACCATGCCTTGTTCCAGGCCCCTGGCCTCACATGCACTCTTCCCTCTCATGCCTGTAGTTAGCAGAACTGATGCCAAGGAAGATTCTGAAAGTTTCAGCCTGTAAGATGTAGAATATATGCACTGTGTGAAGTCACATTTAGATGGAGTCTCTTCTGGCTTTGGAGACGATGGTATTAACATCAATCTTTTGTGTTGCACCTTGCTCTACCTACTCAACAGTTCTACTCAAGCCTCACTCAATTGGCATTTGTGGCCCTGAAACCCTCTCTTAAACACCAGGGAAATTTTTTTCTTTGTAGTCACAAGGGAGAAACAACAAATGCCATCATAAATGTACATACAGGCTTTAAAGGCTTGATTGGGCAGTGTAAGAGCTGGGGTGCAATGGGCAGGGGTGCTCCCGAGGCTTGTCTGTGCCCACAGGGTGCTCTGGCCACCTCCTTAGGCTAGAGGGCACTGTCCACTCTGATTTTGTAGTATGGGCATCCCTCAAAAACCAACTGGGAAGCTGTGGAGGCAGAAGGGGCTGAAGCGGGAGTGAAGGTGACTGTGCAAACTGTAGTGCCTGGGTAGGGAGCGGGAAGTCCAAACTTCTGGTCCCTGCTCCAGGGCATGCTTTTTTCTTCATTGTATTCGGGTGCAGGAACCGTGCGTTTTTCAGACAGAACAGTGAGGCTTTCTCAGAAAGCTGGGAAGAAACTTGTATTTGCCCGTGACAGTCACACTATGATTCACTCTGTCCCTTATTACAGGCAGCAACCTTGACAACTCTCTTGTGCAATCCCACCACTTTCCCGGACTTCACGGGAACACAACCCTTTGTGCTGAGCTATTTCAGAATGGCCTGACTCCTCCCACCCGCAGAAAGCCTGGACAGAAAGACTTGCTGAAACTCCCACTTCTTCGACACGAACATAAGCTGTGCCATTAACGTGTTTTCTTTTGACGTCCACGTGGTAAAAGCTTCTCCCTAGCCTGCCCACATCCAGAGGAGGCAGGAGTTACAGTAGCCATGGGTATGTGCCAACCAAAGCTCCGCAGCAGTGAGGAAAGGTGACGCTCGGGAATTAAGGGCTGGTTATTCTGTTTCCAGCTGGGAGTACAGAGCAGCACCGTCCTGCAGTGATAGCAGAGCAAGCATCTCACAGCTCCAATGCCCACAACCCCAGAGAGAGGCTCTGGTATTAGGAGATAAGCTTATGTGCTCCACAGATGACAGTGGTCGCATAAATCATTGCTTTTTTTGGCAAGAAGTGGTTGCCAGAGAGACTGCAGGCTGCTGTTATTGCACATGGATGTGAAGTCTGTTCTGGTAGTGCAACTGGCTCTGACTCCAGAAAGAGGGAGTGTACCAAAGGCTCCGGGGGGAATTTGTACCAGTTGGCCTGTGGGATGGGTTCTCACAGCTGGTAAGAAGTACAACAATAACTCTGCTTCCAAAGGGAGCTACTCAGCACAGTCTCAGATTGACCCAGAAACAAGCATTTCAGTTTTAGAAGAGAAAATCTGGGGTCAATCTTACCTTAAACACAAAAAAATGTTAGTTTTGCTAACTACTACAGCTCTGCAAATATTATTGCCTATTTCTCTCCTTGTTTTGATTGGATAGTGGGGTTTTTTTTTCTTTTTTGTTCTCCCTTCCCCTCTCCTTTGCTCTCTTGTTTAATTATCTGAAGCTGGTTAAAAGCTGCTCTAGCACTTTCTTACAAAGGTCTGTGGTCTGTGGTGCCAAGTAGAAATTTCCAAGGAGCTAGCCCTCATTGCATCCTGCAGCAGTCACTGACCAAACATGATGCTACTCTTACCTTTTGAGATAAACCACAAGCTGCAGAATCAACTCACTATATGCCCTTCCAGAGATGCCTTCAATTTTCTTCTCTAATTTCAGCACTGTACAGAGAAACTTTCACAGGAAATCTCTGTCCTGGAAACAAATGGGAAGCATGGCATTCTGAAGATTCGAGAGGAAGGGTTATCTTTGTGTTTAGCTAGTCATTTGCAGCTTACAGCAGTTTGGAAAGATAAAGCTATGTAACTGTTAAATTTTATTAAGGGACATAAACCAGCTCCATATTTACTAGCATGTATGTTTAATGTCAAATCTGGCCAGGCAAAATGAGCACAAATCCCTTGTCTTTGATGTACTCAGGAGCATATCAGGCCTATGCAAATCTTTGCTGTTAGTTTTTGTGGGAAAAGAACTCTATACCATTAGACCTATACCCACACAAAACTTTTCCTGAAAAAGATGGACAGAGCAGAGAGGATGACTGTAGTGACATTATCACTAGAAAGATTGTTACTTTACCACTATGACTCCTCCCCGTAATTTTATTCTTAAAAGCCAGTTAATGATGTTTAAAGGGTGTGTGTTAATGCCTGCTTTGGAAAAAAATGTAATTAACACATAATTTGTGATTTTGCAATTTTGCTTTTGAAATTAATGCAACACTGAATAATATTTGCAAGTTTCAAAATCGATACATTTTGATTTTTTTTGAGGAAGGGTTTTATGCGTGAAAACTTCTTTTGTTAATCAAAAGGAAAACAACGTTGGACAGCTTCTGAATAATCTTGAGAAATTAGTAATAATTGCTGATCAATCTATATCCAAATTGCAATCAATATCCAAATCACTTCTATTATAAAACTTAATTTTCTTTTTCTTCCAGGCTGGTAAGTTACCTGTATTCTTTTGATTTATTATTATAAAAGCATATAGGTTGATTTTACAAAACTCAGAAAGAGAGGCAACAAATGCTCTACGAAGGGAGTATATTCCACAACATTTTTTCCAGTCTATGTTTTTTTGTGACCTTCAAAATCTCCTATGTAGGCCTCATAAGTTCTGAAGAATGAATCTGTAGCATCTAAAATAATCCAAAGTTGTTTAAATTGTGAAGAATCTGTGGCACTCTATGTACAGACCTCCATTACACTATTTTTGTATGACTCCTTCATCCAGCAAAATCCAAGGTCCTGATGGCTTGTGAAAAGCAAGAGAAGTTATGCAGATCCAGACCTAGAGAAAAAAAAAACACGTAGAGCTGCCTTAGGCATCAGCAGTCCTTACCTCCCTGATGCTCTTTGGAGTGTGATCCTCTTGACATGATTTTGATGACAGGAGCTTGGAATCTCTACAAAGTACATCTTTTGGCACTGATCTCTCAGGTTTGCAAAAGACATATAAAGGACTGTGTTATTTGTTTCCCAGTGAAGTCACAGGACTGTCTTGGGGAGTTCCAGTATCCTTAAGATATTTACCCATTTTCCCACGGCTTCAGAATAAGAGAACTGAAACCAACATTTGTCCAGAGAATGTGTGAGTCTATTGGTATTTTGTAAAAAAACAGCAAAAAGTGTTTTCTCTACCCCAAACTTTTGCTCGGAGGACTTTTCTGATACATTTTTATGAAGGTCTGCAGAGCCAACAAAAAAACAAGCAGGAAGAGAAAGTAGCTTGGAAATAGGAGATGTCACTGCAGAAGCACTTGCCATGAGCAATAAAAAATTAGATGAGAGCTCCTTTGAGTGCTGGCTGAAAAAAACAGGGACTTTGGAGCAGTGGAAGAGAAGCCAGCTGTTAGAGGCTGAGGTACTCAAGAACACATGTTTACTGGGGCCTTTGCACATGAACAAGGGTACATCATAGAAGGTCTGACTGTCACTACCTTCTTCTCTGAGTATGAATCATCTACAACAGCCTGCATTTTGTTAGTTGCTCAAATGAAGTGGGGGACCTGAGAGGAGATATTACCTGTAAGGCTCATACAAAATTACTAGGAATGATAGTATACATGAATTTTAGGAATATCCTAGACACAAAGTGTAACTCCTGAACACTGAACAGGTGCTCAGTGTCATGTTTTGCTTTCATCCTGAATGGTTACTATGACAGCCCAAAGAGCTGGAAACTGAACTAAACACTTAATACAGAGTGTCCAGTATTTACAAGTAAGTCTTGTATAAGCTGTCTAGAAGAGATTTCAGGGTTTTGCTCTGCTTCACTCAAATGATTTAGAAATGGCAGCATATATAACATGAGGAGTAATTTTCACAGGCAGTTTCTGTATAGGAAACAATAATTGGAAAGCATGGGGCTGTAGTGGTTAAGGTGCAAAGGTGGAAGATTACTCACAGGACAGTGGCCACAGACTTACAAATCCGGTGATTACTAAATTCTGGCATGAAATATTGTTGTGCTTTTGCCACTGAGCTTAGCCATACGGGCATAATCACTGTAAAGACAAGGAGATTAATTTAAAAATTGATGGGCTTTCACTGCTGATATTTGTTTCTGCAATCACAAACCAACAGTTTTGAGTTGAGATCCCCCTTCTAAAATAATGTGAAAATGCTTAAATAAGAAAACCAAGCAAGAAGAAACAGAGAGGGAGTAAAAGAGGGGCAAATACACCCAAATGCACCTGTCACCAACTTCTGAATACAACCATTTTCATATTAGAACAAGGAAAATTGGTTTTAAAATCATATTTAACAATAATTAAATGTCCATATTCTATTGCAGAAACTGTCAAGATCTTGATGTACCTCTGGAAATTTCACTGGAGAAAGAAGGCTAAAAACAATTTCTAAGAATGAGCTGAGGTGCTTTGGCCAGCTTTTTTTTATCATTAATTCTACTTTTTATGTCTTTTGCTTGTGATCTTTTAAGAATACATTACCACTGACTTCTCCTGAGTGACATAATTTGATAATGATAGACTTGAGCGTTCAATATTTAGTGATCCCATATGATTTTCATTGGAGTCAAGTAAAGAAATGCTCTGGTGATTTTCATAGATGAAGGATTAGAGTAAAATCAGAAGTTTTGAATCATTTAATATTTAGTGACACAGACAAGTGCCAGCTTGAATGTCTGAAAAGCCACACATGGATATATGCAAAGAAATGCCTTTTAAAGACACTCATATTACACATTAAGATTATCAACAAGACTGTTAAGATCAAAGGTTTATTAAATTATGTTTATGTTATTTATTTCCTTTAAAAAATAGAAGTCTAGAGCATATTTTGTAAAAGTCTATCAAGTCACATAGAAATTACAATGATAACATGACCTTGAACTTGTCAGGGGGTGAAAAACGTTTTCTGAAGTCCTTGATCTGAAAACTGTGTGCTGTTAGAAGTTCGTTTGTTTGAGAGATGATGCCTGCAGCAACAGAGGGAACCTCCCGAGGAAGCCTGAGTATATTCAAAAGCTGCTGAATGATTCCAGTAAAAGTCCTTGTACAGAAAGTTCCAGCTCACTTCTTGTTTACTTGGTTAGCTGCTGTAGAGGAGTCACATAGGATTTCCCTAACAAATCACATGTTCTCATCTTGCAGTATCCTTGAGCCAAATGCATAGAAAACCTTGGGTAACCTTTTCTTCTTCAATATACACAGGGAGAAATAATCTGTTTTCAACATTTTTGGCCCCTGCATTACATAGATGATGGCCAAATAATGACCTATTTCAGCATATTTCCTCCTGCACTCTGAACAGTATCTGTATAATTTTCTGTCAGTCTTATCCTTAACTGACTGGAATTTATAAGTAAGAGGGTCATACATGTAGTAACATAACATGAATGTAGGTTTACGATTTTGAATATTAGTTCACAGAAAATTACTCTGTTCCAGATGCTGAGAGCTATTTTCCTGTGCCTACTGAGAGACAAACAGAACTGAGGCTGGAAGAGGCTTTGAAAGAGTTTTTGGAAAGTCTGGCTTCCAATATGTGCTTCTTTCTTAGGCGCTTCAAAGTCACACGTGGCCTCGCCCTTAAGCATTTGGCTTTCATAACTGATTCTCTGAGCACTGAGTGCAAGTGCCTTCAGTCAGTGTTCTCATTGCAAAAGATGCCTAAAGATAGCCATTATAAAACCAGAACAACACAGATTTCTCCAGATTCCTACTAGAATGTTAAGTTGAATACCTGTCATGAGAAGGGGAGATCTGAATTCTAACCCTTGCTCCAAGGACTGGGCCCTGAATCCACTATTTTACACAAATAGCCCTTTAAGCAGGACCAGAACCCAGGGTTCCATTAGTCTATGAAAGTGCTACAATTACTGCATTTCTGCTGCCTTTTTCCTGCTTGATGAGACCTGAAGTCTTCCCACAGAATGACTTGGCTTTCACAGGAGGTGTAAAAAAAGACATCGATTTGCCTGTGTCACACACACCATATAAGGAACACCTGCCTTGTATGTGCAGTTTCCTACTGAATGTGTAGAACACTTTAGGTCACTAGTTCCTTTACTGTCTACACAAAAGAGAGCTGCACTTACACTTCAAAGTACCCATGGCATTGAAAATATAATATGTATTCTGAATAATCATAATAGATATATAATTTCCAGTTCACACTTCCTTTCTGACTTGTGCAGAAAAAATTATATAGGCTTTCCTGTAATATCTGAAAGATTTTCATTCCTCTTGTAAAGAGAAGAGATAGCACACACATGACTCAGGCAACTAGGAGAGAAGGTGTTAAGAATTTCTACTGATGTTTAGGGGCGCTAGATTTTTCATTGCACTATTTATTTTCACTGATGTCATCCTCACTAACTGGTGCTCACACCACATGTAAAACAGAACCCACTTAAGTGCAATTTATTCTTTTTAGAAGACAATTATGACATATTTTTTATTTTCTTTCTTTCATGCAGAGTAACTCAGAAAATATTTTATGGTAAGGATGGCTTTCTCATCAGTCTTCTTCCACACAAGGCATTGACACCATTAACACCACAACACTGATATTGATAAAATGTGTCTTTAAGAACAGCAACTATTCCCTCCAGGATCTCATGTTAATACTAAAGGCTTTGCTCAAATCTTTGTCATGGAAAAGCTCCCTTTGAATCCAATGGGCTTTGGGTAAGCTCGTTAGACTCTGAGGCCAGAAAACTTTCTTCACTAACATAGATTCATTAACTTGGATAAGTACCTGCAGAGAAGCCATGATATGCTCTCAGTAGGTGACAAAAGTTGCACAAAAAGGAATTTTAGTGATTCAGTGATGATAATAGCCTAAATAACCAGTCTGTGGCCATACTAGGGATCAGGCTTGTCTGCTGCAAACTAGGCATCTAATTCTTATGAAATAAATAAAATATCCTCTCCGTCATACTGTATCTTGAAATACAACCAGAAGAAAAGCTCTAAATTATAATAAAAATGTACTGGAAAATATTCCTTCTCTTCAAAGAATATTTTGCAGCCCAGTTCAATAACTCAGACACTCATTTCCAAGGTGATCTGTGTAAGTTTTCAGTAGTACACATCCTTCCTTTGTACAGCACTGAAGAGTTAAGGTCTTCAGTAACTTTTTCATTTTTGCAAAGTTTGTACTTTGCAAAAACACAGCATTTTGTTTAAAGGTTGTGTTTAGTTCTCCTAACCAACAGAAATTAAAGGTTTTGGAAATCATGTCAACCTTGCTGTATAGACTGTGCACAAACTTTGTGGTCGCTTTTGTGTCCTCAGTGACTCACCCAAAGTTGTTTTTGTATTCTTAAAATATAGATTTAGCTTCAACTTCAGTTCAGCTTTTATAGTAACATTTGATGCACTCTGTCTTCAAATCTGGAAGATATTTGTAAAGTAATTTATCTTCTCTCTGTGCCTCTGACTCTTTCCAGAAAGCACTAGGGTATCTTTTATTCCTGTATTCAGTTGTACATAAAACTTAGCACAAAGCTAAGTTAAAAAATAATTATGTTATAAAATCACTTACAGGAGGGAAATACCCTTCTCTAGATTTCCAAGCCCAAAGGTGCCACTTTCTTCAATGAGTCCATGAAATAAATCAGAATAGAGAGTTTGGCAATCAATAATGATCAGCTGCATTTGAGTGGACAAGGACAGTTTATACACTGCTGCTTTATATAATTGGAAAGCGTCCTTAAGCATGAGCACCTAAAACCTGCTCATGCTCTTGAAGTTAAAAAATCCCTATTTTTCCCAGTTTTGGGCAAGTGACATGGTTTCATTAGGAAAGCTGCAATGTAACTTCACACCTTATATTGCTACTGAGGTATTATTTGGCACCAGGAATAATGTTTTAAATGCAAGAACCAGGAACATTATTATTCACTACTGTGTATTTCAGGGCAGAAGTAGGTGCATTTTCAAATGCTTAGGCATAAAGCTAGTGTCTCCAGAAAATAAGTGGGAAAGAGTTTTCCTTCATAATGGCAATTAAGTCTGGCTTGAAATCCACAGACTGCTTGATAATTCTGGGCAGATGAGCTCTCTGCAGCACATAACAAATGAGCAGTGAGCTACATCTCAATTTTTGTTATTGCTTTCAATGCTGGGTGCGTGGCCAGCCCAGCAGTACAGTGTGCATGATAAGCACAGCTCCCTTTTGCCTCAGAGACACTGGGAGCTGCACATTCCCTGCATCTTTCTGGGCTTGGGGAATATGTTCAAACTTCTGTTTAAGCTGAAGTTGAACTGCTTAAAATATAAGGCTCCTCCTTTGTTTATTTTGAGACCTAGATGAGTAAACTCAGGAATGATGTAAATGGTGATATGGCTTGGGACCTGGGTTGCTCACCATTTGGCAGACCGTAATCACAGTGTATCGTCTGTTACACGCCTGTCTCCTCTGCCATGGGGGTACGCCTGCGATGCAGAAATCTCTGCTGGTGGTCCATTTCATTCCCATATTCCTTCTGCCTTCCCTCCTTCGTGGATTTAGGGAACATAGTGACTCATGACTCCTCAGTTTGCCCCAAACTCCTTCTGCTAGGGCATGTCTTTTGTGTAGCTCGTCACACGCATTAAGAGCACAGTTTTAACTTAGTGTTTCCACTTTGCTTGCTTTTGATTGACCAGCCTCAAGCAGCAGCGGAAAAGCTTTACCCAGATGCTTCTTGGTCTGCCTTGTGTCATCTTAACCACACACTTTGACCACTGAAGCCATGGGGATTAAATGATTATTCATGTTCTTTATTGACCCCCCATTATTCCCAATTAATTTTCTTACCCACACATCCTTGAGCAATATTTTATTTCTGAAGTTATTTCATTTATTTGTCTTTTTAGCAAATGACCAAGTGTCACTTCTGTGTAAAACAAGATGAATTAAAATTGTCTGGTATATTCTGAACTCTGGTATTCTGATTTAAAAATTAAGTAACACATGTTCCTAATGCATTTACCTCCTCAGATTGGTATTATTATCAGTATTCTCGCTGGCATTCTGATTGTCAATACTCAGAGGTATTTTAGCTACTAATGTTCTTGAATCTACAATTATCAGCTGATAGAGAAGCTTGTCTAAAATTCTCTTATCAGAGTTGGCTTTATCTTCATTTATCTCAAGTCCTGTTTTTCTTTATACTTCCTTAAGGTGTCCGGTTGTCCTTTGTATCTTATTTTCTTTCTTCTGCAAGCACCACAATTACTAGTGACATCAGAGGGACTAGTGAAGATCACCTAATTTCTGTTCCTCCAGAAAATTTTATAGTTGTGCTATGACTCCTGCGACATCTTAAGAAGACACAACAAAGACAGTCTTTCTGTGTACTCCCACTCCTATTTTCCAGAAACCACATTTCTATTTAGCTGTTCTCTTCTGTGTAAGGGAAAGGTATATACAATGTCACAAATTGGAACTTACAGTGAGTAGGAAATTTTATGATACTTATTACTGTTTATTTCAACACTTCTTTAAAAATGCTGGAGAAAAACTATTTACAGTCCAACAAAGTCAGTTTCTATAGTCTTTAATCTATCTTGTCCCACCATCCCACGAAGTCCTTTTCATCATCTCTCTAGTTACAGTTATTTGGTTCTAAAATTCCCCACACATTGTTCTTTTTTCTTGATGAGGGCTTAAACTGCCTTTTAAATCTCTTATAAACTTATCTTTCTCAAAGAGCTCAGCTATCTTTAATACATCTATACTAAGGAAGTCACTAAAACCTCCCTTCCTCTCTCCCTCTGTCCATAACTGCATTCTTGCTATCTCACAGCTGATCTTGTCTCCACGTGTTATAGCTCTCATAAAGTACTCCCACATTATATGCATTTTCCTCCTGCTCAATTTGTTTCACCAAATCCTGTAAACCCTGCATAGCCCTTGAGGTGCTTTTTTGCCTTATCATGCTTATATCACACTTAGCATGAGACCAGCTTGGGAGTTCTATATTCACTGTTACATGTCTGTCTCCAGTTACATTCCCATGAGCTCTTCCAATCCTTCTTTGTCCTTACACCTGGAATTCTCCTGAATTATCTGAATTATCTTCTTTGGTCTGTCGTGATGTCTCTTGAAGCCTGTTTTTAATTGCTACCTATTCCAGACTGTCTTACAGATACCTCCAGGATGTTGTGTTATATGTGTAACTTGTCTGCTGATTTTTCTTACCATTTTTGTGCTATCATTCTCTGACAACTGTTCTGCTTTGTCTCGAGACAAAATATGCAATCTGATTACTGGGAACCACTTTGATCAATGAATGGATATGCTTGAATATTTTTATTAAGAAAATTTTTGTGCTGTTCACCTGTATCCTTAACTGTGGCAGAGCCAATTGATGAACATTAGATCCCTGACTTCCACATCTGCCTTTGCTACTTTAGTATTGGAGCCATACATAACTATTTGGTACCACATTTTGCAATATTCTTGAAGACTATTATCACAATCAGGCAGAATTAATCCTGTAAGTTGTTAGGGATTTCTTTGTTGGGAGCACACTTTTATATTCCTTATGTTCAGGATGCTCCACTAGCTTGAGGCACTGAGAGTTTGCTTGTTTTTTTCCTTCAAGGATTATAAAAATGGAGAATATAATTTCAGAGGACTGATAATATATAACTGGTGATATAGAGAGACATAATTTTATCCTCCTTGACTTTCCTCCTTCTTCTGACTGTTGCTGCTAAAATAAATAGTGATGATCCTCCCTAAGGAGCAGAAGTAGTCTTGGATACCTTTCCCTTCATTTGGTAGAACCACCTGCAAATGATATCTCATCTCTGGATGGCACCACTCACCAATAATTGAAGTTTATTTCAATTAAACTATTGCTTCTCTTGTGTGAGAAAACCAGCATGGATTTAACAAACTTTATTGACAAGGCTATCAATTGCATGTCATTTTATATTTTCTGCACTGTAGTTTGGACTACTCCTGCCCTGGTAACAATGTTCCTTGCATGCCTTGTTAGGATTTGTAGAGCAGAGGATATTTCTTGCAGCTTAGAATGGAACAGTAAGTCTAAGCTTCAAAGGCACCTAATGAGTGAAGGCCACACTTCACAGAATTTGAGTACCTCTGTCCTTGCTCCCCTTTGAAAATTACAGCCCAAGTGCAGCTGTCAGAGATTTTGAAACGTCTTACAGAAAATACATTTTCATGCTCTTTCTGTCAGCACTTATTATGTCAGAATAAGAGGCATAGTGTCTTTTGCAGCAGCTCTTATTCCAGTATTCCTTTTTCATAATAAAATCAATTGAAACTGTTTAGGCAAGAGACAGCATGCTCCCGTCATGTCTAGAAGTCTGTGGGAATTCCTGTAAAGCAAAAAATCACTATGTGGCCTGCTAAGTAAAAAGAGAATGAATGCCTTTCTCTGGATATCTGTAAATATATTTGTGTCTGACTGTGTGTATCTGCATGGTGGTATTGCCACTGTAGATCTAATTTAACTGATAAAAGGAAACCATGACTTAGAATTTCTCCTCAGAATGTTTTAATCTCAAATTCCATTGTTTGTATTCCTAGGGCACAGCCACTCTTTCCTGCTGTTGAGATGCCAGGATCACAGCTACAACGGAGTAGGAAGAGAAGCAGTGCAAGGTAAAATCAGGCTGCTTGTAAAACATTGATTAGGCAAATTATAAGCATTTTTTAACTCAGATGAATACTTAGTTTCTTTGCTGAACACAGATGGATTTTAGAATAAAGCATAGCTTTATTCTGAAATGCTCTGTTGAGTCATCTCAAAACTAGTAACAAGTCAGTGAAATAGAGAAGACTTTACAGTCTTAAGCACTCTGCAACCTGAACCAAGTTACTCCTAAGTCACACATGGAGAGCTTCTCTATGTGTTTGTCACCTAGGTGTCAATTGCAGAAGATATTCAAGTGTTTCCTTGGCTCTGCTTCTTAACTGCCCAGCTGTGGAGAGTTTTGCAAGACTTCCACAGGTAAAAGCAAAGGGAGATGAAGTAAACAGGCTATCATTGGCAAGAGGGGCAGCAGAAGGAACAGCAGCTGTCTCAAAAAGCCTTTACCTCAGAGGCCAACATCCTGAAGTACCCAGGGAATATGCTCTGCTCAAATTCTGTGCTATAAAAGCTTTCAAATTTTAAAGGAGAGAAACAGGGGAAACTGAGGAAAATGCTGAAATGGATAAGTACTTGGGATGCTTCCTATGCCATTATAATAGATGCATTTCTAATGGATTCTTATTGTAAATTATTGTACAGTATTACAACCACAGGATATACTTGAGTGCAAATCTGGCCTCTGTACTTTAAGAATCATTTCTATAGGGCAACAGATGAGTAGAGGAAAAGAACAAGACACTGGCATAGACATTAGGCCTAGGCTCAGCTTTACATAATTCCACAGCTGTAAATCTTTGAGAACATCACTGATGGTGAAGGCTACTGCAACATTCACCATTGTGAACTTCTCCCTCACCTAGATGCTGGCTGTGGTTGAACACCCAGCATCTCTTGCATGTGACAAACCAAGAACTGGAGGTTCAGTAGCTGACAGAGAGCCTGGAGTCCTAGAGCTTAGAGCTGCCTGAGATAAAACAAGAAGAGTGTGTGTATTGACAACACTGTGTATTGACAGGACAGCCTCACTCCCCTCCCAATGGCCACCATTTAGTGGGGTGTGTTTCCTATTACATGATGGGGGAGTCTGTGTGTGTATACCTCCAATTTCTGTGAATCAGCATCTCGGATCAATTTGTATCCAGATAAGCTGTTCTCAATAAAAGAAAAAAAAAGTCTCCATTAATAATTTAATAATCTGTTAATTAAAACAGTCAGCTTGTGACCTGGGATCTCCTCTGGTTCAAATTTGAGAGCTGGTCTTTCCTATGTCAAATGGGGCAGTTATCTTCCATTTCTCCTGTAGAAGTTATCACACTCCATACAAACCTTTGAAATAGTCTTTTGGCAAGAAAGAGAGAACTGCTTCTGTATCTTGATGCTGAGGACACAATTCTGGAGTGCTCTGATTCCTACCCCTCCTCCCAGCAGGTACTTCAGCATTTTATGAGAAGCAGAAAAACTGGAGCAGTCTGAAACATCTAATTCAGAGGGCAGTGACTGGAGACCTCAGCTGGGGATGGCAGGACCCAATTTGAAATCTTTTTTCTTTAAATGATTTGGAGTAAGGATGTAAAACCAATTCTTCCATTTACAGGGACTTCCTCCTGCTATCCAATTTTTGAGTGAAGGTCAACAGAGAGGCCTTCTGCCTGATAGTGGAAATTTCAGAAATGTTAAAGGCAGGAAGTCAAACAGTGATTTTAAGCAGATAAACAGTTACATAGCAACTGATTTTAGAAGCTTCTAGTGGTAACATGGTACTGAAATAAGGGCCTTAAAATACAGGAACTTTATTGTTCTCGTAACTTCAGGTTCTGAAACTTATGAGGCTGTTCTGAAACCTTTTTCTTTCCCCTACTCAGTGAGATTCTGCATTGTCACAACCAGATAATCATTCCTAGTTAGACTGAAAACCTTCCTGGTGGAGATCCTTATTCAAAGCCTCAATGTGTGCCTGAATGCAATAAAATGATCAGCAATGCTTAATGCCCAGTGTGGCAGTTCTGGGCAGGCAGTCTTGAGATACTGGATGCTAAAAGTTGATGGAATTGCAGCTTGTGTGTGACTGTGCTGAAATTGTTTTCTCATGTACAATAGATAACTAAATAAGATATATGTAGTGCTTAAGCTGTAAATAGTCTTCTTACACACATCTTGGTTTGAATGTGAAAGATTTTTGAGTGGAATTGTTCTTGCTCCAGTCCCAGAAAGCTCATCTGCCTTTTTTTAGGCAACAATGTGAAGTTACTTTCCCCTACAATTCTTGCCCCATTTAGTGTAGAAATTCTATGACTGCTAATGATGAAGAATTACAGTACAACTGACTGTAACATAGCTTTTGGAACTGTATAAAGGTAATCACTAGGAAACTGAGAGCCTTCTTTTCCTCCAAAACCTTCTATAGTGCTAAGTAGTGTGTACTGAAGTACTTTTGAAAGTCATCACTTCAGAATGGGATTATTTGATTAAAGCAAACTGAGGAAATGGGTTTATTCACTGTCTAGGTTATATAAATAGGGATAAAGTCTTCATTTCCTTAGGACTTTTCACAAGCACTAGATAGGTAAAACAAAAATTATTAAGCCTATCTATGCAAATCTTTATCAAGTCAAGCATGCTGTTGTTTAACAACATTTAGCACTTAGAAAGGTAAACAGGTAGATGTGGTTACAGTTCTCATCTTGCCTTACAACTGCTCTCTAGATTTATGTTTACTGTGGGCATGATCCTAATGCCTGTATTCGAGTCAATGCCATTTACACACTTTTAGTAACCTTGTTAAGAGCTTCTATATACTTGTGATTCCCTATGCTTTAGAAATATCCTGAATTAAGTGAATCTACCTTAATAAGCACCTTAGTATTGAAGTACCAAAAATATGTGTAGACATTTACAGCTTTTAGTCTTTACTGCATTGCCTATAAAGAAACCTTATAAGAGAGACCACTTTTTAAAGGCATAAAAGATAATGTGAACCCAAAATGTCATTTGAGAAGCCTTAATTGCTTCAGAATAATGCAATTACGTGAACTGAACATAAGAAGAGCTACAGCTAATGTTTGTATGATGCTTGACTCAAATAAAATATTTACCAAAAGGGATAGGGCAGGGTGCTGAATTGGATGAGTCTGGAATTAAGAACAGTAAACAGGATAAGCATTCACTCTGAAAGTCCATGCTTTATGGAATTTTTCAGAGTATCTCTGAAATAACTAAAGGAAAAAAGAAATAGGAAAACAAGGGAGCTCTGCTAGTCTCCTTTGTAGGAGTAAACAGGATTAGGTATAATGAGATTATCAAGTAATTCTGTGTGGCAACACCCACATAAATCAACAGACAAAGGGGAGGGAGATGGACTCTGCAGTAACTGTTAATAGCAGCAGTGTACCAGCCATAAGAATAAGGCTGCCCCCTCCCTTGCCCCCTCCTTCCAATGTGGAACACTATTCCAGTTGGACTGTACTTAAAACTGTAACCAAGCATGGTGTCTGATAGCAAGAGTTTTTCTGTCCAGCAGTCAGTGTGTTCAAGCAAGACAACAGGACAAAAAATGTTCCCATGCTGACCTTTTCCACAAGTCACTGTTTGTTTTCTCCTTAATTCTCTGGAAGCATACAATTAAAGGTATACCACCCACCAAAGCCAGGGTAAATGTGCTTTCTGGCTGTTACCACAGAAACAGCTCTGTAATTAGGGGAGTATAACCCATCCTGCTAGAATATCCTCTTTATTAATGATATTCTGCCTGTATCAGAATCAAGCTTGTGATAACCTCTGGAGGACTATAATCCCACTGTCATTCCTGTTACCAAAGTCTTATCTGGTCTCTGTTTTTCCTTTTCCTGTGCTGTCATTGGTGGACTCAGAGTTCCTCATATTTCCTGTGCTATTTAAAGGACTTCTTGGGCTGGTGCATTATTTTAAGCCTGCTTCTGTATGTTTTAAAATACCAACAGGAAGCATTTACCCTACACAAATCATAGTTGCTGTACAATGGCCAGTTCATACTGAGAGACCAATTTGGCACACTATATATATATATACATATATATATATATATATATACTGGATAAGGTATGAAAACAGAGGATTCTGGACCACATAACATTTTCATTTTCTGCCCGCTCTTCAAATATACTTTCCATATTAGGGAACCCTACCACAACTGCTTGGGAAGGTCTCTGACTACAGCTTGGGAAGTGGTGTGTATATCATGCTGCAAAGATTGTGTTGTAGCAGAGGATGTAGTTATGCCTGAGGAAAATGAGAATTGTAACTTCTGATAGCAACTGATGGTAAAAGCAGCAGTGTGCTGTGCCAGGATTGTTTGGATCCACTATTTGCAGAGCTATTTCACCCACATAAATCTGAGATCTTCCGCTGTGTTTGTTCTGCTTCTGCTCAGTAAGAAAACTACACATACCAGAGCCCCCAAAATGATTTATCCCTAGGGCATTTTCACATAATCTCTTTTCTCCCACTGAGTCCAAACAAATAGAATGTCAACTTACTTGAGAGTACTATGAAAGCTATTTTTTCCTATCAAGTAGGGAAAAATATGGTTTATTATTTATCTGATGAATTTGCACGGGAATGGCTCTGGAAAGGACCTAAGGTTCCTAGGAAAAGCCAGCAGGGCTCCTTACTGCTGTGTCCTGGATCACAGGCTGCCACTTTCAAGAAAGAGGAGTAACCTGCACGCACAGGATTTCTTTCAAGTGTGACTGTGGGAGGATATAGGCCAGGTGTTTAACAAACACACACGGTATGAACACACCACATATGAAAGAAAATCTATTTAGCACTTTCTCTTTGTAGAAGTGAAATTAGCCTTCTCCTCTGCTTTTTCTTTTTTTATTTTTTGGGTCTATGATATTTAAAATGAAAAGCAAACAATAGGTCGGCTGAACCCAAAGCAGGTTGTTGGCAGCTGGGTCCCAGAGATGGAAAGATGCCAAGGGAAGCTGATTCCTGAGTGTGAAAACAAGTATCAGAAACAATGAAACAATTTTACTCAGCTATTCCTCTTGCGTAGGAGGCATGTGGCTCTACAGATCCAAAATCCTCCTGCAAATGTTAGTGCTGTCATGTGTGTTAATTCCTCAACAGCTTGCAAGGTTGAGGATAAGCTCGATGTGATCTCTTCCCCACTAACATCCTCTTGCAAGTGCAGGGGCAACTTTCTTGCCTTGAGCTTTGACAGCCACAAATCCACAGATGCTCTCCAGGCTAACATATATAGAATATCAGAATGGCTAAGGTTGGAAGTGACCTCTAGAGGTCATCTGGTTCAACTCCCCTGCTCAAGCAGGTCACCACTTGCCTAGGACCATGTACACTTACATGGACCATGCAGATTATTGGAATCTGCAATGCTAGAAACTCTACCCCCTCTCCAGGGAACATGTTCCTGTGCTCACAGTGAACCTTACAGTAAAAAAGAAGGTGTTTCCTGATGTCCAGAGGGAACCTTCTGTGTTTCAGTTTGTGCTGATTTCCTCTCATCCTGGTACGGGACATCTCTGGAAAGAGCCTGGTTCCATCTTGTTTACTGATTCCCTTCAGGTTTTATACACCTTGGTGTGATCCCTCCATGAGCCTTCCCTTCTTCATGCTGAACATTTCCAGCTCTATCAGCCTGTCCTAATAGAGGCAGTGATCTAAAATGTTAATCACTTTTGTGGTCCTTCTCTGGACTCTCTAGTCCTCCTGCACAAGGCTTTTTGTTTCCAGCAACAGCAAAGAGCAGCCCACGGGGTCATTAAAAATCTATTTTCCACCACAAACATGCCGAAAGAGGTAGGGTTTGTAGAATTCCCTCTTAGTTAATTTCTATAGTGGAAGGAAGGATTAAAGTGTCTTCCAGTTCCTGATGCAGCACTCTCCAGCACTGCAGACAGTAGTGCTGTCCACATGCAGGACTTTCCTCTCGTGAAGCTGTGCTGGCTGTGAGCAATGGCTGCATTGACCTTCTGGTGTTTTTCAATACCTTCCAGAATAATCTTCTCCATAACCTTACCAGTAATTGAAGTGAGACTGACAGGCCTGTAGTTTCCAGGGTCATCCTTCTTGCCCTTTCAAAAGCTGATTCTCTTGCCTTCCTTTCTGTTTAGGATTAATCCATTCCTGCCTCCTAGCAACCACTTGCCATTACAACTCCAGCCAAGACAGGCTGTAAACATCCGCTGTGTGAGTACCTAATGCAAGTGGAGTTAATGAACTGTTTGTAAGTACTGTTCCCTCCAGCTAGCACAGCCTAAGATCCGCTCCACATATGCCTCTGTCAGCACTCTCAGGAATGAGATCTTGAGATTATCAGCAAACACAGCAACTGATAACTTGTGCTTGGGTAACTAGGGAAAAATATGCTCTTCCCTTGATCCAGATCCAGATGGACTTGCTGAGGACCCTATGAACGCCTTACAGGACTGCTAAGGTGCTCATAGAAATACGTTCATCCATTTAAACAGAGCTCCTGCATTTGGTACTTATTTGTTCTAGGATCCTTCTATCATCAGGGGAGAGAGAGACTTATGGAGAGCAATTTAAATCCAAATCTGAGTTGGTCTTTGGGGCTGTCACTTTCTCCACTAACTCCACAGTGAGTTAGAACAGCTGGAATTCTGACTTGGACATCTCAGCTTCTGAAGCTCGGTAGGATGAATCTGGGTGTATTGCAGGAATCCCTGTTTTTCGCCTTTATCATTATCTCTGTGTATGAATAAGCAAAGGATGTATAACCAGCCTGGTGTCATCTGGCATTTCCTCTCCATAATTTGAGGACCTGAACTGTCCTGAGCACCTCCAAGACCTTGTAGAATCATAGAACCACAAAACAGTTTGGGTTGGAAAGGACCTTAAAGGTCATACAGCTCCAAAGCCTCTGCCATGGGCAACCAACATGTCCTGTAAAATTCTGATCAATGTAGATGCTACTGAAACGTGAACATTTACATTACAGTTTATTTAACTACTCCTGGGGGTAGCCCTCTAACATTCTAGCCAGCTGTGTTTGCAGGAGGCAGATATATATTCTGCTTATTTTACTGATGAAGTAAATTCATTCACCTTGTAACAGCTGTCTGCCAAATCAGTTCTTCACACTCTTTCTAGTAACAGAAACTTTAGCAGAAATACTGGTTTAAGATATTCCTGCCTCTTGTCCCATGACACGATCCAGATTTCTTTTGATTGTGCTAACACTACTGTCTGTGCAATCGCATTATAATGTAGATCAATGAACAACTAATTTTTAAAAGAACCCTTCAAAACCTGAAGATCTCTTACACTTAAGATAGTATTTAAGAAAGCATATGCCACTGTAATAAATAATGAGGTTGTTCAGTGGAAAAAGCTGCTATAATTTTCAGCTGGATTCAGACCAGGTTTACTCATTGGCTTTGGCAAGTGAACACCCAGGTCACACAAAGAGCACTGCAAGTAACATATAATACAGTAAATTGCATGTGGAATACTCCAGAGAGCTCAGACAGGAAAGGTGGGATTCATCTCACTTCATGTTATACCTCTGCAACAAGGATCTCTGCTCATTTACAGATAATGGCGAGAAACAGCTTTTTAAAAAGGTGATTTATTTCACATGATAAGATGAATTGTGCTTTGCTAAGTGCCTGTTTCTCACCACTGATTGTAAGGAAGTTTGGAGTCACTAGCTCAGTTGTGGACATCTGTATTGTAGACAGTTATGAATTCCTGCCTGCCTTTCCTGGCAGAGACATGTCACACTCCTGTGTGCGTGCACACAGGCACACACACACACACACGTGCCTACGTACATACACACACATTTAATTCCAAGATAACAGACATGTATGGATGTGTTAGTTCCCATGTATGAGCCCTTTTCCTTCTGGTTCCCTTTCTCTTCATAAAATGATCATGCTATGTGTTACAAATTATATAGGTTCTTCAAAGCTGAGAAGAAAGGCAACAAATCAGGCTTCCTTCTCTTGCCCAAGTCCTCCAACTTCACACCTGCTAGCAACAGCTCTCTCCTTGCACTCAGTTACTGGGACTGGCTAAGCACAAAATCAAAGCAGCAACAAGTATTTGAATTAGCATAGAAGTCAGACAGTCCTTGGATGTCCATGCTGCAACAGGGAGTTTAAGCACTCCTCCTTTTTAGCCCTATTAAATGTACAAACTCCAAATGTCCAGTGTACTCCCTTTAACTAAGAGGAAATTTTAAGTTAAAGAAGTTAGCTAATAACCATGTGGTGAGTCAGAGGTTGTTTGCTGTGGATAATGTTTGCTGTGGATAATGTTTGCCGTGTATTCTCCTTGCACAAATTTTCGTATCTCCTTCACTATACACTAGTAGTCAGCAGTGAACAAACTACCCTTTCCTGTGCCTTGGAAGTTAATCCACTCATTTCAGTCATATAAACAGGTGGAGGTTCTAGGACTTAACCACCTAGAGGCACCTCTTCAATCTGCATTATTCAGCCTGAACTTCACTGTGGCTCCTCTCTCAGCCTGGAGGCACTAAGTGTGTTGGGCCTCCAAGAGTTAACGGCATGAAAAAAATTCCCAGTACAATTTCATAAGCAGAAGTGAAGACTATTCTCAGGATCTCCAGCATGTGGAGATTTCTGGGCCCACCTAGCTGCTTTCTACATGGATTCAGAAATACAATGGATGAAATAAAATTTTGACCTCCTTCCTGCTTTTTTTCTGTTTGGCCTAAACCCAAGCTCTGCAGTACACAATATATTGCTTGTCAGAGTGCTTTCCTGCCAGAGTAATCTGCAAACTCAAATTATGCATCACAACACCCTTGCAAGGTGGAAAGGAAATTAAAAAGCTGGCAACATACCATCACTTGTTGGAGCAATCTCATGTAGGTCAGAGCTTTCATTTGGGTCTAGAGTTTGTAAGTGATGGGTCAAAGCAGCTCTGAGGCAGAGGACAGGACTTCCATACTCCCATCAGTGTGAATGGGAATGGAGGCTACTCAGTACTTATGCAATCTTCAGCATCTCTCAACTTTGACTGTGTCACCCCTCAGTCTCAAAATCCAAACTCTTAAAATATTTACAGCAGCAGAATAGTGACTTGTAAGGTCTCAAAAGCACCTACATCTCCATCTCCCATCTAAAACCCCACAGGCTCAACCTGACTCTTTAGATACTTACATACTTTTTAACATGGCCTTAAATAAGACACATGAAATAGAAATCTCAGAGGCTGTGATCCTGTATGTCCTGAAAAAACAGTCTGCCTCCAGAACTGGTTCTTATCTCTTCTACAGCATCCCATTGTCTCCCTGCAATGTCTGCAGACACTGTGGCACCATTTGGGCAATCTATAGTGGTTGTCTTCTCTGCCAGTTCAGTGTTTGTAATTTTTATTTCTTCCTGGTTTTGAAGTGGCTTATCTGGCATGATTTTATTACAATGTTGTTATTTGCTGGCCCAATGAAAGTACGATTAAAGAAAAGAATATAAACAGGCTTTGGAAAAAGATGCAATTTAAATTCTTGCTGATAAATTTAATTCCTGTGTAGACTACCACTGGGTTTAGAATTAGAGATGGGCCTCAGTCAGTTTTAACATCTGGACCCACAGCCACAGGATGAATTCACAATAGTTCCTGTCTTTACAACAGAATAAACTACTGACTTATTTAACCCTAAACTTCCCAGAAATCGGTACATTCAGATGCCAGGGAGATCTGTGAAGGGTCAAGCAAGAGTCTGGAGCCCTGCTGCTCTGCTGTTATTACTGACTTTACCTCCTGGGAGGACCCTGGGTGATGATGCTTTCCGAAGTTACATAGCACATCAGAGGGGAGTCAGAAATTGCCCACTCATAAAAATGAAGTGGAAAACATATTTTCTTCTACTACCACTACCTCACCTGAAACTCAACTATCTCTTTCAGTGAATGTTTGAAGCAGAAGGAAGAACTTCAAGCTCACTAAGTACAGTCTTCTGGGAACTATCAGATTTATTCATCATGAATTATTCTCAGCTGCCCTTCCTGGGAGGAGCAGGATGAAAGAACCTATAAGCTTTTTGTAATTGATTTGTGACGGGTCAGGTTCACAGAGCATAAAATAAAATAAAGAGCCTTCTATTAGGCTGAAGTAACCCAGTCACTAGTGCAAGGAAAAGCAAACAAAGAGCTTCCCTTAGCTCAAACACTGTGGTATTCTCAGCCTGTGAGCACTGACTGACTTGCTATTATGCACATATAGCCAAGCTCCGGCCTTCCCCACGTTTGCCCTTTCAGGAGCCACATCCTGGCTAGCCCACAGTGCACAAACCCAGCACGACCACCCAGGCTGGGAGTGTGAGAATGGCAGATGCAGGAGGGAGAGCAGCAGCTGTGGGCAGCATGGAGAAGCACCCACTTCAAATGGCGTAAAGTGCTGGATAGAAGATGCAGACATGGAGAGAGCTGGAATCCTCCAGGTCGAGGGCATTCTCTCCCCACCAGCTTGGCTGGGAGCCACATTCCTGCATTCCTGGCTCTGCCACGGAACAAACCAGTGTTGTAGAGGCAAAGGCCAAATGCTTTGTTGTGGGCAATGTATGTCAGGACAGCTCAAACAAAAAGCCAAAGTTTTACAGCTCTTCTGCTGGCTATATCCTGGGACCTGAACTTCACAAATGATTACTAGATTAAGTTATTCTGTAGCCTCTTTTGATACAATCCACTGAATTTCAAACTGTTTCTCTTACACTGGAAAAAATGTTCTTGGATTAGAATACATCCTTCCTTATTGAAATGTTTATGACTTGATTTAAAAATGCCGTGAACCGGAGCATCAATGATTTTCTGCGGAGATTACTGAAGAGATTTTTACCTTGCAAGCCAAACTCTGAGGTTCACCATTACTTCATACAAAATATGACAACAGACTCACACTTTCATCAGCAGTTTAGATGCCACTAAAGCCTGTTTCTTTCCTGTGCTGAAGCAGCAGAACAGAGAAGAAGTAGGAACAGACACAGTGTTCTGGTATTTACTATATTTTACCCAATCATGCCTAAGGTGAATTACTCATCCTCCTGTTTTCCAAGGGGTGAGAGATACAGGAGTTTGATATTTGGGCATGGTGTTTTTGTGCACTGATGTGATAGCTATGACACACAGGCAAGGGAAAAACTGGGAGGCTGGATGCATTCTTCGCCATATTCTCTCATAAACTCCTTTTCCTCTTCATTTATAAGCCCCAGGGAATACAGGGCTTGCCAGTACCCCCACCACCATATAGACCTTCCCTGGCTAGGTGTATAGGGGGAGAGGAGAGATACATCAGACTGTCAAGATGAAACTTCATGATTACAATACAGAGACCCTGGAACCCAGAATATTTTATAATTTAACCTTTTACTGCACTTCTTCTTTTGGTATAGTGTCCTTAGTGGTTGCAGTCCAGAGAACAGCTAGGTAGTCTTCACAGTAGTAAACTAAGCAGATCCAGAAAATCTGTGTGACTCTTGATCACCTGCCTTCACTGCTCAGCTGTTCAAGCAGCTGGACAGTGGGGTACGGCTTCAGCTGAAGACAAGTATGGTTGTCCCAGACAATTCCCAGGTATGCTTCCAGGAATCAGCCACAGCTAGGGGTCTGGAAACAGCCAACCCATCTTGGAGGCAAAATTCCTTAACTGCAGAGACACAGCTACTCTGCACCAGTTAAACTCAGTGCCAAAAATGCTTTTTGTTTCCTAATATAGGAAATTGCTAGTATACATTTAGCCTGAAAAGCCTGGCCTTGTCATGCTGAAGACAATTGATAGAAATGGAATATTAGAAGGTTTAGCTTTCAGATGCTTTTTTTCCTTCCCCCCTTTCCTTCTGCTCTCTCTCCCTGCAAGATCTGTCTAAACACTTATGCAGTGGTCTGAAATATGTAAAAATCTGTGTGTTATTTGGGTCCTGATAAGAAAAAGGAGGTAGGATTAGGACTGAGGGGCTGGGGGTAGGAGGCAGTGAGAACTGTTGATCATGGAAATTCTGAGAGAGTGGGAGGGACAAACAGCAATAATCAGAATGGACATTTTTGTGTGTGAGCAGTACAACTGCAGGTTTTTTAAGAAAGATATCCACCACAGGCTCATTTACTATGACCCAAGCCAGAGAATTGCACATCTCTTTAATAACTTATTATTTTTTCTCCTGAAGTGGACAATACAGGGCAACTCCAAACTTTTTTTCTTTTTCCGAATCAGTTTCCCTTCAGTTTTTCAATCTGAGGTGACTGGATCAAAACTTTTGAAGAAAGTTTGTTTTCTGAAACAAGATCTGAACCAAAGGCCATTCAGAATAATTTTCTTCATGGAAACTGTTTTATTTTTGTAAAATTTGATAACAGCTTGTTTTTACAAAATAAGACATAGATGCCAAATTGAAGCTGGCAATATTTAAAGAAGTGTCACTCTGGATATAAACAGGAAATGTTTAGAGTGCTGATCCAATGATTAATGAATGTTTCCACGTCTATATAGCAGCCAATTTTCCCTTTCCTTGGAGATTACTCCATTACATAAGCTATAGAAGGGCCAGAACTTTGGTCCCATGTATTGAAGCATACAAAAAATACTTCTGTGCAAATGCTGGCATGGTTTTCTCCCTTTGAAATCAATTACAGGCATCTTCACTGACTCCAGTGGGAGTGAGAAGCAAGCCAGTGTCTGACAGGTTCTTTGCTCACACCACTTTTTCAGGGCCAAAGCAGGTTTCTTCTGCAAGAATTCTCAGCCTTCCCTCAGTTCATTCATAGACACCACTCCTCAATAGTCTGACTATAGTTTAGTGAGAAACCCCTCAATTTTCTCTCTTTTAAACACCCTAATATTTTTTACTCACTGGAGGAGGAAAAAAGTGAATTTGACTGGGTAGTTCCAAGCCCTATTGTATGGATCTAGCCAGACACCCACAGTAGTCTTTTTAGGCTGCCCGTAATCTAAATACACATTAAAAGGGAGTCTAACAACAGAGCCCTCTAGTTGCCTAATCTAATTGTCTGACCAAAGAGTACCAATTTAGGATAACAATAGCAAAGGGCAGAACTTGTTAACTAGTACATGCTGTCCTCAGACCAACAAACCAGTGAAAAGAGAAAAATAAAGGAGTATGTATTTTTGTCATCTTGTCTATTCTTTTTGTAAGGATGCAGAAACCTCAGGCACCCAAGGGAGCCCAAGACCTTCAGGACAGCTGCTTAACTTGGCACTTTCAGTTGCAAGCCAAGCATATCAGCATTTATTTGGTGGAATTTCTGAGAAGCAGAAACTGCACTGACCAGAGCCTTTGTAGGCAAACTGAAAAGAAATATCAGGTGGAGGAAGAACAACATGCTAGTGTTTTTCTAGTGAACTCATAGACAAGTTGAGACTTACCCTTGAGAGCCAGCCAGGTGCTCCTAAGTTTCTGCAAGGTGTCTAGAGAGCTCTGCTTATTCTGGAAGCAGTAGGAGCAAGGAGGACTTCACAGGAGACAGAATTACAAGTCAGCATTTGTTTTCCTTTTGTCTATTCTCGTTGGAGATGTTTTTTCTTCAGTTTTATCAAGCTTTATTTCTGCTTTTGCCATATTCTGGATATCCAAGCTCTGTCACAAGTAGCCCTTGTGTGAGGAGGAGAAATCTCTATATAAACATTCACCTACAACACAAAAACTGTCTGAGGTAATAACTTGGCAGAAAAACTCTCTTATGTAAGAGGAGTTGCCCCAACCTAAAATGTCTCTACCACATAGCTTTCAGGAATGAAGGGTGTTTAAAGTTAATAACTCACTATGTAATCTTTAACTTGCAAAAATGTGATTGTTCATATCTGAAATGGGTTGCCTTAAGAGGAAAAAAAAAAGAGAAATGGCATGCTTAACCTCTTTACTAATGCTTAGCAGGCAGGGAAAAGCTGTACGTAATATATGGCTTCATTCTCTAGGAATACATGCACTACATATATATTAGATATTTATTCTGTGTATGTATTTAGCAGCTAAATATTCCCATTCAGGACCTCACCTCAAGCGTGAAGTCCATGGAGCTGCTATTGACCTGAATGACTTTGGATAACTGCTAGTCCCAAGTATTTAAATATAGAAGTCTCCAGTAATGACCATAAAATAACAACTTAATTCAGGCTTCAAACTGCCAAGTTGGGCAGCAGCTTGGGCTCTCTGAAAATCTGGCTTATTTCTTGAGGCACATTGACTCAAACCGCTTCTCTTCTGGTTCTAACCAAAAGACTGCCTCACCTATTTGAAAAACAATCCAAGGCCCTTGTTGTTCTTAGCTGTGACACTGGCTTTCATTCTCAACAAGTAAATAAACTGAACTCTGTGTTTATCCTTTCTATTTTCCCTGTTCTGCTTGAGTGTGTGGAATGTGTGTATTTGCATTTCTTTATTTATTTTGTGATCACTTTTTGCTTGCTGAAGCCACAGCTTTCAGAGTCATACCTGAGTGTTCCCAATATAGTCAGACACTATTTCAGGGAACAGACAGTTTTATTTTTCCTGTTCAAAGAGGTTGGCTATGTTTTCATGTATCTGTAGCAGAATTTATTTTTCAAGTACAGACAGTTATTTGCTCTACTGCATCCCAGTAGACAGCTGTCAGGTTAATTGTCTCCTCATTTAAGCAACAGGGGCCATCCTACCAGCATAGGAATCACAGATATAGGAAAGAATAAAGCTCTAGGACCCTGACTAAAAAAATGGGGCTGCATTACTGCCACACATAGAGTTATATATTTGGAGGAAAAAAAGAAAATATATTTATCTGTGCAAAATAGCAGCATATTCAACCCAAGAGTCAGGATGCACTGCTTTTAGTCCCATATGAGCTAATAGGAATACAGAATTATTCAGTATTGGAGCATTTTTGTTCATTACCAATCATTAGAATATTCTGCAATAAAGTCTATGCAGTGTTTATGCAGAAATGAGATTGAAATAATGTCATTGAAATTTACCATAGATAGTTTGAATTCTCCTGCAATTGGAACAGAGTCATTTGGAAAAACAACAGTGGTAACAGTGCTTTGGACAGACCATTCAAGGTTCAGTGAGGACTGGCTGTTCCTTAAGGGAAGGGGAGCCAGGAGTTGAGCACAATACAAGACTGACAGGGCAAAGCCCAGACCCCACACTGGACAAGGAAGATGAGCAGCATGGTGTTGAAGGTTGGATTTAGTTCTTTTCCTCAGGAATTTTTCTCCCATGGGTTGCTAAGACACAAATGACTGGGTACTTAAGAGAAACAAAGCACAAGGCTAGGGCCTTTCTCCTTGGCAGGGTGGGGTAGAATTGCCCCTCATGGAAGCAGGGCCTGACAACGGGAGATTTGGAGAGACTGAAAAGCAAGGGCAGGGGGGAGGTCACGCCCTTTTACTCAGGACCCTCGGAGCTGGACGGTCGGAGCTGCTGTCTGCTGAACCCACGGCCCCTGAGAAGCCAGCGCGGAGCTGCCGGTCTGTCTGCTGTGAATCTTTTTCCTCTCTGCCCATCGGGAGCTGCCTGCCACCAGCCTGTCTCTCCCCCCGCTCCTCCTCGCTGCTCCGAGCTTCCTCGCTACATTGTGGCGGGGTTTCCCCCCTGCACGTCGGGACCTCTTACCGTCCCAGCTCCCTGTGTCCCGGGATCCTGCTGTTGCACCGACACCAGCTGCCCCTCCCGAGGGTCTGTGGAGCAAGGGCTCTCCTCCATCCCTCCGTGCCTCGGGCAGCCGCCATTGCCGTGTGCTACCTGAGCTCACCCAGAGCGCCCCCTGCAGGCACCGGGGAATCACCGCACCCAGAGCGCCCCTGCAGGCTGTGACTGGAACTGCACCGAAGGGAAAAGGTGCCTGAAGCCGAGCAGGCTGCCACTGGGGTTCTGGTTCTGATTGTTGGTTAACGTTATAGTTGTTGTTATTTGTTATCCTTGTTTTAGATAGTAGTAAAGAACTGTTATTCCTATTCCCATATCTTTGCCTGAGAGCCTCTTGATTTCAAATTTATAATAATTCGGAGGGAGAGGGGTTACAGTTTCCCATTCCAAGGGAGGCTCCTGCCTTCCTTAACGGACACCTGTCCTTCAAACCAGGACACATGGGCTCAGAGATGGCAGCCAAAGTCAGCAAAGAATCCAGATTATCAGGTGAATTCATGGTAATATGGCAGGTCTGAGGTCAAGACATGAAGTAAATCCACAGATCAGGACCAGGATAAGATTTGATGAGGGCAACCCAGGGCAAGACACAGCTCAGCAGTAATGGAGCAGGTGCAGAGTAATGAGACAGGTCTGAGAACAAGAAAGGGAGTAATTCTGCAGATAGGGACCAGTAGGATCCACTGCTAGGCTGGGCTGTGGCTGAGCTAGAGACCAGTATGCCCACAGCATAATTCCAGCAGGGACTAAATCCCTGACATCAGTTTTAAAGAGGCACCTGGCTGCAGGGCCAGGTGAGGCTGGCCAATGCAGTTAAGACTTGTGGGTAGACCATGGGGACTGACAAGATCCTGTCTCAATAGCCACAGTCCTGAGAATTAACTGAATTAATTAATTCAGTCCATAACTACTGATCCTGCATGTATGAGGAGTCAGTTCCTTCTAAATTCATCATCTGCTAGTATGATTTTTTAATATAAACCACATATAATATTTTAAATATTTGTGTTATGGGTTTATTTCTACAATTAATGTATAGTGTAATTTTAAAGTAATAAAGATGTGACTTGATTTTTCCTTAACTATTTTTATACTGCAGCTTGACTCACTCCTGCCTTCTGCTCAGCCTTCATTCACTCTCATACTGACATTATTGGAAAAAAATTCATTTTCAGTAGCAAAAGAAAACATTTTTTCTCCATGCCCTTATAACCATACCACTGTTTTTGGAGGATTGAGCTATCTGATGTATTAGTGTTCATGGTCAATCAGCCATCTGTCACACAAGAATTCTCTCCAACCAGTGAATATTTGGATGCAAGCTTCAGCCAAAAACTGTTTCAGAAATAGAGATGTCTGGTCATCTACTGCATGCTCTGTTTTTTCCTGCATGCTCTAAAGGGGTTTTTGATGATATCCAGCCATGACTTTGATAATGAAATAGACTCTCCATGACAGGAGCACCACAAGTAACACTACTGCATGGACAGAGAAGAAAATGAGGACTCAGAATAATAACAAAAATAAAGCTATGAAGGACTGTTTTATCTGTCTCTAAACTTCAAACAGTTTGAGAGCAGGTTTTGTGTGTGTACAACTTTGTAATACTTGGTCCTGTGTTCTTTCTGGCGTGCCTGGTTCAACTCTCCAAATAAACAACCCAATATTTCACAGTAGCATTTACAGTCAACTCTCTCATTTCAGCCTCTCATTCAGAGTTAAACTCAATCAAGGGGTCAAGAATGCAGGGTCTTCCTTTGGAATTGTTACAAAAATTCCATTTTTATTAACATACATTTCACTTCAAGATGCTTCCATTTGTACCAAGCATCATCTCTTTTGTGTGTTTGTATGACACAGGCACAGGGTGTAGGGCATTGCTCTCGAAGACCCTGTCCTATGCCAGTATACAGTAAGGCTGAAGGTTAAAGGAATGGGAGAACTTGCAGATTTATAACCATAATAAGATCTTTTTTTCACAAGATAAATTTTGGACTTGAGGCATTACTATATTCTTCTATATCCAGCCACAGCTGCTACACCACTCAGAAGGAGTACAGTAGAAGGGATACTGATTTAAATCCCTATAAAAATTTCATTTCCATTTATACCAGCTGCAAAAAGATAAGCCAAATAGTGTAAGTGCACCTTAACTGGCTATAGTCAAGCGTTTTCTCTGCTGAATAAGACCATAATTTTTACTGGATTGTTTCAACTCTGGAAGTTAGTGGCATCGTGTATGACATGGAGATCATTAGTTCAGCAGCTTTCTCTTCTTCATACATCCCTGAAGTAAAACAATAGCCTGATTTCTTGTTAGGAAATTATCCAGAAAGCTTGTTTGTCCTGGCAATGCTTCGCATGCAAGTTAAAACTTAGTTATCCATCTCCACACCTTCCTGTCTCAGCAGATTCTGTATTTGTGAAGAACAATAGCCTGTCAGCTGCTACAGTCTGCCAGTCTTTTCTGGAGAAATCAGACTTGAACACACGAGCAGAATGCTGTTTCCCATAGCCCTGCCTTTTATTTCTACACTTACTTATTCTGGTGGGTACTTTTCCAGCATGCCTTTCCCTATTAAGAACCACTAGTCATGCTTTGTCCATCCTAAAGTTAGGAGGACTGTTTCACCTACCTCAGTATAAGACTAACAAGGAATTATGCTAGTGGAGCACAGACAGACAGAGACTTATTGTCAGGTAACATACATACTCTGCACAGAGATTAAAAAACCCCAAACAACAACCATAAAGAGAGAAAATACTAGTGATTTTTGCATCTCTATGAAACAAGGGACGGGGGGAAAAGAAAGTTTTGTGCTGTATATGGTGTTGAGAAAACCACTACTGTTCTATACTCCAGGAGGCTACAAAGGCAGTAACAATGGACTCTAAAGTGCAGCCGAAACAGTGAAGCTTAAATCTGAAGGAAGACTTTCTTCTAAGAAAAACAGTGAAAAATAGCATAGCTAGGTTACAGAATTCAAGGGTGAAATCTCCATTTTTGGAGGATTTAAAGAACAGGCTATGAAAATTTCTGTTAGGAATGGCAAATGCTCTGTCTCAAGGAAGAAGATGATATTAATCCAGAAAAAGGACAAGGTTGAAACAACCTCTAAGGGTCTTTTTGCATTATTATTTTCAGGTTGTTTCTCCGTCAGCAGAGATATACACAACCTAAAAAAATGGGCTTATTAAAGGAGATTAAAAGAAGCAGACCTTCTAAGTTTGTGAAAGAGATTAGAAACTCCACAGGGTCATTGTCTTAGGATGTACCACAAAGAGGAGAGTTCTCATTTACCTAAGTCACAATTTAATATATCAAGGGTCTGGGCAAGTGTTTGTAGTGGGAAGTTATTCTTAGAAAAAATTAGAGTATGATATGTAAGCAATAGTCATTAGAGGGCTGATGGCACATCCCCACACTAGCACTTGGGGTGTCCTTTAACATTATTGCTTATGAAAGTCTGTCCTCAACTAATTGTCTAGGTCCCCTCTAGAGTCAGTGGGGAGAGACAGATGGCTCTTGAGGTAAGAGAGCCCATCATGCTTAGAAATGTCAGCCTTCAAGGCCTGTTTCTCTGTTAACTGGAGAGTGAACCTACACAGATACTGAATGCTGAAGCTGGAATGATGTAAAACAGATTTCATCCATGAGGTCTTTATATTGATATGTTTTCTGAAAAATAAGGTATAGCTCAACTGCAAGGAAGAATTTATTCTTCTCCTTGACTGTATGAATCAAAACAAATTCCCCATGGTCTCCATATATCAGAGCTCCATACATCAGTCAGTCATCTGCAAAACACCAGCTTTTACTAAATTACTATAGTCTCATCCACATTTGAGTTCTATTAATAAATAAAAAAAAAAGAAAAAAAAAGAGAAAAATACTGAGGCCAGTTAGATCTCATAGTTTTTTACAAATCAGAATTAATGCAAACAGATATTAAAGATCAGATTTTTCAAATTCATGAGGTTGATATAGATAACATTCTTTGAAAGACTTGTTGTTTATATTACCTGATAGAGTTGACAAGGAATGCAAGATGTTGTAATTTGCAAGAAGAACTTAGTGTGGCTAAAAATGAGCAGCAGCCAAATTTCATGACTATAGAACATCCAGAGTAAAAAAAAAACAAAAAAAAACAATCGAACCAAACCAAATTTCTACATCTTGAAATAAGCTCATGTGGAGGTTTTCTCATTAAACAAATTATCCAAAGGGAAGAGTTGTGTAATGATTCTGACTTATAAACATAGAAAACTTACCTAAGCTTTCCATGCAGTTGAGAAAGGCTCTATGAAAGTGAACTTCAGCACCTTTTATTCCCAGTTTCTGTACCAATGAGTTACATAAGATTGTAGCTATAGCCAGTACCTGTAAACTACCAACAGTAATCTGCATGTGAATTCTCTCACCACTGCTCACAGTCCTGCCTCACAAATGCACCAGCTAATGACTTGTTGGATTAAATCAGCTGAGACTGAAGAGACAGTTACCTCAGAAAGAACTGAGCAGGTATTCAGCCGAAGTCAGTATCACCAAGCTGATAGGCCGGAACCCATTTGTTTAAAATACGATTGAAAAGACCTTAACACACAGCTCACCATTTTGTAGAATCTGGATAAAAAAGATGTCATACATTATATTTTGTTCTCAAGACAGATGTGCTGCACTAATGATTAAAACTCATCTGGAGATAAAAACTGTCACTACACCTTTCAAAAATCCCATGGCAACACTTGGTGTATGTCCTAAGCAATGTCTCCAAAGTAACAAACCCTGTTGGCTCGAGGACTGTCTGGTGATTTCCTGACCCTGAAGATGCAGGTATCTGGATAGGGAGAGCAGTGCAGTGGAGACTCTGGGCATTTGGCCAGAGCAGAGGAAGCTTCCCAGTGTTTCCAAGCCAGCTAGACTCAACTGACATTTCCAGAGCCAGGCCACAACACAGCCTTTCATTTTCCCTGTGAGCTACGTTTTGTTCAGAAAGCAGTTTCCCTGCTGCACTGTTTGAGGCCAGCCACAGGGCAGAAGTGTCAGAATGTCCTGTCTCTTGGGGTGGACAGTCTCCTTCATGACCTGCCCACCCCAGCACACTGAGAACAACTAGAAAAGAGAAAGGCATATGTGCTAGGCCACTGCCAGGAGTTCAAGAGAGGTTCACATGATACAGTGCAGAAACAGAACAGATTTCATGTGAATCATGCCTTTATTTCCTTCATGGTGAGGCAAAGCCTTGCTAGAATGTAGACTGATTCCCTTCCAGGAACCAATGTTTCTTAAGTATTGCTGATGAGAGCAAGTTTCTGTTGCTTTGAAAGAAATCAGTAAAAAAGATGACAAGGTGACAAAAAACTTATCTCAGCATTTCATGTGGCTTTATTTTCCATGGGAGACCTGTTTTATTCAAACATTCCGAAACAAAAAAAAAATCTTTCTGGTTCTTTTTTCTCTCTTTTCTTTTCTTTTCTTTTCTTTTCTTTTCTTTTCTTTTCTTTTCTTTTCTTTTCTTTTCTTTTCTTTTCTTTTCTTTTCTTTTCTTTTCTTTTCTTTTCTTTTCATTGTGGTTTCTCAAGAGAGCTGTACTGTAGACAGAAACCAGCTAGCAAAGGGCAGAGACAGCAATCAGGAATGATTACACCATACAAAAATGTCAGTGGCATAACATGATTTAACTGTGATGCCACAAATTATAGATGAATGTAGAGCCAGAAAAAAAAATCAAAAGCAGAAAACACACTGTACCCTTTATATTCAAATCCCCTGAATTTTTCCAAATTCCTCAGACCAGCTCCAGGCATTTACAGAAACTAGCTTTTTGCACTTCATCCCCTGAGAAATGGGTCTAGAGTAGAAAAGCTGACTGGAGAACTCACAATTAAACAAATACTCAACCTGAAAGTCAGACAGGTCATATTTACTGACATCCAAAGAGCAGATTCCTACACCAAATGTGCTGATGTAAAGAGGTTGGAAGCTGTGTGTAAGAACAGACTGTTTCAAAGGACATGGGGTTCAAAGGGCTGAAACAACATGACCTCTAAAATTCTGCTCCAACCAAAAAGAACCATATATGCAAAGACCTGGAGGAGGAAAAGGGAGGCATGGAAGCTTGTTCTCAGTGTTGTATTACCAGTCTGTTGGTATTGATGGACTATCAGCATGTGCTTGAGCTGAGACGCACCTGAGTGCCAAGGACAGTACCAGAAACATGGGGTGTCCTGCTCTTGCATGCATTTACTAAAGCCTGGAAAGATCCTGGAGACTCTGGAGGGTATCTGCCTTTGCTCTATAGCAAGGTAGTGTAGTACAAGGCAAAAGTGTTTTGAACTCATGAGAAGAGACACTCAGAGGCAACTTGCCTGGTTTGTTGTGTATGGTGGACAGTGTTTCTGTTCTGAGAAAAAAAATCATGAAGACTTCACCCCTTGGCTTTGGTCCACCTAAGAAGGAGAACTAGACAGTTACATTTTTCATTTAAAGTAACCCAAACCAGCTAAAATCGGAAGCACTAGTGAATCCATTTCTGCTGCTCACTTTGCTTTAACTCTCCTGGAAGATTTGTTTTATGTTATTTCTGTGCACAAAGCAAGAACAAAGGGCACCTCACAGCCTGTGTGGGTGCTGAGATGGGAGCCTGCAGTGCACTTCCAGAGTCAGAGTCAGGCAAGACAAGCAAATGCTTTCTCGGGCTTCCTCTGTTTCAGTATAGGATTGTGTCTGGCTTCATCCTAGATTATGGCAGAAGTTTTGCTGGTTCAGATAAATGGCAATCTTTGCCTTTAAACCCTGCTACTGCCCAGCCAAACCAGGCTACAACTGCTTGAGAAAGACAAGAGTCAATAGTTTTAAAACATTTTCCCAGGACCCAGCACTGGCATGTTGCGAAGCATTTATGTTAAAGGAGCAGATGACTCCTCACAATACTATTAAACACTAGTATTGCAATCTTTTCTGTACAGACAGGGGAAGGCAAGGTGTAGCAGAAACATCACTTCTAGAGCCTACACATTGGGTACTAGGAAAGGCTGAGAAATCTTGTTCTGAAGGTAGTCAGGTACTACTGCTGTAAGTACCTTCTTCCCATATAGTCTCTCGTGAGCAATGGCAGACACAGATAGGCTGCTTCCTTCAGCTTCTACACATCTTACTGAAACCACTAAGAAAAAAGTTATGTACTTGCCAGAAGACTCTTCAAACTCAAGGGCTCAAAGCTCTCAGGTAAAGGACAAATCTTGGACAATTCTGGTTCCTGGCAGGTATTCGCCTGTTTGTCTGAACTGTATTGTGATGGAAACAATTTTGAAATGGCAATTCTGGAATTCCCCAGAAAATGAAGAAAACAGTTCCCACTCAACTGCAGGGTACACAGAATGACTAGTAAAACACTTTGCAATCCCTCACAGTCTTCATAAAAAGCACGTACATGACATGTCTCTCAATAACAGGTTAGGGATATAAAAGGAGAAGATACTCAGGTTACACAACCAGATGCTACGGGGACATAACTTCATTTAAAAAGCTACTAAAATTTTAAGGGCAATACAAATCTCTTAATTCTGTCATGCTCTTCTTTCACTCCAGTGTTTTGCCAACTGAGCCTTTTTTTCCTCTTGAATAACCTTATTGAAAACAAAATGCATGAAATCTAGGTGCAGCCTTGTCTTCTGCTAAAAAAGCCCTTTGAGGTGGTCACAGAATCACATCTTATTAAGAACTGCATGAATGATCAAGACCAAAAAATCTTGGCCAGCCCAACAAACTCTGCAAACAAGGATGATGCCACCAGCCAGGAAACATGTAGTGGCCCATCATGTTGCTATGGTAACTGTTAAATTTTTTTTTTTCTTTTTTTTTAGCTCCCATGCTTTTTCTCACCACTAGAACTGCATGACATTGTGACTCTCTCCAGTGACATATTAACTTGTCTCAGTCAGTAAATCCCTCAGTTTTTCCTAAGAGGTTCAGAGATGATTGTAACTGGGTCCTTTCATCAGCAGTGGGGTGTGCAATAGATAAATGGCCTAATTCTCACTTGTACCAAAGTGCCAGTGCTGATATAGCCCCTAATATAAGTGTGATGATAAAGTTCCTTACAATGGTGCAACACTGTTCTCTTCTAATACAGAAATGAGCTTTACTGATACAGCTGCATTCACACTACAGCCAGTCTAAACTTGGAAGTTTTACTGGCAGAGAGACTCTGGTTAAGAGTGTGGGGGAAAAAACATCACACACCTCTCTGACAACTGTGCTGGCAGACACTCCAGAGGAGTCCCTAGATAGACAAAACAAGTTTCTGCAGGGTAGCTGCAGCTGTCTGTGTATGGTCTGCCTGCATAAGAAGCAAGGTAGTTTGAATCAGTTTAGCTCCCTTTCACTGAGGTTGACCCAAGGTCTAAAGCCATGGTCGTACCAGTCTAAAAGTGAGCAAAGTCATTGAATTACAGGAACTGGTAAGGGCAGTAACAGCAAAACAACTCTTTTTCCAGTATACATATCTTTTCCCTGAGGAAGGAAGTGCACCACTATAACTACTATAAATAACGCCTGAAGAGCCTGGGTTATATCTATTCAATTATAACAGGAAAGTTAAAATAGCCCAGAAGCTGGGCTAATCTGAGGCCACTTTCTGAGTAAAAATGACTGCATTAAGAGATGAAGTAAGAGATGCTTTAGCACAACATATTGAAACGTTGTTAAGCAGATCACATAAATATACAAAGCCATGGTGATTTATTAGGTGGTAGGAATAACACTGTTGTATGAGAATAAAATTTCAGACTCAGGCAACATCTGGGAAGCTGTACTCAAACAGCAAAGGGGGTACTGAAGAAGGACAAATTTGGATATCTCATTTATGACTCAGAAGATGGGTAGGCTGCAAAATCTCTACTGCCCAATCTACAATACTCTGCCATGTACAATTTTCCTCCCATTGTTTCAAGGGATTAAAATTAGTGCAACAAGTGACTGTGGAAAACATGTATGGAAATAACGAAACTTGTATGTTGTGCTCTCAGTGAAACAAAAATTAAAATCTGCTTTAGATCTTGATCATCCTACTAAACACTGTGTATTTCTGCAGCAACTCCTAGGTTATCCTCTAGAGATAATTTTTTCAGACCAAATTTAGGCAAATGAGATGCCCAGTATGCAATAGCCAAAAACTTTATGGTGGTGTTTCATTTAGTATTTCACTGATGCTTTTTTATCACTAGAAGTTGAGCCAGTAAAGATGGGAAGCTCTGAGCACAAGGTAATATCTTCCATCCAAATCTTGCCTATGCTCTTACTGCCTGCTTTCCACAGCACACCCAAACACATTACTTTCCCTCTTCCCAACCCTTTGCCTTCCCTGCCACAAAACAGCCTCAAATGTCTCTTTCTTCTGGCAGCACTCACCACTATTACTATAATATCTCTAGAGGGCTCTCAGGCCAGTGAGTGCACCAAGACACCTTAATTAGCCAGAATGAGGCTTCATTCACTTCCTAACAAATATCTTCTTCCTTTGCATTCCACCTTTTCGGTTCCTAGGTATGGCAGTCCAAGAATGGCTTGCAATGTAGTTACTGAGAACTCCTCTACAGTTCACGAGAAAGCATCTGGATGATGCTCTCAGTGATGTGATTTAGTTTTATGTTGATCAGGGAGTATGGACTCTGTGATCCTTATATGTGCCTTCCAACTTGAGATCTTCTATGACGCTACGAAATATAGGAATATAGAACTCTATGAAATATAGGAGCCTAGGAGTAATGCAGAAAACCTTACAGAAAACACATAGGCTGAAAGACTGTGTGCAGTCTCTTGTCAGTGCTGGTAAGTGTGGATTGGGTAAAGAAAGAGAGGAAATTAATCATTGCACAATCAATCAAAAGGTGCCAGACAAGCTTTCAGGGCAAATACAAGTCAGTGTGACAGATCTGTGTACACAAACCAGTGGAGACACAGAGTGGTTTGTGTAGAGTTTCACTGCCCACAGCCCAAGCTCCCAAAGGCAAGCTGCACTCAGGAAGAGCTGTTTGACCAAGGACACAGGGGCTGAACTTGTTTCAACACAGATTTCTGTGAAACTATCTGCAACAGAGAAAACACATGCAGGACAGAAGCCCAGGAGAAGAATGCGAAGTCAACACGTGGGTTAATCGGAGGGTGGACTGGGTGAGTTATGAACCCCCAGTATACTGAAGTCTGCACTTCACTGCACAACAAACACAGCAGTGCAGTGTTTTTGAATGCTCATTTGCCAGTAAATGCGACAACCAGGATGCCATAGCTCAGAAGGGAGGCTGAATATATATTCTTTTCCTTATATGTAGCTGATCGCTGTCTTGCAAATTACGAGAAATGTGGCGCTTTCCTTTAAAAGCAAAAATGAAAATGGGCTTTTTGTCAGCACAGATATACTAGAACTCCCATTAATCTCACTTTCTTGCCACTAAAAAGCAGAGTTCAAACATCCTGCAACCTCTACTGATAGCTAATAACTTAGCTCTCTCAGAGCTAAGAATAAAAAAAGTAGAATTCTTACCAGAGAAATCAATGTGGCTCTTCCTCTTAATTGTATCTTCTCTGAAGAGCATGTATTGAATGCAAAGATTTGCACACTATTTTGACAGCACTCCACCAAGTAAAAAGCAGTGGATACTCCAAATGCAGTATCTACTGCTGGGTGAGTAGAAGAAATTCTTTTTCTTGCGTATTGCAGGTTCCTAGAGCATCTCCACTTCTACTTATGTGTTTGCTCAGTTATTGAACATTAGACACTCACACTGAGTATTTGCAAAACTGACCCAGTGACATAAAAATCATCCACTCCCACTGTTGAACTGTTCCTAATTACTTTAGCATTTACTTTCTCTAACACAAAATCATGTTAGTTAACCTGAAAAATGTCCATATGTTCCAAGTAAGTAGGAAGACAAACTATACCAGTAATTACTTATAATTCATATGGGATGTTTAACTTTGCACCATTAACACAGCACTCTTAATACACACATAAATGTTTAAAAAACAGTCACATCAAAAGATAATTATAGTGATAGATGAGAACAAGAACAAATGTAAATGCTGGCAACTACTTCCATGTTGCGGTTGTGAGTCGCTGCATTGAAGGCCCAAAGGCCTCGGAAGGTCCCAAAGAGGATGGGGGGCCCTGGTGGAGGGCTCCTGGGACCAGAGAACTCCCCCTGGGGATGGAGGAGACAGTGGTTTAGTCCAGGGTGGAGGTTATGCTTAGGCCTCTCCCATTGGTCACCCATCATTTACCCCTCCTGTTCTAGAAAGTTCTTCTTTATTCAGTTGCTGATTTGTTGCTTCCCTCTAAGTCCTCCCCCTCTCTCTCCCTATTGGACCGCTTGCCCTGGACCCTCCCTAACTCTGCCCCGGACCCTCGTTTGATTGGTTCTTGTTCTCCCTTATAAGCGCATGTCAGGGGGTGCTCGGGGTCTTGGTCCCTGGGCTCCCTCTGTGCGAGGCTCCCCAGTAAACCTGCACAGAATACCCATACCAGAGTCCCTCTCGCCTTTCTTCAGAGGTCAGCTGCGCTTACCCCTGCTCTTGGCACACCAACTGCCAAGCGAGCAGCCCACTGGCAGGGTCATATTTGAACCCTCCAGAGAGTGCCTCCCCTCAAAGGGTCAGGGGCACTCGGGATCGTGTCAGCCTGCGGTTGCCCGAATCCGGGTGGGCACCCAAGCAGCGGACCGATACTTCCATAAAATCAAATGATTGAAGGTTCATAGGCAACAACCTCATTATCAAAGTGACCAGTATAGCAATAAAAGCAAAATCATTACAGCCTGGGAAATCCAAACTTTTAATCAATTATTCTTCAAACCTTACTGCCAATTAAATAAAGACAGTTTTTTGATAGTGTCATGCATGATTTCTAATGTGGTCCATGACTCATGAGGTAAACATTGATTTATAACTGTGGCTTCAATTTTGCTAGCCCTTCACAGAGGAAGAAGTCTGACAATCAGCAGTGGGACAATATCTTTCAATTATAGGAATGGCCCGAAAAACAGGCTGTATGCCCAGAACATCAAATCCACTGATCTGTGCTTGTGGTGGCTTTTCATTCCTGCCAGATGAGAATAAAGTGCATTTTCTGAGCAGTACTAATAACAGTTGAAACAAAACCCTTGCTCCTGTGTTCTACACACATTTACCATGCTTTCTCCTAGGTATCAAATCATACAATCCCATAATTACAGAATGGTTTAGACTGGAATAAATCTTAGTGGTGATCCAGTTCCAACCCCCCTGCCATGGGCAGGGACACCTTCCACGAGACCAGATTGCTCAAAGCTCCATCCAGCCTGGCCTTGAACACTTCCAGACAGGGGGCATCCACAGCTTCTCTGGGCAGCCTGTTCCAGTGCCTCATCACTCTCAGTAAAGAATTTCTTCCTAATAATTAACCTAAACCTGGCTTCTCTCAGCTTAAGGCCATTCCACCTTGTTCTATCACTACATGTCCCTCTAAAAAGTCCCTCTCCAACTTTCTTGTAGGCTCCCTTCAGGTACTGGAAGGTGCTATAAGGCCTCCCCAGAGCCTTCTCTTCTCCAGGCTAAGCAACTCTGGCTCTGTCCCCCTATCTTCAAGGAGAGGTGCTCCAGCTCTCTGATCATCTTCTTGGCTTCCTCCGGTCCAACTACAAGAGGTCTGCATTCTTTCTGCATTGGGCACCCCAGCTCTGGTTGCAGAGCTCCAGGTGGGTCTCACCAGAGCCGAGCAGAGGGGCAGAATCCCCTCCCTGCCCTGCTGCCCATAGGGCTCTGGATGCCCAGTGTACACTCTGCTTTCTGGGCTGTGAGTGCGCAGGGCTGGCTCATGTCAAGCTTCTTATCCTTAAAGTCCTTCTTCATGGGGTTGTTCTCAATCCTTTCCCCATGCAACATGTATTTGTCTTTGGGATTGCCCTGATCCAGGTGCAGAACCTGGCACTTGGCTGTGTTGGACTTCAGGTGGTTTGCAGCAGGCCATGTCTCAAGTCTGTCTAGACTGAAGGCAGCTACAAGGAACCAAATAAACAATCAGAAATAAAATCTGTGGCATTTATATAAAAGCACCAACATCCCTGGCCCACACCCCATTCACCCTCTCCACACCACACTATCCATCCTTTCCATAAGATCCACAGCTTCCCTGCTGCCTGGTCCATTCCCTGGGCATGCAGCTTCCCATCACACAGTCACTGCTCGCAGGGTCTTTCGGAAGAAGCAACGTGTGCACCAGTTCTACACTTGACCTGGATTTAAGAAGTGCTCGTGGGACAGTGCTAAATCCTTTTAACCTCCCAGCTGCCATCTATGCAGTTTGAGAAGATTGCTTATTTAGAGTCACACTCTGGAAATCACACTCTGGCACAAGCTGCCAAAGCAAGTCCCAGCTGCTCAGTGAGAACCATGGAACTGGGCTGGGCCAGCTGGTTCTTTTCTCCAGAAGATACACTGGGGCTGTTCAGATGGCCACAGAATAATTCCACATCTGGAATGCATTCCACAAAGATGAGGGAACCAAAATTGTTTTCCCTTACTTTTATGCTGCTGTGGTACCTTGTGTATCCTTTTCCCAGTATATACTGAACAGCCCTACCTGACTGCTCTATTGCTTGGTTATGTATTAAAAAACTATGCAAATGCCTGTACCATTACCTCACCCTCTTTCTATAACTGGGTTTTCAAGTTTCCTCTCTTTGCCAGACTTGCCTAAAAATAAAGTCATGTTGGTGCAAGTTAAATTTTGAAGACTTGCCTTATTATCAGACATCTCTTTCATGCAGACACTTGAACACTTTAAAGTAAATGTGAATGGAAAACTCAACCAAATTCATAGATCACTTGTTTTGTGTACTTTTCACTTTATTTATCTATACAAATTTTGTATTTTCTTTTATATGTTTAAAAAATAGACATTTCCTTGTTTCTCTGCCTGCACATAAGCTATACGTACACTTTTATAACTGATTTCTTTTGTAAAAGCAATTATTTCCCCATCAAATGCAATGATTTCCACTTTAAAAATGAGAAAAAAATTGAAAACAAGCTTTACAATATTTAGAAATAAATGTTCCTTTCATTATATAAAAGCATTAGGGCGTCTCCAAGGTATTCCAAATAAAATAATTTATAGTAAATGAGATTATTATTGCTGGGAAAAGAACCACTTAATGTCAGTTTTCTGTGGGAAAAACCAAAACAGACTAATCCAATAGGGGTGCTCAGAAATATACAGCAAATATTTAAAAGCTTCCAAGATCCAAAACAACAAGGGAAAAACACATGCTGTGGAAGTAATTTGGAACAGGATATTTCTGCTTCTCCTTATCAGAGGGAGCCTTACTGTCCTGAAAATAAGAATAGGAAGCCTATTTTATCATTGTGTTCTTCCAGTTCATTCCAACTTGTCCAAAGTAGTTCCACCAGCATAATTGTGGAGTAATGCACTGTTGAGCCAAGCCTGGATACAGGGACCTGAAATAGAAATTGTTGAGCATTGAGAAGACGTGAATTGCTGTCTGAAAACCCCATAAACATAAACCTCTGTGGCTGCTATGAGCAAAGCAGTCACATCAGAATAAATTTGGCTCAACATACTGCAATAGCAGTCAGCTAGTAATGGCTCACCTTCCAAAGATAGCACTACCACAAAATTAGTAACTTGGCTATACAGTCACATAGCTGAACTGTTAAAAATCCAAAATGAACCTTGAAAATGACATATATGTGCATAATATTCCCTAGATGTAGACATCAAGAAATGCATCAGAAGTTCATCTGTATTCTTTGCCATTTTTACCAACAAAATATGACAGTCCCCTTCTCACACTGAAGCCCTCCATGCCCTGCCAAATGCCTCAGTTGCAATTCTTAAGTCAAATGGTATAAAGGCATTTGGAATTGCAAGATCAGTAGTGCAAAACAATCTGTCACATGGACGTTGAGGAACTGTCCCTATCCATTACAAAGTACATTCTACCTAAACTCAGCCTCATCTCGCACTCGTGCTCTCATGTGCTCTGTTTGGGCTGTCCCAATGGTTCCTGAGGCTCTGTGGGGGCTCAGTCTATTCACCCCAAAAAACTACAGATCTGTTATCAAATTTCACATATCTGATATTCTTGCTTCCTTGCCACTGCTCCTCTGTTTGACTGAAACAACTATAAGGAGACTTCTGATTTTTCCCATGCTTGTTAATGCAGAAAAACTGATTAAAGTAAAGCACATGGAGAAATTCTGAATGGCCACTACTGGATCTCTTTTACCAGCTTGTATGGTGCAAAGATCAATTCTAATGTTAGGATTAGCATGTAAAATGACTCCTAGCATAACTGTTTTCAGTTTGAAGAGATTTTTGTGCTTTGCATGTAATACATGTTTGGGCTAATTAATCTTCATGAGAATGCCATCTTGAAGACAACAAAGCGAAGAGACATTAAAGCTAAAATGCAATGCAAACATTTGTTGCCCAGCTAAATGGCCTCACTGACCTCAGGAATGTGTTTGAAAGCTTCTTAGGAGCCTAACAGCTGAGTATCTTTTGCACTTGCAGTCAAGTTTCTAAAGACATTTAAAGAGCTCACTAGATTCTAATTATGAAGTAGGTAAGAATTAGATGACACCAGTGAAAAACCTGACACTAAGGAATTCATGAAAGACCCCACAGTCAGGACTGTGAGTATATCAATAGATCTTGGAAGCTTGGACCAGCATCATCTGGGACTTCCACTCTGCCCACATCCAGGAACTCCCTGTAAGCTCAGACCTAAATGAACTGTTGTTAGCACATCTGCCTTCAGCCCTACCTCCTAAATGACCCTTGGGGCTATGCCATAGCCTCGTTAAGTCTTTTCCCTCAGCCCATCTCCTGCTGCTCCTGACAAGACTCTCTGGATGATTCCTACACCTCTCCACCTCTTCCCCAGATGTGGAGCTGTTGATGGAACATTGTGCCCAGCCTGTTGTGGTTGGTTTGTCTCAGTTTTTCTTGCCTTGTACAGTAGTCTGCTCTTGTTGCTCCTTGACACAAAAGACAGAGCCAGATTTTATGAGTGTTTCCCCTACTAGAATGAGTGCATCTAAGACCTAGTGGGTTTTTTAAATAAAATGCTTGCACATTTCTCTTCAATGCATTTGGTCAAAATGCAGTCTCAACATCTGCATTGTAACAACAGAAGTGTCCTGAAGTTCTCCTGTACACAATGAAACTTACAAGAAGCCAGAACTTGTCCAGAATGACATATAATCTTATGTAAATGGTTAAATGAACAAGGTGGGTGTCACTGATAAAAAGTAAGAGCTCCATTTTGAAGACCCGTGATTTGTCATGCCCACATTTTTTTTTTTTCAATTAAAAAGATCTGATAAAAGCTTTGGAAACATGCAGGCTATTAATATATAATGAGAAAATACTCAGTTGATTATGCAGTTGAGAAGAAAATCAAGATAGTAGGTAGAAAGTAGGGAGGAGAAGAGCACTTAGAGAAAAACAAGATGCAAAACATAGTCAGAAAAAAATGAAGGCAGTAAGTAAATTCATAGAACCTTCCAAAAATGGACAAAGTCAGGACCCAATTTGGCAGGTGGTGACAGTTGTGGTGATCAATGCTGTATGTCAACACTTTCTGCCCTATCCACCACAGCATGCAGAGCAATTCCATTGGAATCCAATTAAGAAGGAAAACCACATGATTAAGAAACACGGACACAGTGACTGCAAAATATGCAAATTGTGCTGCACTTTTTAACAACATAAAAGGTAAAAACCTTACAGACAAAAACTCATGAAGGGAAATTAGTTCAAACACCATTAGAAGTACATTTTCAGCTGAAGCATGAGGGAATTCAGCTGTAGAACTTTTATTAAGCTTAATTGGTATCATGGTGTAAAGTCCCTGTGCATCAACTTGCTAATGTAGTCTATGAAGAATGGCTTTATTCTTCTGTAGATGCATTGAGGAAGAGAGTGATTTCAGTGATTTCAGTGCATTATAGGCTCTGAACATCGAAATCCTTTTTTCTTGAGCGTGTACTGTTATTGTCAGTCAGCTTTGACCTGCATGATAGCAATGATTTTTTGCAGTAGAGAAATCTGCAGTAGAGAAAAATAATTTGTATACTGTTAACCACTCTGAACCAGGAAATGAGCCAATTCCTTTTGTTTTTTTACTCAAGGGATTGGTTTTGCCTCTTCTCATCATGCTCATGAATTTTAGTGATGTTCTCACTATGAATATTCCACATGTGGAATAAGAACTCAGCTGAATGTTTCAACTTAGGCCCCAGTTTGTCTAGCTGAGCTCAACATGTTGACATCTGTGCTCTGACAGCCTAGGGGGTGAGTGATTTACTGGCATCAGAGGATGCCAATGGGAAAAAAGGAACCCTCCCAAGTTAGCATTCCATTTCATTCCCCACAACAAATTGATGAAGTGTTGGAAGGCACTGACAGGGTTGTGGATTTAGAGAAAGAGGCATCTGAAGCTATTTACAGGGTGAATATATTTAGCACCTTCACTATTTCTTGTTTTTCTCATATTACATATATGTCTTTATCCTGGCTGTCTTCTGTGTTTTGTAGGAAAGAAGTGGTCACTAAGATGAATGAAAAAGTGTGAATATTTGTTATACATATGTATGATATGCAGTACTCTCCGCAGACACATCTTCTCATTTTAAATGCTTATATATTTCTTGTTCTTCTTTCTGATTGAATATTTCTTGTTAAAGTGATGAGAAATCAACTTTTATGAGATAAGTTATACTTCAAAATGCATTAATTCAATGACAGATTATATGGTTACAGGAATTTACATGTGCAGACAGTTAACATTTCCATTTTCAGAAAAAAAATGTTCAGATTTAAAAAGCAAGAAGATGAAAGAACCAACATGTATTTAACCACATGTAGCTTATTCTAGCCAGTAGGAAGAGTCTGGAAAAGATGGAGTTAAATTCAGTGTGCCGAACTGAGTTGTCTGAAAATGGTGCTTATCACAGCTTGGCAGAACTTGGTTGAATCTGGATTATGATGAGAGACAATCTGGAAGACAGAGACCTTTTGAGGAGAAGTTTTTTTGCTACTCCGATTAAGGAAAAGTTACTTATTAACAACAATTATCAACAGTTACTCAAAAGTTACTACATTGCCCATGTTGTGTGACTCAGGCCCTATTCCTGACTACTGTGCTATAAAAGTTTAATGGAAATAGAAGTTGAATGGAAGTAGTTTACAAGGAAGTAGTATGCAGGACAACTTACACAGAGTAAAATTTTACTGACAGTATATTCTGTGGAACAAGGTATGTGTCCTGTTCAGAACAGCACAGCTTTATCCAGTGTTCTATGTCAGAATATGAGACTAGTGGAGACCTCAGGATGACTCTGTGAAGGCTTCATTAGTTTGAGTTTGGCTAAGCTTTAACATTTTTGGGATGTTAATGATAAACTAAGGGTATCAACTTGTTTTAAAGTAGAGACAGTCATACTGAGACACAGCAGATATGAACAAGGTTTAGAAGTATCCTAATTATCTTGGTGTTGGATTCAGACTTTTACTCCATCACTGTAGTGGGTTTCTGACATACAACCAGCTCCCCGCAGCTACTCAGGTTCACAGAAACCCCCCTCTTCCTACCATCCCTGAGTTCTGGTTGGGTTGTGCTTAGTGATTTTCTCATCAGCTTCCCAGTCTCTCTGGGTACATTCATTCTGCTAAGTGACACAAGGGCAGGGACTGTTCCCATACCCTGCGCCAAATGGCAGAGTTCACACTACACAGAGCTGGCTCTGGGTCTCCCTTTGTGTTCCATGTGGTGATTATGCAGCTCTGATTTTTTTTTTCTTCTTTCTTTTTTTTTTGTCTTTTCTTTTTCTTTCTTTTCTTTTTCTTTTTTTTTTTTTTTTTTTAATATTTTTAAAATTTCTTTTCAGTTTAAATTGTCTAAGAATAGAAAAAGGGCTGTGTTCGAGTTTAGGGATTCAACATATGAATGCCTATTGGGAATAGCCTGGGAATAGCCTGGCATGTGGTACTGCCTGAACCATACTCAGGCAGTATTTCAGAGGGTGCTAGCTGACAGAGGCCAAAACTGTACCAGCTCCTAAGTCCTGTTTAGAAACAGAAACACGGCTTTAGTGACTCATTTTTGCCTGCTCCACCCCATACTGTGGAAAGGGCTCTTTGCCCATCTTTCTGTCCTGCTCCTGTTAAGTACATTCAGGTGCCCTCCAAGAAAGGAGGACATTGAATGACTCTTTTTTAGTCACCAAAAGCAGACATCCTCTCTGTTATTTGACCTGCTTCTCACAGAGGAATGCACAGAAAGTTATAGTAAATTGCAATCCTTATAGGCTGAATAAAAGACAGAAGCATATTCCAGTACTGCATCTGTCAGTGGCTGTCAGGCACTGTCCAGATGCAGCCACAGGCTCAGGAAGGCATTAAGCTGCCAAAGACCAACAACTAGGACAGTGTACCTGGCAGCAGGTCATGCTTTTCCAGCTCTTGCTAGGTATCTGTTACTGCTCCCTGTCAGAGACAGGATGCTGGGCAAGAGGTTTTGTCAGAGCTTAACAGCTTTGTCAGCACAACAGTTCTCATTAAGCAACCAGAGTAATGATTTGACCTTCAGGAGGGGAGGAGGAAAGGGAAAATGTATTCTTCATCTTGCCTATCATGCTGGGTTTGGGTAGAAGAATGTCAGACAGGTTGTCTGTCTTGGGAAACCTTGACTCCTAATTTCACCTAACCAATATCAAATTTAAGTTGTAAGTCTTATTAGCGGGCACATTATAAGGATTTTCATATCATATTATTTCTGTTTTGCATACAGATGACTCAATTTTAGAATATCATACCCTTATCACAGACAATCCCTACCCAAAGGCAAAACACATGAAAGAAATTACCTGTCATAATTTTTCATTTGTGTGCACTCATGCAATGATTCTAAGACATTTACTTGGTACCGGGGCACAGCAAAATGTACATAAAATTATCTTTCAGCATTTAAAATGCATGCATTTATTTTTATGCAGTGATAGTTCACCTTTTTTCCACTTGATATATTTCAAAATATGAAATCCACCCAAAGTGACAGATTATTATCAGTTTATTATAATGTTGCCAGTACAGGCATGAGGCAATCTATACCAGAGCAAGCTGAATTTTTTTTATTCTTCCTGGAAAGTTTTAGCTTTTTAGCTGTATAACATTAGACTGTAGGTATCACAAGTAAAACCTGTGGCTGACATGGCCCATGAAGCTCATACTTAATATGGGAACTTAGCCCAATGTACAGTTTACTTTGGAAAAAGTCAGAGACTGGTCTTATAGAAAACTCTATGAAAGAAGAAAGGAAGGACTCTAAGTTTAAGAAAATCAGCTGTTCACCACAAGATATTTGTAGACCTTGCAGGTGACTTTCTCTTTGCTATTAACAGATGGAGGCATGCTAGGACACTTGATGGGGAGTATTTCCATACCAATAGAGGTCCACACATGGCACAGGGGAGTCTGGCTGCAGCTTGTCAGTGTGCCTCTGGCAGGGCTCTTTTATTTCAAAGGACATGGTATGAGATACAGATAAATTGACCCTTCTTGCCTTGGCTACAGCACTGTAGAATGATCATTACCCTGCTCAGTGCCACATGTGCTGAGTGCTTCATTAGAGAAGCAAAAAGGAGACCAACCAGCTGCATCTTGTGTGTGGAGCAGGAGAGAGGCCATTGTGCTAAGCTCACTTCTGTGAGAATCTACTGTGTAAAACATGTGTATTTCTCTAGTTGGGGGACAGACAACAGAACGTGTCTGTGATGAGGCCAGATAGCAGAGTACATCAGAGGACATTCTGCAGAATGCACCAAAAATGGAAGAAATTGTCACTAGCTTTTGAAAAATATTTTGGCAATTCACTCTCAAGGTCTTCTGCATTTTTTAGAAGGCAGTCACGAACGAAAGGCATCTTAAAATTCTCTAGTGCATTTTAAGTGTCTAGTAGCAAATGTCACTGTCCTTTGGATTTACTTTTTCTCTCCTCTCTCTGAGTTACACTGTCGGAGAGGTTCTTTATGTTTTAGAATTACCAGCTGCAAGAAAGGTAAAAGGAATCACCCTTAACCTTTTCCTTTAATTTTTCACCTAAAATTCTTAACAGGGCTAGTGTTTAGGGAGGAATAAAAAGCAAAGGCTGTAAACCACAAATAATATAGGCAGGTATTTGCCAGATATCCTGCCTATCTTCAACACCTCCAGTTTCCTTGCTCTTGTCCCCAGATTATCTCAACCAGAGGTCTCCAAGTGTGCCAGCTATTTACTTCCCTTAGAAGGTATGCAAGAGAGAGCCAACTGATAACACGTACATGTCACTTGTCAGCCCAGAACAAGAACAACATTTCTAAATACTTAGTTATTAATAACATTGGGTTACCTGGCTGTTATAAGAAATGCAAAGGTCATACCACGTTCAAACCTTAATTTTCATCACAGCAAGATATAAACTCCAAGTTAAAAGTCATCAACGTTACTAAGAACTAGAAATCAATTAAATCATCATTTTTCTCTATGAAATAAAGATCTTAAATGATACTGACCATAAGCAATATAAAATTCTTTCATTTTTGCTATTACATACCATCTTTTTCTTTTGCCAAAAGTTTACCATTTAAGGAGCATTGCTACAACATTCTGGTTTGTTCCTAATTTTGGCAAAACACCCACCTCCCTTCCTGAGAGTAAAATAAAGAGAAAACAGATTGTGTCAGATTTAAAAAGTAATTTCAAAACCCACAAGGTTTAAGTCTTGCAATATGAAAAAGGGACAACCTGGGAATGTTAGACCTTGTGTTGCTTGCAAGCAAATCTGTCCAGCTTTGGCCAAATCACAAACTAATCGAAATACCATTTATAGGAAAATGTAGGAACACTTGAGCTAAGGCTGAACACAATACATTGCCATGCAAATATGGTTATTTAGGTCTCAGTCCAGTGTCTCTGAGAGGCACTGCAATGTATTTGCACCCTTTATTGCTGCCTAAATTTCTGCACAAACCAAGTAAAGTAAGCAAGCACCATCTGGTTGTACATGTTCAAGCACTTCCCCTAATCGGAGCTGGCAGACAGCCTCGGTCTTAAGCAGAAAGTCACACCACTGATGTAAAAAGTTTCATAAACATGAATCATCAGATCAGAAGGGAAATAGATTGTGCAGGAAAAAACTGCAATGAACAGCTAAGAGACCTATTTCTTTCTACTAAAAAACTAACAAGAAGTGATAACCAAGCTGTCAGTTCTGTACTCTTGTTATTTACTTTACTACAGAATTAGACAGCTCCTTGCTTCCCTGATTGATCTACTCCCTGTGAATCTCTACACATTTGGACTAGCTGCTCTTGGTTGGGCTTAGACCAGCCCTTGCTATAGTAGCTGCATATTTGTTTATCATATACAGTCCTGAGAATCAGGAAAAACCTTACAAACTGCAATTATTGATATGGTATGACGAACAGAAGTCAATGTTTTACAAGGTTTCTTCTAACTATCTTCTCTGTTTTGAATCTGTTGGCAATAAATGCTAGCAAAACTAACTCAAGAGATGCAAAAACAAGGAAGGAAATAAAACAGTAAGCTGCTTTTATCACATGACTGTTAAAATTGCAAAACTCTACCATAATTCTGCTCAAATATAGGATGCTGAAAAAAGATTGAAAGAAATAAGAACCCCATTATTCTGTGCAAAATTTTCAGTGCAGTTCTTGAAAATCAAGTCCTAAGGATTAGGAGAGCCCTTCATAAATAGGCACTAAAATACAGAGCCTTGTGTGTATTTTCAGGATGCAGAGATACCACAAAAGTTACTCAAATTACTGCCAGAATAAAGCATGAGTTCATCTAGGTCATCTTCCTGTCCATCTACAGTATCCATGTCACTTGGTGATTCTTGTGTACTTCATTTTTAGTTTAATTGATGAGGATTCAACACTATCTTAGGCAACTTATGCCAGACACAGATTACCTTATGTTTCTACCGCATTATCTCTGTTGTTGTAACTCATACCCACTACTTCCTGCCCTCTCTGTAACATTGTATTCCTTTCCTTCTTTCCTGCAAATTTGAAGCTGCACCACTCCTTCCCACAGTCTTTACTCCTCCAGACTAAACAACTGCCTTTCCTTCCATCTTTCCAAACAGGTCAGGTTTCAGACCTTTTGACCTGTAACTTTACTGCAGTACTAATCACTCAAGGACATTATTCCCTGAAATGATGCAACTCAGATATACCAAGGTTAGGCAGGCTGCCCAGTGGAGGCAACAAATCATTAGGTTAAAACCATGCTCCTGCGTTGCTGATTCCTCATCCTCAGCCTGCCAGTTTGTTTGTTTTAATCATCTGTTGGATGTCATCATAGACTTCTTAATCTTCTTCCCAATAAATCTGAGCAGCACATAGCACAGCCAAGCCACACACACCTCCTGCTGGGAATTCCCATGGCCCTTTGTACAGACATCTAACAGCATTCAGAGCTGTAGCTGAAGCCCTTTGCAGGCTTGACAGGTGCCTGACCTCATATACTGTTTGTGCAAAATTGCTCAGCAGCACTCAGGTGGAAAGCCTGATCAAAGGACCTGGGTTTTTTAATGATTTCTGCCCGGCATCTTTCCAGCTCTCTAGGAGAAGAGCTGAACCTCCCCGTTGTGATCTGACAAGTACAACAGCTTTTCCTGAAATCCTTATTGTTTTCCATACTAGGCCACTGACATTTTCATTATAGGTAGAGATCAGAGCTGACCACTGCTAGGAGTGCTAGGTAGTTCTAGCTATGCATGCAATGAGTTCCAGTGGATTGAAGAGGGGTAAGAAACACACAGATTTTGAGGATGAAACACAGGTAGTGCTGCATTATAACAAAAGTAATGAGTTTGTGGAGGATGCTGTGTTTAGCCTTTTGGCTGCGGTAAAGGAACAAATTGGTAGAAACTACGTATACAAAGCAGAACCAGGACACAGACATGTAGGGGCTTTACATTTCAAACATCACCTTCTGATTCATGTATTTTAGGCTATAGGTACATCCAGAAAATGGGAAAGCTACTCCTGACTGCAGTGGTGGATGACTTTGAGATCACTGTAAGAGTAGGTAAGTAGAAAGTATTTTCATCTCTGTTGCAGGGGTGAGATCTTACTTACTTCCATGGTTCAGTACATGTCTGCTATACAAAGCCTAATAAAAATGCTCCAAGACGGTCAGTTTCTCTTCCTTAGCACTCAGTTGCACTGGAACATTTTCTAGAGGAAAGCCAGACCAAAGGAAAGAAAACATGTTATTAAACATTAAAACAGTGTTTGCTTTCAGTGGCTGGAACAATTCTTTCCCAGGAGACCTTCCCACAGGATCTGTTCTCTCTTAAAATGTTCACTTACTCATTACTTTCACTTGCTTTGTCTTGGAATTTCTAAGCAAATTATTGCTTTAAGGTTTTCAGAAAATATTTTTCTTTCTCTAAAGGTGATGTTACTTGAACCCTCCAACTCAGTTTTCTATTAGTCCAGATGCAGAACAAACTTGTATAAAATTCTAGTTATCCTAAAAGCAAATGAAGATGTTCCTATAGGGTGGCTACACCACATTAAACATACTAACTGCATTTTGTAAGGTTTCTGCACAGCAGAAAATACCACAGCTTTATAAGTGGTTTCAAATGTCTTCTAAAAGACCAATAACCTATGTGTCTGAATTTTCCAAGAACAAAGAAAAGGTATTGCAACGCTCTAGATGTCTTGCAGGCAAAGCTTGTCCTAGCTCTCCTACGTGACAGCTCTGACAATCTTGGTTGAGAACTATTCTCTATGTTTGGGATGCCTGAAGCTTCATGCCTTTGGAGGGAGGAATATGCTAATCAAATTGAAGCAATTTTGAAAAACTGTTTCATTCTCTGAAACTTTTGAAGCTTTCTGGAGATGTTTAAGGGCAAGACAGGATTTGCTGGGAGTTACTGGTGTTTTAAGCATGCTCTGATTCTCTTGGTTATGGTCAGAAGTGCTAAATTTAATGTTCAAGTGGGGACAAGGCAGAGTTCCTGAAGGACATTCCATTTGGGAAAAAAAGCAAAAGCCAGAAATAGATCAGGAATCAAGTAGAGTTGAAAGCTAGTGCTGGAAACTATTGGAATCTAATGTACATATTTACTTCTAAAATAATAATAGATAATGAACTAATAGCAATAATAATAACAACATATTGAAATATTTCAGTGTTAACTTTTATTTTCACCATGTAGCTGGATACTGTCTTACTGCTCACAGACTATAGAAAAGGACCTTTGAGTGTCTGAGAATTAACCCTTTTGTCTTTACCTCTTGTGTAGAAAAAAGCAAGAAATATGGTTTATGGAGAACATGAGGACAAGGAAGTGAAACCCGTGTTAGTAGCTGATAGGCCTTGGAGGAACCATGAAACACTATCTCTCTGCAGGAGTTGTCAGAAGCCTTCACCTGCTCCTAGGCATTCTCTGGCACGCAGAGAAGCCTGTAGGGGTAAAAGCTATGCAGGTGCCTACATGCAATGTAGGAGGACATGGATCTAATTATACCTCTTCCCTGAATCTATATGCAGGCTAGCATTCCTAGTATCAGTTGGCCTGTGTTTTCCCTCCTATCCTCTGCTAGGATGTAAAGCAAAATTCAAGAGAAGACAGAACAGTCTCTGTTCTGTGTGTCTGTCTAGAGTGAGGCATTATGAGCTCTAAACTCTTCTAAAAAGAGCGAAGTCCTTTAAACAAAGCCATCTTACATCCAGGGAGGAGCTTTGATTCCTCAGTGTGACCAGTTTTCTGCAGTGAGCCAGTTAATGTTAGTGCCAGAGCAGTAAGAAAAAGGAAGGGGTACCGGTGCTAATCATCTGTAGTTCAGTATGCTGCAACAATGCTTGGAAAACTTCTGGTTATCTACAGCCAAAAAATGCTCCAAGAGATAAGTATCATTATTTGATGTTTCTGCCAACCTCTTCCACTTTTCAAAGGCCGTATGTAGAGGCTTGCATTAGTTGTGCTCTAACATGGGATCAGGGCATCCTGGAATGGAGTGCTCAAAAGTACTTAAGATTTGTCTTATTATACTCCAGATGTTTGAAAGACGGAAGTGGTATTTATCTCTAAACTTTGCATTATGAAACTACAGTTTGGCAAACTAAAAGCCCTCCTTCTCTCATCAAACATTTACAGAGAAATTCAGGTGGTGTCATTTCACTTTGTCAAGAGTAGCATTACTGTTTGGCATGGCAGTGAAAAATGCATTCTTAAAAGTCTGGAAAATAGAGACACAGAATTGATGTTTAGCCCAGCAACTAAAGTCATAAGGTGAAATCTCAGGGTTTTTGAAAGGTACGCTGCATTGCAAGCTATTGGTGTTCAACCAACTCAGATCATACAATCATAGAAACAGAATCACAGAATGGCCTGGGTTGGAAGGAACCTTAAAGATCATCCTGTTCCAATGTTTCTGGCATGGAAAGGGAACCTTTCACTAGACTAGATTATTTAGAGCCCCATCCAGCCTAGTCTTGAGCACCTCAAGGGTTGTGAAGTCCACAGCTTCTCTTGGCAACCTGTTCCAGTTCCTCACCATGCTCACATTGAAGCATTTCTTCCTAATGCCTAACACAAACCTACCCTCCTCCCTTTCAAAAAAGTTCCTCTCCAGTTCTCTTGTGACCCCCATGGTAGGGGTAGTTAGGTACTGGAAAGTGCTGTAAGGTCTCCTGTGAGCCTCTGCTTCTCCAGGATGTACGACCCAAAGGGTCTCTGCCTTTCCTCACAGGAGAGGTGCTCCAGCCCTTGATCATCTTTGTGGCCTCCTCTGCACTTGCTCTGGCTGGTCCATGGCCTTCTTTATGCTGTGGACCCCAGCAGGATGCAGTGCCCCAAGTGATGCAGAGCAGAGCAGAGCAGAGCAACAGAATCACCTGCCTCATCCTGCTGGCCATGGAGCTCTGGATACAGCCCAGGACACAATTGGCTTTCTGAGCTGCAAGCGTATGTGTCCGAGTCATATTGAGGTTTTCGTCCACAAACACCCCGTGATCTTTCTCCCTAGGGCTAATCTCAATCCATTCTCCACCCAGATTGTACTTCTGCTTGGGATTATGCCAATTCAGGTGTGCCTGGCACTTGGCTGTGTTGAACTTTGTACAGACCCACCTCTTGAAACTGTCCAGATCCCCTTGGATGGAATCCCTTCCCTCCAGTGTAGTGACCACACCACACAGCTGGGTGTCATCAGTGAACTTGCTGAGGGTGCCCTCCATCCCACTGTCCATGTCACTGGCAAACATGTTAAATAGTGTCCCAACACTGATCCCTGAGTCCAGGGTGATCCACCACCAGTCTCCACTTAGATATTGAGCTGTTGACTGCAAGTGTTCGAGTGTTACCATCCAGCCAATTTTTTAACCAAGTGGCCCATCCATCAGATCCATGTCTCTCCAGTTTATAGGAAGGGATGTTGTGCTAGACAGTGACAAATGCTTTGCACAAGTCCAGGTAGAGGATGCCTCTTACCCTGCCCTCATCTACCAATGCTGCAAACCCCTCATAGAAGGTGACCAAATTTGTCAGGCACATTTTGCCCTCACTGAAGCCATGTTGGTTGTCAACAATCACCTCTTTGTTTTCCGTGTGCCTTAGCATAGTTTTCAGGAGAATCTCCTACATGATCTTACCAGCCACTGAGGTGAGACTGACCAGCCTGTAGTTCCCTGCGTGTTGCTTGTTTCCCTTTTTAAAAATAGGGCATTATCCAATCAGTGGGTGTTCGACTTGGTGGATTGCCATGACTTCTTAAATATGACGGCTAATGCCTTAGTAACTTCTTCAGGACTCATGGATGCATGTCATCGTGGACTTGTGCACCTTCAGGTTCCTTAGATGTTCGTGAACTCAGTCTTGTCCTACAGCAGGCAGTTCTTCATTTTCCTAATACTTGCTCAGGGATGGCAGTCATGATCTTCAATATGTGGTTTTCTTCCTGGCAGAATATCACAAGTATATCTCTATCCCGAGAAGCATTGTGTGTGAAGACAAAAAGCATTTCTAAGACATCATCCCAAAAGAAAAGGCACAGTTCAACTCTGGAACATTAAATACAGACCCCTAATGTTTTTTTATCTTCAGTGATTGATATAGCCAGGCTGGTACAGCACCCTGCAGTTCTGTTCAGATCTCAGAAATAATTCACATAGATATTTCTTCAATATGCTTAACAGAACTGTGGAACTACTGAAAGCCTACCAAAATTCCATGTGTCAAGTAGTAATTCAATCCATAAAATATCCTGCTGAAGCAAATAGGACAAAATTATGTGACACTGTAACATCCTCACTGATGGCATAAACACGTCCCATTTATCATCAATGGATTGGATTGTATAAACTTGGAGGCAGTAGAAAGACAAGGTCCTCAAATCTCAAAACATCACCCAGGCATATCAAGAAAACTTTAGATCCTGTGTTTAAGGCCTGAATTCCACCTTTCCCTAACCAGATAAATTATATTCCTGCACTGAATGACTCCCTTCAAAGTCAGTCACAATTAGACAAAAACAGCTGAGGGATTTCAGCATGTCCCACAGCTATAACCTTCCCTTCCCTTCATTCTCTGGTCTTCTTGGGAAAATCTAGTTAAGCTTCCCCACATTTACCAGATTGGGTTTTGGATTTGATTTTTTTTTTTTTTTTTTTTTTTTTTTTTTTTTTTTGAGGGCCACTGTGTAATACTTATCCTCAAATGCTCAATCAATCCTGAGACAGAACAATAGTGTAATTTTGCACTGAAAGTTTAAATTGAAATATTATCCCCTTGTGAAAGCCCAGTCTAAAGCATAAACCACTAGCTGGCTGTGCCCAAAAGGCTGTATCACATTTGCTCTCATTCACAACTTGTAAACTGTTGACACTACCTCAATCCTCAAGTACAGCACACACAGATTTGAACAAAAGAACAAGAAAAGGATCATTTTCTTCAACACTTAATAAACTTAACACAATTAAAGAGAATTCTTGTGTTTGTGGACAAGAAATCTTTTGCTTCCAGACGCCAAAGCTAAATTATGAGGAATCATACTAACTGCAAAAGTAAAAAGCTACTCCCTATTACTTGCACCCCAGCTTTGGTACTAGAACTAAGTTTCTAGATCATATTCCCTTGTTCTGGTTTGTATATTATGTCCTATTCAATACTCTACAATTCAAAATATACCATCTTCAGAGAGTATCAGTAGCATTGGCTATTTTAAGTAGTGCTGCTTCACTGCATACAGGCTGAGCTGAAGATCTGAAGTGTGGCTGGTTTATTCATATTCGAGTAAGGCCCTCTAGAAGTGATGGATGTCCTACTTACAGAGTAGCTAATAACTAAGAGCCAGTGCCAGGGACCCCGCCAAACTTAGGCAAAAACACATTTGGAGATCCCCTTTGTTCTACCCCAGTTCTTGACTGTAAATGTATGGTACAAGCACACTGCTCCCAGGTCCTGGAGAAGATACAAATCCCTAAATTAGTCTTTTCTCAAAGGATACTCTTCCCCCTTTCCCAGGGAAATCACTGGAAGTTTTACCATCTTTCCTCATCATCACTTTCTAACTACTTGTAGAGAGATCCGTTCCTGTATGAGGCAGTGATTTTCGCTCTGTTAAGATCCTGCCAGGATTTTGACCATCCTATTCCATCCCACCCCATCCCATCCTGTCTCATCCTGTCCCGTCCCATTCTTGTCTCATGCATTTCTTCCACCAGCTCCCTTTTCACTGTGCACAATTTGCAGTTCACCAGTATGGGAAAGCTTTTCAAGGGAGAAGAAATCACCCATAGCTATGTTCTTATTTTACTGCTGAAAATGATATTTAATTGCCAGCAGTGCTTAACTAATGCAGCTATAAAAAACACCATTGGATTCTGTTTTCTCTCATATATCATTGATAAAGCTGTCAGCTAAAGCTTTTCTTTTTTACTTTTGTCCCTAGAGATCGTGACTGACCTAAAAGGAACTTAGTTTGCTTTTAGAAATACTGGTATGTTTGAAGTCATGATGAAGGACAGATGGAATTAAAATCCCACAGAGCTCTTTTTAGAAAGAGTTTTCTAATGACAGCTGGATTTTAGCCAAGCCATTGTTTCTATTTCTGAATGTTGACAGCAGCAACACTTACCAAGTACCTATATCTGGTCAGATGACAATCTCAAGAACAAATGCAAATAAATTGTTTCAGCATTCCAAAACAAACAAACAAACAAACCAACCACCAATGGTTTAGGTAGTTATTACTCCTTTTAAAAGCAGTGTTTGTGCTTCAATTCATCAGCAAAAGAAAGAATACTAGGAAAAATAAGGTTGTATTAGAAGGAAAGTATTCAGGGAAAGGAGGATGTACTCAGAAGGTAACAGGAATCTATGCTACAAAGAAATGTTCTTGTGAAGAAATGTTATAAGGGAAGATGAGATTTTGTTTTAAATCTCCTTTTTCAACACTTACTGTCAGACATTTGAATACTACCTTTCCTGCTGCCTTCAGCTGCAAGCAACAAAATATGGCTTTTGGGTCAGACAATCCAATTTTTATTCTTGGAACCACAAGCATTCTTAATCTCTTCAGATTTGAATGGTTAGTTCTCTGGAGCTATTTTCTCTTCTCTTACCTACCACTAAGTGCCCTCCTGGTTCCAGTCTTTGTACATTTTTCAGGCCTCCTCTCCTCTCTATGCTTTCTTAATAGAATGCAAAGCATAAATCTCACTTGCTGTCAACTCCAGTTTCAATTAAGCCACAATTTGGCTTTTTTCTTTGAACAATTTTCTCATATTTATTTTCCTTCAATTTGGACTTTTCCCAAAGACTGTCTTACAAAATAAGCAGCAGATAGGATTAGGAAGTATTAGGATCTATGCTGCTGCCCCTGAGTTTCTTTGACTCTTTGTCCTCTGCTTAAGCCTTGTTTTTCTTGAAGAGTGTGCTGATTCCCTGAAATCAGTCCAAACTGAGAGATACAGGAGCACTATCAGAGTAACTGTGAAACCTCTTTTGTCACAATACTTGTGCTAACTATATTTTTCACAGAATTATTTAGATGCCCTGAGCGTTGCAATAGGTTTTTCAAAAACCTCTGAAAACCTTTGAACCTCCTGGGTCTCTCTTTGGAATAGCAGAATGATTTTGCAGTTCCATAGAAAGTCTGTAGCCACTGAAAGGTGTGCCAACAATTTTTTTTCCAATTGTGTTGATAAGTAGGGAAGGTCACCTCCTTCACCTAACTTCTTGAGAAAAACTAGAACCATGGCACAGTCTGAGCAGCTCCAGTTAACAGTAAGCTGAATGGTGCTCATTGTATCAAGAGTGAATTGGCACGGCTACAGCAAAGTAGCTCCATCAACGAGTTTATCCTTGTGATACAGTTAAGCTGCTGGAATGTGCATTTCTGCTATGTCGCCAAAACAAATTAACCTCTGGTGTAAAAGTCATTATTCTTTATTCAAGTGCTGCAAAAGACGTAAACATTCAGAGCACGACATTCCTTTCCAAATGAACCTGTCTTACTACACGAGAGAGAGAACTTGACTGCTGGTCAGAGAAGAGGCCCAGGAAAAGGTAAAGTGTGAGGATTTCAGACCAGTCGATAACTTCCCTTGCAACCTGTACTAAGTAATTTGGTCTCTTTTCCAGTGACTTCAACACCAAAAAACCAAATGGCTTAAGTTTGACATTTAGAATATTTCTTAATCCTGGCTGATCAACTGTAGCAAAGGTTCTCAGGTATAAATAGAGAATTAACTTGTAGATTTCTGATAATAATAAGCTGGAGGCTATTTATCAGGATGAAATAAACATTTCTCATGCTGAGAAGAACACGAGTCTTCATGTTCCTAACAGAGAGGGCCAGTGAAGGAATGCTGACAAAACAGAGCTTCCAGACACATTCATCAGCTGGAAACTAAATGTCAGGTGTTGCCACAAAACCTCCCAACAATGCTTTTCAGATATGGCACCAACGTTATTTTCCAAGAAACAGGTCCCACAGACATAAATATAGAGATTTTGTGGGTAAGGACTATGTTACAAGAAATGTATTATCTACAAAGATTAAACTAGGAGGGGAAAGCAACTTGCTCGGGGTCATGTAAGAAAGACAAGCCATATCTCCTAATCAGAGTTGAAGCAAATCCAAAACCAGTCAGTCCTTACATATGATTACACCTTCTGTCCATAAGAAAACAAAGGCAGTGAGAGGAAAATCAAAATATCAGCAAAAGGATGATGTAAATTAGACCGTATTTGCTTATTTAAATATTAGAAAGGTTTTGCATAGTAGTCAGCATTCAAAATGTGTTAATAGGTACATTAAAAAAACAGAATTATTTGATTAATAAAGACCATAATTGCACCACAGACAGATTTATGCTGCATACTAAGTTGTACTATTTTATTATTTTTAATATATTCTATATATATTTATTAAGACCTATGGAAATGGAAAGTTTTAGTAATGCTGACTACCAAAGAAAGCTTATATCTGTATGACCAAACCCCCCTAAAGGTATGAAAGAAGTGCTTTTAGAATAAAGATACAATAGAAATTCATGTTTCTGAGAAAAAAATGGAAAATCCACAGGAGAGCCTTTTGTCTATTTTTATACCAGGATGAGGAAGTTACGTATCACGTTGGTCTTACATGTTATACAGAAATAATCACCCTCATTAGTCTGCCTAATACTCTAAAATTAGAAATAAACTTCAAATCCATTTTTTACAGAAAGCATTTTAAAAAACAAATGTTGGCAATATAATTCAGAAATTAGCCTATATTTTGCCTTCTTCAATAGATGAAAAATTTCCTATATGTTCCGTTTCTTTCAGAAAAAAAACGAAGAAAACAGAAAAAAACCCAAAATTCTTGGTGCCAGTGTGTTTCCACTTCACTCATTAAAGTCCTACTTACTAGTCCTGAGTCTCCTACCTGAGTGCCCACCTGCTGCCCTTCAGGAGTGCCCACTTATGACTGGCTTATGAGTACTAGTGTAAAAACAGGAAATTCACTCCTGCAAGTGAGAGCCAAAAGACTTTCCTTTTTCTACAAAAAATCTCAGATCTACTTTTTAAAACAGATTTTAAGTGGTTCATAACATCATAAATCTTTTGTACTGATGGCAAGTGGGGTGAGTGGCTAGCAGAAGGATTTTGTGACTAATTTAACAAAAGCAGATCATAGGCATGTCAGCTAAGGTTTATAGTCTTGAGATTTGCTGCTTGAAAGACAGCCTGTGGTTACTACAAGGGGCACTTCAAATGGCAGGCAGCATTTCTCCAATCAAGGGATTGACTCAAGCTGAGAAAACCCTCTATTCTTAGCTCAGTCTCAGAAGAGATGGCAATGGTGTGATCTCACAACTGTTTATTGCAAGAAATCCTGCATCTTTGAGACTGCAGAGCATGCTTAGAAAGAAAAGCAAGATCAGTAATTATAAAGCTGCCATCAGAACAGGGCTGTGAGAAGGCTTTGCCTCACTGCAACCTCAGATCTGACACACAAGGTCTAACCATTGCATGCACTTCTCCTATAAGTGCTCCACAAAGAGAGCTCTGGGTACTACAATGAAGAGAAACAGTCTTTATAAACTCAACATTTTCAAAGCCATTTTCCAAGCATAAAGATGGGCCCAATTAAACACAGGACAAAACTGGGTCTATGCCACATAGAACTTTGAGAACTTAAGCAGCCTTTCCCTGTTCCACCTCAACTATCCCCTGAACCACCATGATCTGAGAATGTAAAGGGAGGCTGCAACCATTTCTTCTCCTCGAGAGAGATGACAGCAAATGTGCTTTTCACTTCTGCACATGGGCCTTCTGGCTTCCCCGACTGCCTGTGACTGGAGCCTGTAATGAAAAATTGTGGATGCTTCTGCCTACTGCTGCAATTTCGTGTGTACAAATGCCTTTTCTCACAAAGCTGTAATTCTAAATTCATGTGCATCCTGAACTAGGTAGCCAAAGATCCTCTGTGAAAGTGTGAAGTATGAGAGTTACCGAGGAGATCTCATTGCAGAGGGCAAGAGATTCATTCCTGTTTGTTCTTTATTCTTGTGTGACTGCACTGCATTGCATTTTGCTTATCTAAACATGATAGAAAGGCTGCACCGTCCCTATCACTCTGAAATAAAGACCTAGATACAGCTGCCAAACTTGGTCAAATGTCTTGGTAAAATGCTCAGGAATCCTGCTGAGACTGAACAACTTGTGATGAGTCTGCAGTGTGCAGAAATGTCATGTAAGATCCCTGACTTTTGGCAGCACTGATCTCTCTTAATGGTTTCAATTGAGAAGCAGTCTTATCCTGTAGCATCCTCCACTCACACATGCACACACTGATAAAGATGAGACGTGACATTTGTGCTGGGATGTTTAACTGCAGATGAAAAATTCATCCGTTTCTGGCAGGTCTTACCATTCTAATTTCTCAGAAGAATTGCAGGTGACCCATTAAACTTCCTTCAACTCTGCTCTAGGAAATAAACTGATCCAAATGCTTCCCGCTTTAACCTGTGATTCTTAGATGCTTGCAGTGGTGATTTGTGGAGACAAAGCTGTGGTTATTAAAGTTCAAATTAATGTCTTACTTGAGATGCACAATCAAGATGCTCTCTGTATAGGTTTGTATTTCTTCTTGAAGAGAAAGCTGATCATGTCTGTATTATCATTCTGATTCCCTGTTATCAAGTTGCCTATGTGTCAAAGCACAATATGACCACTGGAAAACTCTGCTTGCCTTCTCACTGCATCTCTGTGTTTGTGTAGTACAAAGGAAAAGAATAAAGTGCTTCTTTCAGTGTAGCATCTCTAATCTCGTACAGTACAATCAGGCTCTTTTTTATAAGATTTGACTGTGGGCATTTTCTATTTGTGCTTGAGATTATAATTCCAGGCAGAACCTGACTTTTCTGTGCTTCATAATGTTCCAAAAATCTTCTGTAAAATGCAAACATGGCTGCCTTGTTTCAGTGTGCTTCTTGAAAGTCCTGGCTCAAACTAGCAGTAGCACCCGATACATTTGGTAAGCACTGAAAAGGGCAGAGATATGAAAAATGGGGAAAAGGAATCAAGTACGGTGCAAGCTAAAAGTCTGTATTTAAGAGAGAAGAGAGAAACTGAATCTATGTGACAAATGATACAAAGGAAGTTTTAATTGCACACATGCTAAAGCAGCAGCTCCAGGTAACTAAAATGCAAAACCACTCTGTAACTCGTAGGAATAGTGGGAAAGACTTGTGCAAAAAGATCAATGACTCTGGAATTACTGAAATCTCGAATAACAAAGAATACACATATGTGTCAGTTCACTAATATAATCCCCTAGAAGGTTGTGAAGGTCCATAAGGAGTGCTCATCTAGAAAGCTATAATGAAACACTTTGTAAACATTCAACTTAGTAAGAAACTTTATAATGGTTAGGCATACATGCTGTGTTAGAAGATGTCTGCTGAATGCTTTCAGCACATCCAGAGAAAATATTTTTATAATTTCAAAAAAGATTGCACCAAACTGCTTTCACCAGCTTTCCAGGACTGCATGCTATCTCACATTTTCAGAAAGAATTTTAATTTGAAAATAAATATAATTTCTTTTTGGATGACACAAAATTAGAAGTGTGGCAAGTGAAAACAAAAGTAAGCAGAGAACAGCCTCAAATCACTTGGGTGAGCTGAACCCCTTCATATTAGAAACTTACGTGGGTTTAGATGAACAAAAGGAGGCAAAAAGTGTCCTACAAGTTTGTGAAGGGCATGGGGCCAAGTGGTGAAGGAACTCACTAGAAATGTCAATGATACAGCGACAGAACAGTAAAAAAGGAGGAAGAATCCAGAGAGAACTAGTTGTAGTACTGCTTCTACAGGTAAAATGATGAGATCAGTGTCAATGAAAATCTACAGCCTACATTTTCAGATTTTGATGAGCTGACAGAAATGTTTGACTGGTGATGGAAATACCACTTACTGATGGAGCTATTACACCATCACAGGGCCATTCAAAGGATACACATTTTACTCACAAAGAATTTGGAAGGTCTGAGTACCCATGGTAGTAATAACAACCTAATGGTTCACTCACACTCTGCTAACCTGAAGGGGATTTAAATGACACAGGAAAAGCAACACAGACAAGATCTTTCATATCCTTGTATTGGGAGTGGTGATTGTGACAGGTAAGGATAATTATAGTCAAAATACAAACCATGTATTTGTGATGCTCAGATCACACAAACTTGTGAAATTTAAGAGGTTTTAACCCATTAGGTCATACTGATTTTAAAGTCTGAATAGAGTCCAGAAGATAAAAAAAAATCCTGAATACAATGTATCACCTTTCAATTGTTTGTTCTAATACCCTAGACAGTGTTGTCACTGTTTGCTGGTCTTATCACATCGCTGTTTTCTCCTGTCTCTCATCCATGATTTCTTCCTTACCCAACATTCACACAACCGCACTCCATTTTCACTGCTACAAGGTGAGACATCCACCATGAGGTAAGCCACTAGGAAAATCTCATGGAATCTCTCAAGGCATTTTGTTTCTGCACATTACCACAAAGAAAACGTGCAGCTCTGGGCAACCACAACAGAGTTATCATGATCCTTTGATCTCTTCCCATGAGTCAAAATTAATCAAACCCAGAGCAACCACAGAGTCTTCAAAGTACATCTACACATTTACTAGACGCTCAAAGGATTAATAATGCCAACTAACTCCACAAGAAAAAAATAACTTGTCTTTCACCATTCCTTTTCTCTGCCCACATAGGATGTTTGGTATTGCTACAAGATGACATTCGGTGAGGTCAAAACAGAAAAACTGGTATCATCAAGCTGTTATTAATGTATTCTCATGTAGGATTTATGCATCCTTCATAAAACTTTCTGGGTGAACAGAACTGGCGAGAAAGCAGATGAGGTGGCATTAAGGTCAGAAACAGTAGATAACACAAATTTGCTGAAGGAATACTTTCCTTTTATGTGGAATGATCAAATGAAATTTTCATTTTGTTATTCTTGGATAATGACTCAAAAGCATGAGTAAGCAAAAAAATTTTTTTTTTATACGAAACCTATCACTTGCAAAGGTGTAAAAAGGAATTTACATGAATTTGAGGGCAAGTTTTAATTTCTTCTCTGTGACTGGGAAGAAAAAGAGCAAATTATTATACTTCTAAAGTTATAAGCTGCTAATTAGCAGAATATTCAGTGTCTGGGACAGAAGTTGACAGTGAAGCAGGGGATGAGTAATGATACACAAAGGATTGCTCTAATTGATCAGAAAATGACACACGTAGCAAAGGAGAAGAGAAAGATGTTGAGGGGAAAAGGGCATGACACATGATTGTGTCATCAGTGAGTAAGCCTGGGTGTTTCAATGATGTCCATGGGGTTTAAAAGGTAAGTTTTGAGTTACAAACCACGGTAGGAAACTCTCAGAAACCATGAGTTACCTGGCATAGTCTTGATGCTACCATGTACCACAGAATACGAACAACTCTCAGCATAGATACAGACTGAGGTAAGGCCCATTTACCCAGTCTGTAAAAACAAGCTTGCTGTGTGGCCCATTCAGCAGAAGACACCGAGACATACTAATAATTTGTCCAGTTCTTTTTATTGATATTTACTTCCCCACATTACTCATAGTTTTTTTTTCCAATCTTAAACCATTTGCTGGCAAATTGATGGCACTCTTAACCTTCTCATAAATCTACTACATGTCGCTCACTCTCCTTTTCTGAGATAACACCACTTAGTCTCTCAAGTCAATAACCTAGGAATTATCATTGACTACATTTCTTTATGTGGTCAATGAAAAACAATTGTCTTTATAAAGACAAATACATGTCTTTACTGGCAGGCTGGATCTAAATTCCGAGCATCATTTCCACATAACATTTCACAGCTTAGCCTCTTCTATCTACATAGGTAGCTAAAATTCTTCTAAAGAGACTGCTGTGTCTTATGTCAGCGCCTAAGAAACTTTCCTCCCTGGCCTTGTCCAGATTGACCTGCTCATATCTATCCAGTATATTATTGTCAGCATTCCATCTTTACCTTTCATTTGGACTGGTTATCTTTCTTTCAGTACCACATCTCTGATTTTCCTTCCTTGTCTTTCAAGGCTTTTCATGGACTAACCCAAGCACAGACGCCCTTGCTGACCCTTAAACCAGAGGGCTAGAAATCACAAGACACTCACCATATCCCTCTGAGATCTGAGTAGAGCAAGAACATTGTTATACAAAGACAACAGTAGCTCCCCAGGAGACCCACAATTCTGTCTGTGGCTTGGGGTAAGCTGGGTACTAGCATTATCTCACAGTGCCAGCTTCAGGAACCCTTGCCGGCTTGCTTTCTCCCACAGGGAGGAACCGAGAATATTCAGCAGCCTATTCCACCCCAGCCCTGGTGACATGACATAGACATAGAATGGATCTCATGCTTCAATAGCTTGAGAAATTCATGTATTCTGTTTGCTTCGCCAGAGTAACCTCACACTCAAGATCATGAAGTTGTTGAAATTTCAAGCATAGCTGGAGCATCACATAACCCTGCTATCACTACTTATCACATAAAAAAATACAGTTTCTTTGTGCTTCCCTCTCTGCATATAATCATCAGTTGTCTTTTGCTTCAAATTTCCACAAATATTTGGAATTTGCAATTATTTTGTCCAATATTTGTATAGGACCTGGCATAAAAGAGATGGAGGCTTCAGGAGAGTTTCCTCAATAATTTAAACACTCACCTACTGCTGGCTCTTTCACCATTATGTCACTCAAAGTCCAGAGTATTTCCTACTGCAGACTTCTGTATGTATCTCTTACGATTACACTGTATGAAGTGTATGGACACTGCCTCAATAAAAATGCTGAAGTAGGAGGCATTTGCTGTTCTAAAGCAGCATCACCTTGGTTCACACTTCTTTAAATCTGCACAGATTCTTTCAGTTGCTGTTGCTTTCCTGTGGAATACAGTTGTTACACTCCTTCTGGTCTAAACCTTCGAAAACCAGTGTTGTAGCAATTGAAAATACCACAAGCAGCTGGCACAGCGCTTGCTCTTTCAAGAGTAGGAACCCTCACAAAGTGGATCTAAACCAGTACCTTCCTCAACCCCATGACAGGTCAAGCAGGTTATCCTGGAACAAGTCAGGAAGAGGACACACACAGGTGTGCAGTGATTCCTGGGATTTATGCAGTTAGGCTGTTGAGCAATTGTATTTCTATCTCGGGGCAGAGGCTGGCAGCAGAGGGCTCACACCAGTGTGTCCTGTCCTCACGCACAGGAGTGGCCACATTGGACAGAGATGTCTGCAGCAGCTATAGAAACTCTATAGAAACATGTGCTACAGAAACAGATTGCAGTGAAGGGCTTAAATCTACCACATAAAGGTTTTTGTGGCCTCTTGTTCTCTTCGATTTCCCTCTGCTGTCTTCAGCTTTTGTGCCTACTCTGTGTCTCAGAGCAGACAGAAGATACTTTCCTTGCAGGCACTCAGCTTTCACATTGGTGTTTTCTGAGCACTGGTAACTTGCACAAGCCATTTCAGGAGTAGAAAGCTACACACACCAAAAAAAACAACAACAAACAAACAGACAAAAAAAAAACATTAAAGAAGGAAATGGCTTTTTGCTACTATCCATTACTGCCTGCATGATAATAGCTTTATCCTGCCAGTGGCTGAGAATCTCCTGTAAGGAAGTGAGTTCGCTCATTATTTTAATGTAATTTGAGTGCACTCACTGCCTTGCAAAGGCACTTGACACCTCACAGGAGCAGATGCTAAATGCTCAGTACATTAACCATCTGTCTGTTACTCTCAACCTTTTTTGATAATAGGGGTTATTTAAAATTCCACATACTGCTGCTTAAATATTAATAACTCTTCTCCTGACCTCTTCTAAGTAATATAAATAACTCACTAGTCATGACTTAGTTATCTTCTGCAAATAACAATGCATGAGATGGACACTTATTTTCAACTTTTTACATAAACCGTATTATCTATCTGAGAAACTGGCAGTTTGCTACAACCTAATTTGGCAACTAAAAAATATTCCACTTAATGCTTACTAAGTAGCTTCACAAAACTGTCTAAGTTTTGTGAAACTAAGTAGCTTCACAAAACCTCAGGAGAGGGTAGCTCTCCTGAGGTTTTCTAAGCAAAACAGAAATTCTTCACTACTAGACTCAGCTTTCTTCTTCATGGTAGACAGAAGAAGTACTGAGGGCACACCAATAATGTATTTTCAAAAATATTTCCTTTTCCATAGAGGAAACAGCTGACACTGAAGATTTCTTTAATGTTTGGTAAGTATTTGGAGACAGTGGTTTATTGGTATACAAAATATCTATAAACACACTACTGCGGTATTCAAGAGGGCAGTAAGAATGAAATAAACCCTAATTTTCCCAAATTAGAAGCAGCTAGACTCTGTTTGCCCTCAACTATACTTCTGCTTGGAAGGAAAGGTACAAAAAATGAGGAAAGCATTTATGTTGTTTTGTCCAGAAAGTACCTTGGAAGCTTCTTCTATGTGAACTTTTACTTGGACAAATATGAAAGATAATGACTCAGAAAAGCCACAAAACATAATGAGATTCTTCCACATTGATCAATGCATCAATATGTCAATAAACATATGAGGCTGTGGAAATTTACAGGAATTTGCAGACCTTAAAATGTCTGAAAAACGTCAATGCATTGACCTACTGCGCCATCTAGCCTTTTCTGGAGGACATTTTCCTCTACGATCTGTTGTCATGGAACAATGTGTATCAATCAAGAAGTGCATTTAAACACTGAGTACCCAGAGGTACCTCCATGGGTAAAACACTCTAGTATGACAGTGGTATTTTGCAGCTTGTGTTTCTCATATCCAAAGGCTTTACAGGTAAATCAGAAAAGCTACCCATTTAGAAAAAGACATGATCTGCAAATATCTATACATTTGTCATCAGAGAAAAAAAATCATACTCCTAAGTGGCACAAGTGCAACCTTGTGTGGGACCTACACCCTATGCAAACATTCCCTATGTCACCAGAAAAGCTTCTGGCTGGCAGAAATTCTTTTTCTCAGGGAAGCAGTGTGAAGAAAACAGAACTTTTTTGTTCTGGTTTTGTATCGGATACTGCTAATTTCTTCTCCATAACTGGTACAGTGTTGTGTTTTGGATTCAGTATGAGAATCATGTTGATAGCACACTAATGTTTTGATTTCTGCCAACTCGTGTTTGTCCTAATTCAAACACTTTTGTTTTGTGTCTCATGCTCTGCCAGTGAAGAGGTAGAAAAAAAAAGCTGGGAGGGACCATGGCCAGAACAGGTGACCTGAACTGGCCAGAGGGATATTCCACACCATAGAACACCATGCCCAGTATAAAATCTGGGGAATTACCTGGAAGCAGGGCTGATCGGGGTGTAAGGACTGAGTCTAGCATTGCTCACTGGGGGGTGAGAAACTCTATTGTGCATCAATTGGTTTTCCTTGAGTTTTGTTTCTTCCCTTTCTTTTATTTGCTATCATTCATATATTTTACTTTTTATTTTTCAATTTACTTTTCAAGTAAGCTTTCCTTACCTCAGCCTACAAGTTTTACTTTTGATTCTCCTTCCCATTCCACTGGGAGGAGAGGTGGGCGAGTGGCTGCATGGTGCTTAGCTGCTGGCTCCAGTTATACCATGACGAAGTTCTGTCTCCAGCAGAGGCTTGCTGACACCCCTTTAGGGCTGGAAAAGCTGCTGTCAGAATGCCCACAACCCCCTGAGGCATAGACAATACTGGAGAGCATGCCCATGAGCAACTCTAATGACATATTCTTTGGGCAGTTCCTTGCAGAGTCTGCCTCCTCCCTACTTAATGGTCATTAATGGGCATTATCAGCCACAGCGTTCCCAGCTCCTGCCACCCCACGCTCAGGAATGATTGCTTGGTGCTCTCAGTCCACTAATCCAGGATGTGCTTCTAATGCCTCCACAAGCCAGACTTCCTCAGCCCCGCCTAAGTGCAACACAACACAAAACTGGTCTTGCCACAGACTCTTTTACTCCGTGTGGTAGATAGGAAACAATGAACTAAATTTCATCAAACCACTGAGCCTAAGCATCCCAGGAATCAAAGCTGCCATTCTCTTTAAATAATATAGCTATTCTTTTATACATTCATTGTGATTTCACAATATATCATCTTCTATTGTGAATTTATGATTAATTTCTAATTGATTAACTACCTTATTCATTCACTAAATACACACTCAAGTTAAACCCAGTAATAATACTATTCATGGTGTATAATTTAAATCTAGGCATCTCAACTCACTGAAGATACAGTAGATGACACAAATTACTTACAATTAAAAGATTTCTGCTCTCCAATTTCTTTAAATTTCATGCACCCTAAACCAGACTCTTCATTTTGGGGAAAGGGGAAAAACTCATTAATTCTTGGTGGGAATTAGAATTTCTACTTCTGGCACATCCACATAACACCCAGCTCTTCATTTCTGCAATAAATACAGTAGGTTTTTCATTGAAGATGTTTCAACAACATATAAAGAAAAGATCCTGATTGTTGCTGAGGTTTTCCGAGTTACACCTGAGAAAGTCTACCCCATCTTTTGGAGCTTGATTCTGCTTTCCACAGATTTTCTACTGAGCAAGACTTTCAGGAACAAGAATGTTGAATACTGCAATTCAAAGCCAAGACATGGAACAAAACAAGCTTGCTTTTTTTCCATTTGCATGACCAATGGGCTTACAAAGCCCTTTTCCAATTCATTTTTTTGACTGCTGTGAACTGACAAACAGGCACATAAAGGTAGCACCACCATTTCAAGATGCTACTGTCAGTTGTTTATTCAGTTGAAAAACCCAGGAGGATTAAAGTTTTCTATGCCAGTTGTTTCTTGCAGGCCGGTTTGTTTTCTTAAACTTCAGTCCAAGTGACTTCACAGTTTCTAGTAATCATATTTAATGGAAACCTGGAGACTTGTTTAGAGCTGTCCCACTGTCTCCAATGCTTGACTGGAAATCCCCACACTCGTTTTAAATAACTAGCTGAGAAGCCTGAAACCATCTGGTTGCAGCAGCCCATTCAAGATACTAATTCAGGTTTTTCCATGTGGCCTATAGTAGAAATACCCTGAAACTGTGTGTAAAGCAAATAATTGTCTTATGAGTTAGAATAGCATAGTATTAATTAGGGGAAGTGGAGCATCTATGGAAACAACTATTTTTTGTAGAAAGCCTCACTTCCTACACTTACCCTGTGGAAAACAGTCCTATGCCTCAGCCTCAGTTGTTGCCTGTACTCCATCACATCTGTCAGTGGATTGCTGTGTCCAAGAACTCAGGAATGGTTTTAGACTAGGCCAGTGCCACCAGAGGGACTTTCAAAGACAAGTATATCTTTGTGTCATCTCCTGCTAGCTGCTATCTCCAACTGGAATGCTGGATTTGCATCTGAAAGCACTACTCTTCTGTGCACACTGGTATGATTTCTCCATCAGATACCAGGCAGATCTGTTCTTACATGAGTGAGGGTCCATAGCACAGCAAAAATCCACAGGAAACCTGCTTCTCCTCCTTCTGAATATTCCCAACTCCATTATCCACTCAAAAAAGACAATTTTATCTGGACACAGATATGTACTGTATATGTCCTGAATAAATGCTGTCTAATGAAACCATAAAGGTCATCAAGCAGCCCTTGACATTACTATAAATAATGTTCTGATCACACAGAGAGAAATACTGGGCTCCTTTTTCATCCTAGAAAATTATCTCACACAAAACCCCCCACAAACCCAATAACAAAACAAATATGCATCAACCGTATTTACGCACATAGTCTCAATATACAAAAGTGGACAACCACTTTGTTCTCTCACACTGTGCTGTTTATTCTTCTCTCCTGAAATGTTACATCACACTCCCCACGTTTTATTTGTCCAAATATGGAATGAATTTTAACCCTTGACTCCCATGTCCTAAAATGTTTGCGTTTGAAAATGTTTTTTTGTTTGCTTTCTTCCTCTAGGTTACCACAAGATGGTAGCAGAGAGTTTCTCCCGAGAAAAACTGATCTGAAAATAAGACTGTGAATTGTCTCAAGTTTGGGACCCAGAGAGTGCATGTTTTTGAGCTTACTCTGTTTCTGATGAGCCAGGAAACGACACAATTACATATCGAGGCTCTTAGGCAGAAGCTAATTTCCCTTCTGGAATCCCGTCTAGCTAACCATTAACCTGAAAATCTGAATACACTTGGCATCTCTACACTCAAATTCCTTGAAGAACTAGACTTCGTATGTACAGAATTGCTGCAGTGTGAGGAGCATGCAGCTTGAAAAAATGCTTCTGGGGTCAAAAACTAGGTGGGGGGATTCCCAGGAAGCTCATTCTCAGAGTATGACTATTGCATGCACTTGTCCTTCACAGGAAGATGTTGAGGCCCACTCCTTTAAAATGCTAAGGCATGCAGCCCTTTCATAATAGCCTACTGACCAGAGTGCTCAACCTGAAAGTAAAGAGAAGGACTCAATTCCCTCTTCAGCTGGAAGAAGTTCAAATACATGCTTGGAACGACCCCAAGGAATTACTAAAGGCACAGATTTAACAGTACTGTAAATGGATACAGCCACTGCCCTCCATTTAAAGCTGTCACTCTTCTGAAAGACACAGAAGCATGCGATCTGGAGACGCAGACTACTTGTGCCTCATCCAACCCAACAGGAAAAAATAATTCTGGGACATGATTAGGCTGGAATTTATCTATGCAGAGAAGATAAACCTTTTAAAGATTCTTGGAAGGTGCTGTTCTCTAAACCACAATCAATCTCAGTGGTAAATAAGTGACTAAATGATGTGAGTAGTTATTAGTTAGTAAAGAATCTATTATCTTGCACTGCTGGACCAAACTGCATTTCTAATAACACTAGAAAAATTTGGTAGCTTTAGTTTCCAAGTAAGTTAGGTGGGGAAAGGATTACGGATTGCTATTAAATGGATGTACATAAATTTGGCTTATATGACATTGTGGATAAAGGACTGCAGATAAAAAGATTATTGTGATTTTTTTTTTTTTTAATTTTTGAGCTGGGTTTAAGTATTTCAGTATAACTAAGCTGCAGACCTTTCACTTGACATTTGGGAGAAAATAAAATACAGAGGATCTACAGGTTAAGTGAACTTCATATATCTCAGTGTTCACTGCGAAAACAGACCCTGAAAAAAGCAGACCTGAAATGATTTAGCACAATATAACCATGTATATACATAAAAAGACACTTGAAGTAACATATTAATTCTAATGTTGGTACTTCCTTCATTTCTCTGCTTTTTCATCTAAATAGAAATTGTTTACAATAGGGATTGTTGGGCAATTATTAGTTAAAGGCAAATAACTGATAATTTAGTCTTCATTAACCCCATAACTTATTTATGCTACAGTGATTTTAATTTTTTAGAACACATCTACACTTGTTACTTATTAGTTAAGTTCATATTAGATAATGTATATAACACCTGCACTATCTCTTGTCAGGAACCACAACTATTACTTGATCAAAGAGATATGCCTGGAGGAAAGACTGTTGCTGCAGCCACACAAGTTTGTGTACAACAAACTGCAATCTGATACAGGATCAGGCTTTGCCCTTTACAGTGACCTACCACAACCACAATGGAAATGCCTACAGAAAGCTCAAACTTTATTTGTGTAGGTCACTCAGGATGCACCTGCTAAACAAATGCAGACAATTAGACCATTCCTTCCTCCTACATTCTGAGAAACAATTCAGACTGGCACTGAGGAATCCTAGCCTGACTCCAAGCTGAGAGGCCTACTGAGGAATAGAGTATTACCTCAATGCAACATGGTTGTACAGTTTCATTGACTCCTCTGCAGCTGTGGGATGACCAAAACTACTTCCAGAGAAACTCCATGAATATTTATTAAAACCTCTTAGCATTCCGGAAGCACTAAAAAGTACATTTGAAATTGTTCAGTTCAGTGCAGTTCAACTCAAGAACTTTTCTCCGAACTCTTTCACTCTGTAGAGTACTTCTGCAACTTCTGACTAAATAGAAATTGTTCCTGGGTAGGAACTAAATCATGTATGAGGAACACTGTTTATGGAAAACAGTGGTTTGCTTTACTTTGGGTTTGGAAGTTGCCACTGTGCAGTCAGAAATCAATTAGTAGTGGCTTGCAGCTAAAAAGAAACAATAGTGGAGTTAGAAACATCTCTCTGGGCTGTACACAGCCAACAATCTGTCTGATAAAATGCCCAGGATTTTCAAATGACATGAAGCTATGAGGGATCACAATCATATCAGAAAACAGGATTAAAATTCAAAAGCACCTTGACAAGTTAGAGAAATGGTGTGTCAAAAGGGAAAGAGCAATGTTGTATTGTTAAGCAGAAATAATTAAATAAGGAAAGAGTTGGCAAGATAAAGATAATCTGTGACTTACAGAACATCACAGGTAGATCTTAAATAAACAATGTTCTGCTTCTGAGGAAACAGCAAACATAGAGACAGCTAGGAACAGAAGTGTCACCTGTGCGTAAATACAGTGTTAATAAGGCTCCTGTTAAAAGGAGTGCTGTGTCCTTCAATTCTTCTTTGAAACTGGACTCAAGAGACATGTGAATAGCAGTGAACACAATCCACGGTCTGTATATCATGGAAAGAATTAGGTTTGTTTAACCTAGAGAGGGCTGAGAGGGTCCTATTATTAATCTCAGTGCTTCAAAGGCTGTTGCAGAACAGGAAATAACAACTTGGTCTCTATTAGTTTGCAGGCAGAGAGTAGTGTGTATAAAGACATACTAAGCGCTTTTGGAAGAGGCAACTTTCTAGAGACAGTTAGGTCCTAGCCAGAGGCTGTCTTTGAAGGCAGTGGAAATTCTGGGAATGGGAGATTTTTAGAAAAAAAAACTTGAGAATCAGGAAGAGGGTAGGATTCATCTTGCTTTGGGACTAAAGTTGCCATCTTTCTCACTATATTAAATATTAATTTGCAACCAAAAGAACTTCAGATTTTTCATACAAATTACTAGATTTTAATAAGAGAACGAACACCTCTACTAAACTCTGCAGAAGCTCACACATATGACAACTAAGTAACTGGCATCATAAACTCTTGAAATGCAAACTAACATTTCTGCTTTACTTTAACCAACAGAGTAAAGTCTTTCATTGCATTGGTTAATGAGGAACATTAAACTACCCGATTTTTCTTGTTTCAAGTCTTTGATTCAGTGCCTGACCAAGGGAATTGTTTTCTACCTTACGTTTGCAGATTTTTTTTGTTTTCCTTCGAAATGGTCCTGTTAACATAGATAGCATTGTTCCAATGGCTTACTTTCTTCCTGAAGGGTGGAGAAATAAGAAAATTACATTTTTATGACTCATAAGGGGCAGATTAACTACATTGTGTAATGTATGGGCAGAAATTATTAATATACCAACATCAGTGGTATATTTTGTAAGTTATGCAAGTAAGTTACGTAGTATTACAAGAACATTGTGTAACACCAACTTCAATGGAGAAAAATTAGTTTTTGATGCCAAGAAGCTACAAACACTTGACATCTAAAAGAGGAAATATTTTATTTTAGGAATAGCTGACACTAAAATATGGAAAATAAAGAACTACCACCAAAAGTATCAGCAAAAGTGAGTTTATTTGAATACGTTGTAAAAGTGCAACTTTTACAACAAAATTCAATGGCAAGGTTCACTGTATCACTGCACAAAGGATATAGAAATGATGCAAAGCTGCCAATACAAAAACCAAAGGTACCAATACAAAAATCTTGATGCACTATAATACCAGATTATGCCAGATTATTATCTGGCAGTTACTGAGGATCTGCTTTTGGTGGGAGCAACCTCAAGAGGTGTCCCTGCTCAAGGGGAGACCCCATGCAACCAGCTGCTTAGCAGAGGAAGCTTGACAAATGCTCATTTAGGCTGTCATATTTCTGGAATAAAGTGGTTAGCTTGTAGTCAAACTGCATACAATGGGAAGGGTATGCATGAGATTTCTTGCACCCATAGCTTTTTTCGTTCCTTGATAAATGAGTCCTAGAAAAGCTACCTGCTTATTCATGTGTTATTTACACGATTAGTGACCCAAGCTCATAGGCATCAATGCTCACCTCTGTCACTCACTCTGTTCCGTTGTGTGTTTTTATAGAATGGACTGGAACTTGAGAAGTTCTTGTCCTGGTTATGCCCAAGGTCTTTACCTTCTTTGGAGCCTATAATAGCTACCCTTAGTTTGGTTAAGGAGTTGAGTGCATTTGTCACACTCGATCAGTTTGTTCAGGTATTTTAGTCAGGCACAGAGACTCTGCAAGAAAAATACACACAATTGAAAATAAAGCAGTTATTTATTGGCTAACAGAGAGAAGAGCTAGCTAGAGTTTAATGAGCTGCTAGACAAAGCATTACTATACTCACCACTCATGTCAAGCTACTCAAGAAATCTTTAATGAGCAGGCAGGCGTGAGTCAAAAGGGTAAGGGTCACTTTCCATGGCTCTCTGGAGAGGAATCCCAGCATTTCTAACTTGAAATCTTCCATCAAGACTTAACACAAGGGTTCACAGCTAGTCCCAAACTAGACTGTCTAGCTTGACCAGGCTTCCCTAGGTTATCTTTACCTTTATGATTTTATACGTTTTCATCCTGGCACTTTCCTTCTGAAATCCTTGAACATCCACAATCTCATGTCCACAGCCCTACTTTCAAAATTCTCTACAGATGGCAAATTTTCATAGCAGTCTGGATCAAGGTCCTGCAGGTGTATCACGTCAGAGATGGGCTTTGGATACATGTACACAGGCAACCAAACACCCAGAAAAGTGGGGTGAAACAGAGCTGTTGTTACAACCACAGAGGGTGCCTGGTTGGATTGGATGCCTTCTAGGAGTTTCCCAACTACATTGCTATAACCTGGTATATAGAGAAGTTTGACACCTGACTTGGGAATTTAAATTCTCTAGAGTCTGTGACACCTGACACATTGAGCTTCCAACTGAGCTTGTTTTGTGGATTTACCTTTGTTCTTCTCTTTGTATTCCAGTTTTTCCTGCTCAAATATCAGCAACTTGACACCTTGCTTTTTGAAACACTTTCTGACTAGGCATGGAATTCCTTAAAGAATTAAATAAATTTTTTGGATCTTTTTGGTTCTAATTATTACCTTGAATATTATTTCTAAATAGCAGTGAATTAATATGTTCATAAGGAAGCATTCAAAGGATAACACATTGTTCACTCTGGAACTTATGGATCATGTGGGTCAGTAAAAGCAACATCAGAGACTGTTGCTGCCACCCAAACAAAGAGCCAATAGAGAGCCACAGCAGGGTTGAAATTATTCAGAAAATATTACATGTATTGATAGATTTTAAAAGGTATCTCCACTAGAGACCTAAAAGAATATTTTCAAACACAGATGAGAGTGCTCAAAGTACAAAAATGAGTTATTATCTTTAAAATAGTATGTGCAAAGATGTCCTACCTCACATTTTACTTATTGTTTATAATTCAAACCTACTTTCAAATATGTAATTGATAAATTTCCAGAAAGCTGTATTAATTATACTGTCTAGAAACATTAGAAGAAGGAACTTGCTAGCATATTGCAGACACTTGTTAACAAACATAAAAAAAGAAAAGCTAAAATTTTGGCATCCAACTGTAAACATCTGTGATTTTCATTCTCAGTAAAACTTAGCAGTTAAATGACCCTTCATGTTCATACTGCCCTGAATTCTGAAACAACAGTAAATGTCCAGCTGTGGCGCCTCCAGACCACATGCAGGCAATGAAAAATGAGTGACCCTCTGTGAAAGGTTCAGTTTACATGACTCACAAAACATGCACAGAAAACTCTGTGGAAAAAATAGACGCAATTATTCAGAATATGGTTCTGAAGAATAAAACTACCCTTTGACTAGAAATCATTTGCTTGACTAAAAAGCAAAAGCATGGTAAGAAAATTAAACGTCTGACTAAGGAACAGGATGTGACTTGGCAGATGAAGTATGAGACATCCCTGAAATACAGTGAGGCTGGGAACAACTGGCTAGACAGCTGTTCAGAAGAGAAGAATCAAGGTGCTGAAGTGGATCACAAGAAAAGTGTATGTCAGCAATGCTATGCTATTACAAAAAGAAAGAGGCAAACTCTGTATCATGAGGTATAAAAACAATATAGCCTATAAGGCTGAACCTTCACAGATCACACCCCCCTGATAAAAAGCAACCAAGCTTCAAAGAATTTGAGACAATCCAGAGGAATCTAAGGAAAAGAGTGTATTAATAGGTACATTATGTTTAACCTAAAAAAAAAAAAAAAAAAAGAAAAAAGAAAAAGAAGAGACAGAAGACCTCTTTTATGTAGAAGTGCTACAAGCTGGAAAAACCTTCACCACGAATGCCCTGGAATGGATGAGCAACAACTTTAAACAAAACTTTCTCATGGTTACATCAGAAGATGCAGCCAGGCAGCTGCTGGCATACTGTACCTCTCTGAATGAGGCCAGTCATATGGGAATCTGCAACAGAAACACGGTCAACTCCTGGTCTCCCTTCATGTTTCATGTGATTTTTGGGAGTGAAGAGTTTGTTTTGTGAGCCGTAGCCTTCCTTGGCGCGGTTTCTGTGCGGGATTTCCTCAGAGAGCTGCCTGCGGTGATCTGGCAGGGCACCAGACTGGCTACGGCCTGGCCCGAGCCCCGCTGCGGGCACCTCCGAGCTCCGCCGGCCTTGGCGGCCAGAGCCGGGACACTCGGGGACCCTGGGGCCACGGGGATGAGGCGGCTCGGGGACACCGCTCCTGCCTGCGGTTCCTGCCCGCTGGGGAGTGGGCAGATCGGAACGTGTCCATTCCCTCACCCTCACGGCCCTCTCGGGCTACTCCTGCCTGTCCCCCCGTCCCTGCTCGGCCCACCCAAGACCCGGCAGCCCTGAGGCGCCTCGACGAGGGGGCGGCCCGCGTTCTCTCTGTGGGAGAGCAGCCAAGGGAGCGGGCCCGGTTCCCGGAGCGCGAGGGAAATTCCCGAAAAGCGGCTCAGCCGTCTCCTCGAGATGGGAGGAGACACCGCCCTGCCCGGGGAGGGGCGGCCGAGCCGCTTCCCGGCACTGGCCGGGGGGGCCGGCGCGTCCCGGCGTGGGGGGATCCGGGCGGCCCCGGCCGTGAGGGAGCTCCCGGCGGTGCAGGTGAGTGATGCCGGTGTCCCCCTGTCACAGCAGCCCCGCTTCCCTCAGTGACCCCAACCCCCTCCTCCTCTCCGTCCGCAGGGGTCCCGTCCGCCCTGGCTGAGGGGGGCTAAGCCTGCCGCGCTGAGGAACACCCACCTCTCCACCCCGGTGCTAGTTTTGAAGAGGGCTGTGGAGTTTCTGCTTTGAATTTTAGCACTTCTGATGCCCCCTCCAGCCTTTGCCCGCCCGTTCTCCCGTGTTTTGCAGGCACCCCTCGGTACGGCGGTGCGGGAGGGCTGGAGCGGCGCCTCGTACCGCGTCTCCGTCCTCCGGAAACCCGCCAGCATCATCGCATGCCGATGAATTTCGGGCACTTCATGACCGTCTAGTCTCCTCTGCTTTCAGGATGCCGCTGCTTAGCTACAGTATAAAAGCTGCTGATTTGACTTGAGCAAAAATTACCCAGGTCGGGTACCTCGTGGGATGAGGATGCTGCACCTGCCAGAGGTGATTAGGGTTTGGTTTCAACATCTCCTGTGCCCGCTGCTTCGAGAAGGTGTTGAGTTGCTCGGAAATGCGAGCCCAGACCTTTAAATCCGGCATCATACAGAGCAAACTTGTAGCTCCCGCTTTCTTTTAAGCAGCTGAAATCCATTGCTTGATCTCAAGGCCATTTTATCTAAATTTTGCATGCCTGGACCAGTCCTAACTGCAGCAGGGCAAACCAGATAGATCCTAACAGCATTACAAGCAGATAGTGTCTGAAAAATTGCTTCTCTGCAATTCCTGGAATTTCTTTTCTGATAGGGCAGGAGTAGTTTTACGAAGTTTAATTGATTTGTGTTTTTAGATCCCGTTTTTCCCCTATTTCAACTGCATTTTTGTTTGGATTCTTGTCTTTGTGGGACCATGAAGTACATATTTTTCTGTTTTGGCAGGGTTTTTTAGGAAAGTGACAGCATGCATCAAAGAGCTTTCTGTTTATCAAAACACAGGAGATAACACTACCCCTCAGTGGTCAAATTATTACATGCGTATCAGACGTTAATTATAGAAATTACTTTATTTCTTACTTAGGCAGCCTTTTAAACTTATTGCTCAGCCATTAAATTACAAAGGCTTATTAGGAGCTTTCAGTGTCTTACACACAGATATATTTTGTGTACTAAGTGTAATTGAAACCATCTTTAAAATTGCTTGGGAGAAAAAAGTACAAGGACTAAAGATTTATCCACTTGAGAACGTAGGATCTCAGATATTTGTTTTCTTTTTAGCATTCAGGATTATTGACAATCAAATTCTCACTTTTTTGTAAAAGGTGTGATGTTTATTTTTTGGAGGGATCTATTCAGCTGGGATGTTTTTTCAGATACTATTTTACCAACACTCCATAGGTTCCTGATGGCTTGACACTCCTCCCTGTTTCAGGAAAAGCTGCCTCAGCTGGATGTCAGCTCTGCACTGTTGCTTTTGCAAGGGATATACTGGGAACTGCAGAAATCAGGAGAGCAGAGGCACACTGTGTTGTAGTGTCTTTGTATAAATCACTGTCTTAGGGCCTTGCAGTGCCTTTTGACAGTTAGCTAGTTGTGTCTTTATTTAGGAGACAAAAACCACATCAGGAGGATTAGTTAGTCTGCCTGTGCTCTGCTTAGTTTCTAGAGGTGCCTCTTTGGAGGCTGTGGATAGAGAATTAGATTTTGGTGCTAAAATGTCACTTATATTATCAGTCTTGTGTTGTGTGGTAGAAACTTGGATTGTGATTTCTATCCTCACTTTGTTCATGAAGTAGAGGGAATAACAGCATAGGATGAACAGTTATGTATTATTACTTGATTTGGCTTAATGACAGTCTTCCATGTCTGGTTTAGAAAAACTTGTTCAGTCCATGGTGTTTATGAGTTGGTATCCTTATCTAATGCTCTCCATTAAGCAGATCAAGTATTCTGCAACTGAAAACATTTATTTTCTCAGCCTGTGCACATGCTTAGGTTCATTTACGGATTTGACTTGTGCCAGCTGTTTAAAATAAGCAAAGCAAAGGGCACTGAGAAAAGAAAGTTGTATGAAGTATGATTTGAAATATGTCCCTTTAGGAAGATTGCTGCAAAACAGATTAACTCTGCAGTCAGCTTTGACTAGATGTTCATAGCAGGGGCTTCCTTTCCTTACACACACAGGTGTTCCAGGTGCTGCAACTGTATGTGCACTGTATAGCTCCAACTCCCAGTCAATTCAGTTGTGGTGCTTCAGTGACTTGGAACTGGGGTTTGATGAAATGTTAATCTTTGGTGTGTTTACTAGATACATAATAAGAATTTATTTTTCATTTCATCCATGGCACCACAAAAACTTTGGCTTGGACAGGACCTTGGGGATCATGTAAGCCAGCCTTGAGCTCTGAAGGAGGAATAGTCTACCTGCAGATATTTATTTAAAATATTCACAGACCACCTACTTAAGGAAATTTCATTTTCGCAAAGGTAATTTGCTCCTGTCCTGTCTCCGCTTCTTGAGTGACTCCTCTTTAATTGTTTTTAATCTGAACAATTCCTTTTGCTGCTGAATATTATTTCAATTGCTGTTAGGTCTCCAAAATAGTTCTGTTCTATTGAAGTATCTATCAGTGCTGATTAATTTCAAGGTAGGCGGAGGAATCCCAAATCCCTCTGTTCTGTCACATACCAGGTTACATTTTTTTCAATAGGACAATTACAAGTAGACTATGTAGTTATGATTTAAAAAAACAAAAGCAAAACTAATCTTTTAGCCTGCAGGCTGATAAAACCAAGCAAATCTACTTTATTTCCCCCAGAGAATTTGAGTTTTTTTAAAGGGAAAGAATGTATGCTAAAAATGAAAGATATGTTGCTCAGCTAACTTCTGTAGTTCTGATGGATCATTTTGTACCAAACTGACTTCAACTTTCTACTCAGTGTTATCTCCCCTTTTCTGGCTACCTGTCTTCATTCCCTTTGTTGTTCTATTTTCACTCTTGGCAATCTATTGTTATTGTTGTTTATCTATTATCATCATTTTGCTGGGTTTTTTTTTGGTTTTTTTTTTTTTTTAATTAAATTCCTAATGTATTTTGTAAAACTGTAGCCAAGACACAGACTTATAAATAATGATTTTATAAAAGTACTTAATAATTGATAGTACAGAATAAGTGCTTGACATTTGTTGGTGGTAATTATTATGTGTGATTAATTTGTCAGTTGCAGGCAGATGTTTCTGAATAAAGACAATTTAATTCAAAATATTACTCGTATATTAAGGACCCTATTTTGTTTTTCTCAACTGGTGTTTCACTTATTTAAAATTACTTCATAGTCACTTTTGTTAGAGAATTCTAGGACTTTTCTCACAAAAACCAGTTTGTTACCTGCAATTTAATGTATTACCACAATTTATTTATTATGCATTATTAAATTAGATTAATAACATACTGAATAATGAAAACCATTGTCACTGTCAAAAATATATTGATAATAATTTATTATATTATACTATCCTTTAGGAGTATAAGGCTTTTGCATCAATAAAAGTGATCTAGACTGTGCCATTAGTGAACTGATGGTATAAATGACTGGAGCTAAGTAGAAAAATTAGACACTGGTTTCATGACAATAGCTGAGAATGGTTCTTAAAAGTATTAAAAGAGTTTGAATTTTTTCCCCAATTAGGAAGTAACTTAGACAAATAGTCTAATAAGTCATTATTCTGCAGTACTGTCCCACTGTATTTGATGTTGGATTTAAATGATCCATAACCTATAGGGTAAATTTTGTGTGTCCAACAAATATTTACAAAATTAGGAGTCTTGCAGGGCCAGGTTTTCATCATGCTGATATGATTAAGTCAGGAGATATGCTGCTGAACCTAACTGACCACCCTTGTATTAAACTGTCCTAAAGCTGCGAATTGAGTCCTTTGACTTTAAAAGCAGATTTGACTTTGTATCTTAATATCATTTCATGCAACTCAAAAAACAACAATCTGCTGAAGGAGTTACCAGAAGTTTTAACATTATCTGCCTTGGAAAAGTTTCTTTTTGTGTCATTTACTTACTACTCTCTTCTCTATAAGAAAGAGCTATTCTGTCTTGTTTATTCCAGACAATCCATAACAAATTATTTTCCCTTTTAGGTGCTAAAAAACCCTTTTCTAGGGTTTTTTTTAAATCTAGAAAAAATAAGAAGTCCCTAAATCGGTTCTTGGAGTAGTCTAATAGTTGCATGTGAATTAGGCCTAGTTTCTCAAAAATATTTAGATTCTTCATACATGGTGATCTCAGTGTTGTCTAAATACTTTTGAGGATATTTGTTTAGTGGCAGGAAAGGCTGCAGAAGCTTCTGCATTAGGCAAGATAACAGTCACCTGGTAAATATGGGGGCCTCCATGTGAGGCATTTGAGCTCACAAGGAGAAGTTGGGGCACCCTGCAGCAAGGGTGCTTGTTGTGTGCATTGAGCCCTGGATAGCAGTGCTGCATGCAGGACTGTTCTGCAGTGTTTGTGTGACCTTTAGAAACATATTAAAAAAAAAAAAGTTTGAAGTCTTTTCTTTTGATCCTTTGGAGGAATTCAGAGCTTCTCAAAACCATTGAATCTAATTAAACTTACTAGACTTGAGAGTCTGCAGCTCTGATGTATTAAATCATAAGTTTTCTGCTAGAAATAAATTCTGTAGTGAATTCCTGGCCCTTCTGAAATCCGTAAATGTTCTGCTTGTAGCTTTAGTGGGGGCTCAGTGCTTATTTCCTGCTTATCTCCTGCTAAGCCATTCCAATTTCTGTTATGGAAGCAGTCATAGAAGACTATCAGTATTCTGCACAGCTGCAGAAATGTAAAATGTACAAATTCTTCGTTAAAGATAGCTGTATCCATCATCCTGTTCCTGTTGTTTGTACTCCTGTACCCTGTGTTCCTGATAGCTTTGACCACACTGCAGCCTGATATTTAGCTCTCCCTTCTGCATGGGGGAGTTTGCAGGTGATTCATGTCTTCTGAGATCTAACATACAATCACCCCTTCAGAACTGGGCCATGCAGGTCAAGGAGTTCCATCCTGGCACAGGAATGCAAGATAGAGCTCTGTGGTTCTTAAGATGACAGTCCACCTGGGAATGGAACTTGCTAAGACTTGATATGTGTGTTTCAGCTCCAGTCTAACTAAAGCCCTCCCTATGTAGTGTCCTGGGTGCTGGTAAAGGAGTCTGCTGGATTCATCAGTCAGGCTGTAGGTGGAGCAGAAACCACAAGGTGTTTTGCATATTTAATACTCTTTTGCCCTAATTAGGATGGATATCTTACTTGTGCAGGAAGAAAGCCAAAATGTATAGGACAAATTTCTAATTCAATATTTATTTGAAATAAGTGGATAAAAAACTGTAAAGATATTGTATGATTTGTTTAGACTCAATTGAACTTTTTGACTGTAGTGCTACTTTGCTGTAAATAGGTCCTAAAAACAAGAGGTTTACATTTTTTCGTTCCTTATCTTTTTTTGTGCATTCTTCCTGAATTTCTCCTAAGCTTCCTGGAGTCTGTGTGATTGTGTTTTTATTTATTCATTCTTAAATATAGTAGTATTATCTGGACTATTGTTTGGCTTGCTGCATTTCTCCTGTAAGAAACAAATAAATAAAAATGTTTTCTTTGCTGGTAAGTCTTATGCAGGAAAAGGTGGATGAATGATGAATCACTTAATGATTCTGGCAGTACTGCTCCCCCTGAGGACGTGCTACGCTACGTACTCACAGCAAGGTAAATGTCTGAATGTTTGATTTTTTTACTTGGTAGCAATCTACAGCAACTGAAGCTTTCAACTTGCTGATTTGTATGCCTGTGATTAAGCAATATGTTACACGTTTAATCAAATTATTCTCTTTGGTAAGGTGGTGGAGCAACTTGCATTATTACCTTTTGTGACCCCATTATACAAAATTGCCTGTTGATCAACAACTTGCAATGATGTGAAGCCAAAGTGTATTTATTCATTTGCTCCTCCTCCTGCTCCTATGTTTTTGATCTGTGCTGTCATCGTCAAATAATTTATTTCCTCTTTGATGACTTTTATGTTTTTTTACCTCTTTTTTTGTCTCACCTCTGAAAACTTTAGCATTTCTCTTTTCTCATTGTGCCACAATATTCCAGGACCAGATTTTTATTTCTACACTTCATATATTTATCCAATACAAATACAAAAATCAAATATGCATATTAGAAGGGGACAAAGTTGAATACAATGATAAATTTTCAGAAGGCTGTGTATTTTAAGGTAAAAATACTTCTTGTGTACTTGCTGCTAGCAATAGCATTTGGGTGTATCTCCATTAAAAGAAAAATGAAAACTTTTAATTGACCTTTCTGTGACCACCACTAAGAAGGCAGATCTTACCAGGCTCTAGTCTGCATTATGGAAATTTTATTGCCTTTTTTTAAGTTGGTGAAGAAGTAAGAGAGATGTTTGGGTTTTTAAAAATATACTTATTATCACATTGAAGGAATAATACATCTCTTTCAGACATTTTGTCTCTCTTCAACCCTGAAATTCATGTGTTCACACACCACTCACCTAAGTCTCAGTTTTTTGACTTATTAGCAGGGCTCCTAGAATGGCAAAACTTTGTAATGCAGGCAAGTCCAAACAGTTACTTCATTACAGTAACTTGGTCACTTGTTTTCACATGCAATTGTTCAGGAATAAAATTAGTCTCTGTTGTTAATCATAATCACATAGTCTTGAGTTAGTTTGCGAGTTAAAACAAGTCTTAAGATACCTTGATCACTTAATTTTGCTAGGAGGAAATATTTTAGCTGTAGATGCTGCAAATATTTTCACATGTTCAAATTATGCTACAAAATTCTTCAATACCTACATTGTAACTTGGTGGTCATCAAAGTCTTGGATATATCCTTAACTGTATTGTTTCTTCTCTTTTTTAGTACTGTGTGTAAGCTCCAACTGATGATCTGGAGTGTCTTATTCCAGACTCTGTGGAAAACAAAATTGTGTGGGGTGTGAAGTGGTATGTCACCTAGCGGAAAGGAGATAGTGGAGGGACACTTGTACAGATGGAGAAAAGCCAGAAACTAATAAGACCTTTGCAGGTTTTTTTTTTTAAATCAAGCTAATTAAATGTGGCAGATGGAAATATTCTTTATGGTGAGAAAAGGGACGATATTTTAATTTGGACAAAAAAGAAACAGATTCAGGGAGGAGATGCAGGCTCATCATCAAAGCAATAGGCATAATAGTGACACTTGGCAACTAGAATTTGCTAGAAAAAGAGCAGAAAGAGGATAGGGAAATTCAGAAGAGATGCAGAAACTTCTTTTAATAATGCACTCTGAAAAAGAAAGTTTCTGCCAACTGGCTGGTTTTCTTTCAGGTGTATTTATTTCCTTTCCCTGAACTCTCACTTTGTGCCATTGAATTTAATTGTGAATCTAGCAGGGTCCTTTCCTTCTCCCAGTTCCTCTCTTCCCCTGTTGCTTCAGCAGTGCAGACAGAAAAAAAACAATAATGGCAAGGCATAGGGTACTAGATCAGCCACTTGCTTGTGTATGTGAAATGAGATCCTCCAAGAGATTTGGTACATGGTGCTTCAGATGAGCAGATGATGAATGTACAAGTAATGTTGACCAGAAAATGAGCAGCTAAGATTACGTACTGAAGATGAACAACATTATGTTCAATTCCTTAGCATAAGTGGGATTTTAATAGTGTTTATTTTGTTATGATGGTGAAAATCTCTAAAATGTAGGAAAATGAAGTGTGTTTTGTCCTATCTTCCCAAAATAAAGTGATACTCCACTTTCACAGTTAAGTTTATGAATCACTGTATTGTTTTGGTTGTTCTGGCTCCTTGCCTAGCCAGTTGTTGGCATGCTCTGTTATCATTCAGTGAAATTTACTCCCAAGCCTTCCACCTTGTTTATTCAGTTTCAGACACCTAGTAATTGTCATAGGTACTGGGTTTCCTTATGGCAGTATAAGACTGATGCCCATTGTTTTTCAAAAGCAGCTGTGAAGCAGCAGATCCACCTTTTAAGGACAATGTCATTACCATAGCCAAAAAGGAAATTTTACTTCTGCGTGTGAAACGTTTTGCACTTACCTTACAGAGACACTAAAGCTGTCAATCTGCTTTCATGTAATTTACATGTTAATAATTTCCTGGTAATTTTATATTAAGACTGCAGTGAGACTTGTTAGAAGGTGTGTTCTCCAAAACACTTAAGGATACCACAGTCCTGGTTCTGAGACCATGTGTTTGAACAGTGAAACTTATTTCTTCCTCCAAGCTTATCTGAAGACGCCTATACCAGTGGTTTCCTTGAGATTGAAAGCATATGGTTTTCATTTTGGTCTGACTTCCAGTACTCTTGAAAATGGAATAGGTTTAAAATATCCCAACAGAGTGGTTGGATGATTTGCTAAAAGAGAATCCTTTCTTCTAGCAGTTTTTAATAACTTTGTACTAAAGGTGACATCTATTCTTTCCTCCATTTATTTTTTTAATTATGGTCTGGACTTACATAAACAACAAAGTTGTGTCAGTGTCTGTATTCTCATTATTAACAAATACGCTTATAGAGTTTTATTTGCTTCCTTTGATTGACCAGAGATTGTTATAACTGCTGCTTCTCTTGAGCCTTTCATTCTCTTCTCCTAGTGTAAAAATCCCTGTGTAGGAAAACTGCTGCATAGAGGTTAGTGCAGTGCAGATACTGCAGGATAAATTGCAGAATGGTTTGAATATGTGATGGCTGCCAGAAGCATCTATCAAAATGTATATTCTCAGTCTGACTCTCCTGAGTGCTTGTGTTTCTGCTGAAACACTGAAAGTTCCAGGTAGTTTGGTGAGCAAGGCGTGTCTGGGAGACAGGAGTGGAGGTGGCAGTTTTGTGAGAGGGGCCCGCTGAGGTTCAATCCATCGTGTCCCTGACAACTGGCTGTAATGTGGCAGGATTGTGCAAAATGAGTTCTATTTTATTAAAAGATGCAGCTGTTTTTGCGACTTTTTTTCTGTGTCTTGGTTAGTATAAACATTCTGACCCTGTCCTTTGTGACAAGCCTTGGAAAGTCTTGGAAAGCACCTGTGGCAAAAGAAAAAACCTAGTTACTCAGATGTTTCAGCTCTCTGGCTTCATTAACAACCAGATGAAGTTTAGGGGGTTTATGTTTGTTTGTTTAGTTTTCAGGAAGCAGAGAAATGACAAAGCAGTGGGTGCTATATTTCATCTGTTCTAACAGTTAGGGTTTTTAGGGAGGGGTTACAAAGGAATCGTCTAGAAAGAGGAACCACTGACAGGGTTATTTGTAATTTTCAGCAGAATAATCTTGCAGGGCCTTTTATATCCCAGCACCAAAAGGGACTTCAATTTGACTTTTAAACTTCCTTTTATCATGGGGTTTAAATCCAGACTGAAAGAAGGATGCAAGTGCCATCAGAAGTAAGTGTCTAATTCCAGTAGAAGAATCCATAGCCATGACCTAAGCTCTGTGTAGAGCAACTAGGAATGTGCTTAATAATAGATTGTCGTCTGGGTTATCTACTGGAGGGAAACCCTTAACCTATTCAGTTCAAATAGTGGTTTTGCATTAACTCATTTAATCTGAATTAAGTCAGAGATTAAAACTGAGCCCAGAGTTTCTGCCCTAATGATATGAAGGCTTGCTGATGTTTGGGATTTTTTGGGATTTAGTCCCTCTTAATGCATTAAGTTGTTCCTCTTCATAAGATTATGGAGGGATGGATCTGTATTCCCATAAAACAGCTAGTAAATTGAGAGCATAAAGAAATGAAATAGCATACCAAATATCATGGTGGGATAGGAACCTCATTTTAGCCTGCTGTTTCCTTAAGAAGAAGGATTATCTTTCCTTTTGTCATCAGCAGCGTAAGTCTTAATCACTTCTGTTTTTTCCTTCAGAACCATCGGGTGTGGAACTTACCTTACGTCTAACTGCTGTTCTTTCAGGTCTGCTTTGTAACTTAGCAAGACAGTAATATTTTTGTGTCTTTTTTGTGCTCCTAGAATCCAATGTGTTTCCAGTAACGTACCTTAACATTTCCAAGGATTTGGATCTTCAGCGGCTGCTGGTGGAATGGGATGTTGTGAAATCAGCGCATGACGCTGAGCTGGCAATGTCTTTTGAGATACAAGTCTGTCGACCCAATGAATCTACTACTGTGTGGACAGTAAGTGTACTTTGAAAAGAAGTTTACTAGTCATTTGCAGTGGTGGAAGATATAGTGATGTCTCTTTGCAAAGTCCCTATCCTGGTAGTTTTCATTAGTACCTAAAACAGCAACATTTTCTGAAGAGGAGGAGATCACCCAAATAATATGCTTAGGCCTATTCTGGGTGTTTTTCTCTATTTGTGACTTCTGTACAGGAACAGTTTCCAAAGAAAATTTAAAATTTGGTAAAACTAGCTCATTTAGAGTTACTTTTTGACAGAAAGCGCATAAAACAGACAAGGGCTTATTCTTCTGAAATCAGTGATCAATAAAATAAGGTAGACATTGTTAAAAATCACAGCTTAACTTGATCGCCCAAGTTGGTGGTGTTTTGTCTCTGAGTTTGAAGAACCACACCTTCACTGCAAAAGAGCTCTATGCAGTTCTGAAGATTTTTACCACTGTGCAGGACAGGATTTTTAGCCTCATGAGTAGATCAAACCCTGAAGTCAGTAACTGAGGCCATATACCTACAAACAATTAAGTTCTGGATTTTTTGGAGTGTCCTTCAACAAACCCTTATTAACTTGCAGGAAGGAAGTAAAAGTGTTTCAAATCCAGGGACGTAGTCTGTTCTGTTATTCATAATTAACATGTCAAGTTACTTTGGATGTCACTACCGTACAGGAATATATTTGCTTCTGTGTTCTTCTGAAGTATGTGTACCAGTAAAGAAACTCTGTGGGTCGGCTCACACCAGACCATGGACAGCCTATGTAACTTCCAGAGCAATGGCTACATTCCTCAGGGCTATAACTGAGAAACTACATTTTGAACTGATGGCAGAGTTTTTCTCACAGCAGTGGTAATATGAAAGTGCAGGTGTTGCCGATGGAAAACAGTACTGGAGAGAAGTTCTCTAGTGGTCAGTGTGAGTCAGGGCTTTGGTACAAATCATACGAGCAGCACAGATCTATATGCTGAGAATCTGAAATGGTTGCTATAAGGAGTACTAAAATATATAGAATGATAGAATCTCACAGGTTGGAAAAATTCTTAAAGGTCATTGAGTCCAGCTGTTAACCCAGCACTACCAAGTCCACCACTAAACCACATCTCTTAAGTGCTGAACCTGCACATCTTTTAAATCAGTCCAGGCATGGTGACTCTATCACAGTGACATGTAGCCCACAGCATTAGGATGTGTTTGCAGGCAGCAGCTTATGTAATAGCAGGCACAAATAATGTAGTGAAAGTTTCTGAGAGCAAATCCATATCATGAGAACCAGAGTCTCACTCTCAAATATGTTGGCACATCAGTCACTCCACCACTGCTAGCACAGATCTGTAAGCAGTTGATTAGCTAATTAGTTACTTAGTATGAGATCACGGGTAGCTAGTGGAGTTTCAGACATTCATTTTCAAAAGCATTTTCCTCCTTTGAGCTTTTTCACTGCTTTTGATTTTATTTCCAAATCTTCACATTGCTGTGTTTTCAATACTTTGGCTTACTGGTCTTTATAGGAGCTTTATAATGTCACACTTGATAAATTGGGAAAGCCTCTTCATTGGACATGGGATTCAGACATACCTTTGGAGTGTATGTCACACGCTGTGAGAATCAGGAGCAAGGCAAAAGCATCAAAAATATGGAGTCAGTGGAGTTTGTGGGAGACTATCCCAGGTAAGCAAAACAAGACTTTGCAATATTGGTTTAATTTTTTTCTGGTATAAAGCTAGTTTGTAATTTTACCAGTGAATGTAACTGTGAAGGACAATTCAGGAGAGAAGGCATGAAATCAAGAATCCATTTGCTCTAAGCACTAACCAGTTCATTATATTTTGCTGGCAATAATAGCAGTGCTTCAGCCATTGCTATTATTTTCAGACTATCTTTCTAAGCGAGTAGACCAAAAGTTTTAGAGCTTTTTTTTTTGCTCACACATTAAAACAATGTAGCAGATAGAGTTGCATGGAATCTTGGATAGGCACATCCCTGGCCCAAACTCAGGGAAAGTTTGGAAGCACATAGCTAGGGGCTGTATGATCTGATGAAAGCGTTGCTTTTGTCTGGGGTTCATGGCTTGAATTAGCATTACAGAAGCAGAGAGAAAGCTCTGTAAGGAGCTCAGAAAGTCAGCTCCTTATGTCACTTGGAATGAATGTCTTGTGAATTATATGATAATAAACAGGGAGTAAACCAATAATGTAATTAATAACATCACAAAATGTATCTTTTGTTTTAGATTACCATGTCTTACTAGAGCAGTTAGGTTTCCAGAGAATTGTGTTTAAACAGAATATGTAACTGCTTTAGAAAATGTGATTGTAGTGATTTTATAATGAAACACTCATTTGGAGCAGCAAGGAGATATTGGAGATATCATGTGTATAGAAGAGGTGTCATAGGTCTTCATACTTGGATTGTGGCACTCATCTCCCTCTTGTTATATAGTCAGAAATAGGATGCAAACTGATCCCACATTACAGACCTGATTTAGAGCTCTCTGAAAGATAGTAACTCTAGATATCATCAGGTTTTTGGGTCAGATTCTTGAGAGTAGATTTTACTTGTGCAATATGTGTAAAAGACTGTGAATCACTTAAATTCCACTAATTTTTGCATCCAGCAAGCAGTCCAACATGGAAAGCTATGGGAGTCTTATTCCAAGTTGATTATCCTCTCACTGATGTGATTCAGTCAATGTTGACTCTTTTTAGCTGAGCTCTGCATGAGCATCAGACCATGATGTTTTTCTAACTCCCTGCTCCAAGTCTTCAAGAGCAGGCATTTTGGATATAAGCAACAGCCTGTGCATAGGAACAGGAGGTGGTGTTCCTTTGTAAAGGCAATTCTTGACAGAATATTTTTTCTCAAAGTGAAATTCAGTAAAACAGATTTAGTCTCTTAGATAGTTTGTTGGACTACATTATATGTTTATGAGTTTAAGAGAAAGGTATGTGAAATTCATCCCTGTATTGGGAAGAATACTAAATAAAAGTCTATGAATGGGTAATCTAATGTTAGTATTTTCTTGTGTAAATGCTTAGTTTTGGGTTCTGGCTGAAGGCTGCTACCTTGAGCAGATTTTGAAGTGTTTTGTTTTTTTTTTTTTTTTTTTTTTTTTTTTTTGTTTGTTTTTGTTTTTTTTAATTTGCAGGCCTGGACACTTCCAAAAGAAATGGGCCACAAATCTTTCCAAAAGAAAAATTTTTAGCAGAAGGCTCTGATATCACTCTTTGCTGCATAGGAAGAAAAGGTCAAGCCATTAAGGATTTTACTGTATTACCAACTGTTGATGTTTTCAATCACACAAATAGTCATGTCAGACTTCTCACTGTGAAAAATCTGTCACATGACGTAGGATCTAACATTCATGTCCACTGTTCTGATGAAGATGGGCAGCCGCATGAGGCAGCTTTCTTTGTGGGCAGTAAGTGAACACATTGTTACAGTTTTATTTTCCTCTTGTTATTAACTCAAGAATGACTGTGAAAAAAAATGGACAGGGCAAAAAAGCTTGCTGTAAGTTGTGATGGTCTTGTCATGTCTGGCTGAATTCTGACTTCAGATCTGTGAACTTACATATAGAAAGCAGGAAAGAATAGCATTAAATTAATTTACTCTATGACAGGTGGTTGATTCTTGAATATACCCATCCATTTAGGAGTTCAGCTTCATTGTCTGTGTGCATGTGGTAAAAACTCAGCACAGTCCCCTTTTCGAAGGCTAACAGCAATTTTTAAAGATAGATAAGAATACAGATTGAATAAATGAATGGGTGAGTATAAAAAAAGAGTATAAAAGGGTTTGATTGCTATTAACTCATGGTATTATCGTGACTATCTCTGCAGAGCTGTCATTGAATAAGTATAATTTCAGTAAAAACATCTACAGTAAACCAGACTTCATACTTATACGTTATTTCTAGGTAGCTAATATATTTAAAAGGTTGATGAGTTTTGCCTTGACTGCCGTGATGTTATTTTTGTTTTGGTTATTTTGTCTGACAAGAACCACCTGACACACCTGAAGATTTTTCCTGCCAAACTCAAGACATGAAAAGAGTAACATGTACTTGGAGAGTAGGAGAGACCTATCTCTATGGACAGAATTCACTACGATACACCTTGTCTGAAACGTAAGTCTCATTGTTATATTAACTCTGATCTGTGCTATACCAAACAGTCATGTTCTTTCCCTTAGAATCCATGTAAATGCATTTTGTCCTTGTAATTAGCTGCTTGCCCCTTTCCACCTTACTGATCACTTATTTAACAAATCTTGAGTAGTACAGAACTGCTCTGAATTGGACTAGCTATAACAAAGTAGTCAGACCTTTAGATCAAGTTCTAACCATTATTTTGAGTTGATAGGTTTGGATACTGTTCAGTAGGTATGAAGACAGCCTGGAATCAGGATGTAGATAACTTAAAAGTAAAACATAATTATTGGGTAGCATACACAACAGCTAGCTAGGATCTGTTCAGCTGGTAGGCTGAGTATTAGTGTGTTTATGATCCACTGACACTAATGCTGTCTCAAACTTAGCCTGATTAGCTATCCTAGTTCTTTTCCTTTAGGATTTTAGAGCTTTACATGCTGGTGTTTTCCTTCTTGAGTCCTTGAGCTATGGACAAATGTCTCAAAAGTCCTTCTTGTGTCTATTTCTGTAGTTCCAGCTGTCTTCTTTACTTAAAAAAAAAAAAAACTGTAGACTTCCTCATAGCTCTTTCTTGGCCAGAGTCAAGGCTACACAGCTGTGGCATATCAGACATGGCTCTTACATGAGGAGAGGGGCTTTACAAAAAGGCCTGCAGAGAAAGGGAACCTCATAAAACAGGACAGATACCTCATAATCACAACAAACATTCATCAAAAGATCTCAAAGAAAACAGGCCAGCATTGCATATACCTTCCTAGTCTTTGCATCATTCACTTCTGTGAAGACTGATGGTGATTTAGAAAGGGAAGGTTACAAGATGAACTTCAAGATGCAGTTTAAATCACAACTTCATTTAAAAGCTTAATGGTAGACTTATAAATGTAGCCTTTGTCGTGGGCTGGACAGCTGCCCACCAGGGTCTTGAGCAGCAGCCCTACGGCAGCTACAAACGAGTGTCCCTGACCTAGTCAGGCCCAGGTTCACTGTTGTTGGGATCATGGTCCCTGGCTGCGGGCTGTGCCTCCCTGCAGGGTAGACACTGTTTCCAGTTAAGCCAGAGTATCTAGGGAGGGATCTTTAGCCCCAGAATAACAGAGACACTGTATCATGAGGTAGACAGCACTCTGGGCATCCGGGCTCTAAAGACCTGGAGCTCCCTGAGCAGCAGACTTTTATTGAGGGGACACGAACCAATCACATATGAGCCTGGGGGAGGAACAAGGGAGGGACAAGGGGATGAGGGCCAACTGGGAAGGGAAAGGGGAGGAGAAGGGAATACAGGCAGGGGTACAAATCAATCATCAATCATATAACAGAGAACAATCTAGAAACTAAGGATGACGGACAGGAGATGGGCAGGTGGCAGGACAAATGGGGAAAGGGCAGCCAACCCCTAGGAGACCCAGCCCCCTTCTGGAGCATACTACTGCAAACTCCACCCCAGGGGTAACCATACTCCTGGGACTATTCCAGAGCCTCCTGGGGATGGGGCGGGGCGGGGCGGGGCGGGCGGGGGGGGGGGGGGGGGGTGAAAAAGGGTTTTTTGGGAACCTGAACCACCACAATGGTAGACATATAAATTATTTAAGTCTTGACAAATAAGTCTCTGGTTTAGAATATCTGTAAGGAAATTTCTAAGAGCAATGTAGCTGTATCTTAAAAAGACAAACCTGGACTTCAAAGACAACTTTCTTTTAAGAGTATTTGTATTCATCCTACTTCAGGTTAAGGGAGAGAACTCTGTAGCTTCTTATATTCCCCCCTCAGCCTTATTTTTTATGCGGTATTCTAGCTGGATATCAGAAACTTTCAAGATCTGTGTTGATTGTACATTATGGAAAAACATCTTTCTCTCTCTTTCCCCCGCCTTCTGCCTCTCCCTTTCTTTGATAGGCCATCCCAGAAGACTACACTGTGCAAAGGAAGTTGTTCTAAGCAGTGCTCATGTTCTTGGGATATAGGCCGGCAGTGGACTTGGAATGTCACAGTGACCATGGAAAACCCACTGGGAAAGAAAACTGCCACATATGTTTTTGATGTAACTCGCAGAAGTAAGGATTTTTTTTTCTATGTCTTTGTTTAGGGCTTTTTGTTGCTCCTTCTGAGCTTGGTACTTCTGTGTCCTGATTTAAAGCATGAAAGTTCTTGATTTTTATCTTCAAAGTTTAATTACTTATCTGCCCCTGTGCTATAGTTACCTGCTCTCTCTTCAGTTTCAGCTTTGGAAAGTTGTATTAATATTAGAAAATAGATTTACTCCAAAGGTCAGATTAGGTTATTGGAATGACCCCTTAATGTTTCAAAATCTGCTCCTTTGCTGAAGCTGGTTAATGGAAGAGAAAGCAATATGATAAAAGGATATTTAGCAAAATATCTATGTAAGTAACTTGGGAATTGGTATGATATGAGATGTGATACACATGTAAGAGCAATTGCTGGGAAAGAAGTGATGGTGCTAACCTGCTCTTGGTCCTAATATGGGGCAGTAACTGTGTTACTGTAAGGGAGGAAGAGTAGTTCATCAGTCACAAAAGCCAGGTTATTCTTTGAGTAGTATCTAATGGCTGTAGTTCCTTGTTCCCTAGTAGTTGTGTCCTTTATCTCAGTGTGCCCCAGGTCTCATAAGTTCCTTCCTACTCCTGCCTCAAAACAATTGGGTATTTCTTTGGTCTCCAGCAGTATTTCCAGTTCTCCATGCGCCCTCTAGTCCCACTTCAGTGTTCCCAGGTCCCGTGGCTGCCTTACCTGTTTGAAAAAGCAGGAGGCAACTTATGCTTTGTGCAGCTCAGAAGCTGACAGGACAGTGGCCTAGGAGGCTGTTGGTGTAACTGCGGCATCCTGGCACTGCTTCCTTCCTCAGAGGCATTGCTGACAGTTTTGCTAGCCATGCTTTTTTATATGAAGGAACTTAATTTAAATGTCTGTTTTAGATTGGTCTCAGAGAGGCATGAGAATTCTAAAATTTGATTATCTCATTGTTTGAAAGTGGAAGAAACAGGTCAAGAAAGTGGAGGAGTAAACTGACAGATTGTAGGGAGAAAACAAAATGTCATAAACTCAGTTTTCATGGGAGGTCAGGCTAGAATAAATTACATGAAATGTGGTAAGTACATTAAAATTTTACTACAATATTCTTTTTCCACTCCTAGTGATAGTTGCAAGTCAAAGAAATGATTTTTAATATATGTGATGAGTTAAGCTTTTAAATAGTGATTCCTGTAAAATCCTTCATGTTTTCTCTGATCTTGCAAATATTTCCATCAGAATTTTCCTAACTTAAAGGATGACAGTAAGTAAAGGAAAATGTAAATCCATTGTTTCCAATTCTGCATGTGGTAGTTTGGACCTTCTGTATCAAATACAAACTCATTTGAGTATGAAAGTCCTCAAATTGTATGTCATGGAGTAGTGTAGTTCAATAATGTAGTTCATGAAGTTTTAGGATAAATGATCAAGGATATAAGCATACCCCTCACTTGCATTGCCATGTCCTTACCTTGCATTGCATTCCTCACTATTATACTGATAAAATATGGGAGAGTTTGAGATTTACTTCACTTGCTGAATACTCTTACACATCAGTAAAGGATCTCAGAAATCTTTTGAAAGAAGTACTATTGGCACTGTTTACCTGAGGGTGACTACTGTCAGGAGTCAGTGTTGGAGTTGTGGATAAAATTTATGTCAAAGAGGCCCAATTCTGGGGTGTAGAAATGTGTCAGATGTTACCATGTTACATCAGGAGCTTCTGCCAGGCCCTGAATTAGAGAATTTTGCTGGTTTGCAGTAAATGTTTTTTCTTTTTGTCCATGATGTTTTAAAATATTTCTAAGTCAGCACAAGAGGTTTTTTTTAAACCACGTGTAACATTTACTTACACTTACATTCTCAGATAAGGCTTTATAATTTATATGTTTCTTGTAGATTAGGAGAAAAATCTGTATTTTTATTCGGTTTTACTAAGCTGAAATATCTTAACATACTTTTGCATATATTTTATGTTTTACAAGAGCTAACTCAGATTTTCCTTGGCAGTGTATCCCGCTGCACCTTTCCAGGTTTGGGAAGATTGCACAGACACAGAAATTACATTACACTGGAATTATGAAAAGAATGAAATTGAACTCTTTTGTCAGACTGAAGTGTTCCACCCTGATGGCAAAGTAGAACTGGTATGAAACCTGAATTTCCTACACAAAAACATAGTGAGGATCTTTCTGATGTGAGATAAAAAAATAATTCCCCAGCAATACAAATACACTATAAATCTTGTGAGCATATTGATGTGTCTGTTTTCTGGATTTGTTTGCTCCCAAGCTCTACACTGTTTATGTGGTCCATGTGGGCAGCCACTGCTGGCTCTAATCCACGCTCCAAACACTGCCTGTACTCTGGCAGAAGTTCATGGTGTGACTGGTCTGACTGTGTGGCTCAGTGCTCTGCTGTATGGGTTCTGAGATTTGTTGGTGAAAACACTGAAGGACTTAATTGCAAAGTTGTGTAATACATATTGTGTATATATTAGCTACTGGTAATCTTGAATCGGTTTTATTGCTCATGTCATTTCACACACAATAGAGCAGTGCTGAAGATTTCTTTTGTGTCAGTCCAAGATCTTTCTGTGTGCTGTGGACTGTAGTTGATGGTAATGAGTCTGGTTTCTAATGATGGAATCCCAGAACAGTTTTTCTTCCCTTCCTCTTTGATCTCCTTGAAGATAATATTTGAGTAGATTCCTTATCTTGTCCTACCTCTTCCACAAAAGGTGAGGCTGATGGACTCTTTGCCTGTGTATTGTCACTTCTCTGTAGCTCTTTTCTTAGAAGGCAGCTTGCCCTCTAGCCCATTAAAAAGGCACGGTGAAGATCACAGTCAAGCTGCATTCTGTCTTGGGTGTAGCTTAAGAGCTGTCAGGTTTGGGTTAGGGTTAGGGTTAGGGCATTTGGCTATTGCAGGAGACAGTTTTTAGGAGAGGCCTAAAAGCATGCTGACTTTTTGACCCTTGCCAGAACTCATTCTGTCTCCTAGGAGAGAGTGGGGTAAAAGCTGGGGAAAAAAATGGAAAGGAAATGTAGCTGTAGATTGCTCTGCATAGATCTGGAACAACATCCTACTTTTACATGAGGTAATAGCCCCACTCTCTGTGAGGCAAGATCTCAGCAAATTTGCTCCTGGATGTTAAAAATACTCATATGGAGAGTTCTGAGTGACTCAGACTCAAATAGTTACACAGACGTGACTTCCAGACCTCTTTTTGGATCTCCCACTGTTTCGATCTTGTGCGTTATTTGCTTTTTATTTTTCTGATTGTTGTTCTCTGTCTTTCCCAAGTGAAGCTTAACTGGCTCTTGCAGGACCTAGAGGGAGATCTATTTTCTCAGAGAAGAATGCCTTGCTGAGGACATTCTGAGCTGTGCCTGTTGTGATTTTGTGTTTTGCAGCACAACAGCTCCGTGAACTCCAGGCACATCACGGTGCGCGGGCTGCAGCCGTACACAGAGTACACAGCCAGGGTGCGCTGCGGGGCGGCCAAACACTTCTGGAGGTGGAGCGACTGGAGCCAACCCCTGACCACCACAACAAAGGAAGGAGGTATATCCAACCTGTTGAGAAGCAAAGTTTGAGGGATGTTCCTTGCTCGCCGCCTCTTTTTGCTGTTTGCTGTTACTCTTGCGCTGTGTAGCTAAAGCAGAGGCCTGTTGCATGCATGAAAGAAACACACTGAGCAGACTTCAAGAGGATGACTTCTTAAATAATTCTCAGCCTACCTGCTAGTCTTGGAGATTTCATCCAGTACAGGCAGTGGGAAATCCGGTTGACTGGGAAGATGGACAGACTGAGTTACAGTGCCCTGTGAGGCCTGGAGGAACGGTGCAGAGGTGGGAACAAGAGTCGGGGGCCTGCAAGCAAAGATTTTTCTAGGGAAATTAACCAGACTTTAATTCAGAAAAAGGAGTGAAGGGAAAAAGATGTTGAAGGATTACGTTTGGGCAACACCTGGGAGTGATGGGAAAAAGGAGGTGTTTGATGTGGAATTTCTTCAAATGGGAGGAAGCAGTTAAACTGCCTATCCTTTCTGCACCCAGAGCATTCTCATTTTCTTGTTTTGCTGTATTTATTGCAGCTCCATCAGGAAAACTGGACATATGGAGAGAAATTACACCAGTTCTGGGGGGACGAAATGTGACCTTGTTCTGGAAGGTGAGACATCTCTACAGATACAGAAACAAAGCCCTTCATAAAGGAGTTGGAAATTTCTCCTATGATTTGTGTGCAGTTGATAGCAGTTCAGTATGGAAATGTCTTTTACAAATCTAAACTGGACTGTACATAAAATATCTCAGAACACATGTAGCTGTAATGGTGTTCTGTCCTGGATTTTCAGACACACAATTCTGTTTTTCCAAGTATTTGAACAAGACATCCCATTACCAAGATTTCTGCATTTCCGTTTCAACCAGTATGCGTGTGATCGTATGGAAAGAAGTGTTCCTGTTCTTACAGAAATAATACATCCTGTTAGTTATTTAAAGTTCTAAATGATCCTCTTATATTTTTTCAGAAAAATTTACTAAGTAATTGTTCTCTTCCTCCATAACTTTTTTTTCTCAGCAAACACCAAGTTTTCAAGCAAATGGAAGAATTATTTCATATGAAGTAACCTGGGAAAAAACAGAAGATGGTTCTAAGCCTGAAAGCATCTCCCTTTCTTCAGTCTACAACAGCACAAGGATTTTCATTGATAACCATTCTTACAGAATCAGTATCATGGCAAAGAACAAAGTTAATTTTTCACCTCCTTCAGTACTGATCATCTCTAGAGCTATGGATAACAGTAGGAGTATTTGCAGTTATAATTACATTATTAGAGTTTTGTTTCTGCCTATTCTAAGTGAAGTAATAATTGGGCAACAAATTAACATTACCTCTTAACTCATGTCACTGCTATCTGAAAATTATGTCTGTATTTTCTCCTACAGGGTGGTAGCTGTATGTTTATTAAGCCTAAGTGCAGAGAATGTCTCCACAGAGCAAAATACATTTAGCCTGATGCTAGGGCCTCAGACCTGCAGTAGGTGCCTTGATGGTGCAGCCAGTGCCAGTGTGATTAGGTTCCTGTGACTGTTTGACTCTAGGTTTCTGCAGCTGAATATGTAGTAACAATTGCTGGATTGCTGAGCTGTCAGCTTTCAGTGTGTGAAGGACCCCTTATGTCATTTAGTGAAGGAATGCAACTCTTTTATTACTGTTTTCAACTGGTTAGTATAGGAACTGTATTGATCTTCATTTATTAGTCTGAAGTCTCATGCAGGGCAATAATAAGAGATTCTGTTTTGTTCATTCCTAGGCACTGAAGAGCTTAAGGAAGGACAGGTTAATGGTACAGATGATGGCATTTTTATCTCCTGGGAGCCCAGAAGTATATATGACAGTTACATTATTGACTGGTGTAACTTTCCCAGGTTGCAGCCTTGTGATTTGCAATGGAAGAGATTTGGACCCAACACTTCCAGTGCTGTGATCAGCTCAGGTAAAAGCCAAACAACTATTCTTTCTGACTGTGCAGCAGTCCTTCAAGCTGTGGGCATTAATTGAATTTAAGAAACAAATCATTGAATTGGAATATTGAATTCAGTGCTGTGCAGATGTAATTCTTCAAAGGCATGTGACATCATGTTTTTCCTACCAAATTAATTAGACACTACAAACGTACCAGCACCATTAAGCCTTGGAAGTCAGCATACTATATTAGAAAAGTCAACACATTATTTTAGACAAAACATTTTTTGAATGACTTATAGCAGCATCTTGAAGGGGGATGTTGAGGTTAATGAAGGAGTTAAAATATTTTAGCAAGAGAGATGCAAAAGGGAACTCTGTCCTACCTGTAACATGGATCAGAAGTTTAGACTCAGGCAGTTTAAACCGACGGTGTAGTGAGAGGTTTGGTGCTGTCAGTGTCCCACAAATGATGTGCCTCAGCACCAGTCCTTGCTTAGGATCACTTGCATGTTTTGTATCTGGGTGGTGGCCAGTACACCTAAGTCCTTCCTGTCTGTGTGAAAGTTGCTCTGATATGCTTCCACAGCTGCAAGAATTTAGCTTTTCTAGAGTCTCTCAAGCTGAGACCTCACTTTGGAATGAAACTCGTTTGAACAAAATTTGACTGAACACTCATAAATCTGCACTAAAGGAACTGCACTTCAGTTCATACAAATGTACAGAGACCTGCATGTAATGACGGGCACTCTGGTAACACATGGGAAGGATACTGTCAAATTCTTCAGTGGTTTGCACTTGCTTAATGTGAATGGGAGTGGATGTTAGTGAGGATAACATGGAATCCTAATGCCGGGATATGTGTCTGCAGTCAAACATTCCAAAACACAGCCTTAGCCTGTGCCAGAAACATAAATGAAATTGACTTTCCTTTTGGTGCATTTGGAGTCTATTGTTTAGTCACCTTGAATACTGTATAGGAACAAAAAATATATAAACCTCTCTCCCAATTCTCTCTTTCAGACAGAATGAATGTGTTTAATTACATAATGCACGCCAACAATTGGCTTGCCCTCTGTCTCCTTCAGTTGCTTTAATAGCACAGTAGCACTCAGAGAAGGTGTCTAATAGGTTATTGACCTCTGTAGGAAGCAATTAAATGAAAGTAACATTGAAAGACAAACCATAACCTATTTTTGTTCAACTGTTTTCTAGCTGCTTTTGTTGCGGGGGAGAGATACAAATTCCACATCTATGGATCTTTTGCTGATAAAGCCTTCTTACTGGAAAAGAAGATTGGTTATCTCAGGGAGCTGCGTAAGTTGGCATCATCTTTAGGGCTTGTGGATTTGCTAAATTGATCTGTCACAAATAGAATAATTGCCTTCTCCCACAGCTAGATAAAATTGTATTTTCTGTGCTCTTTCTGTATCTTCAGTGAGGCATGTAAAAGTTCAACATACAGCCCATACATGGAGGATATTTGTCTAGCACAGTGACCAGGTAGAGTCCATGATTATTAGGAGAGCTAATCAAAGCTGTGATTATCAGTCATTACTTAGTGTGTTATGTGGATGCATGAAGGCTCCACAGTTTTTGTAGAGAACTTTGGCTTTGTTCAGCTTTTAAATGCAAGAAAGATACAAACATAAAGCACCACATGGGAGTGTGGATTTTTCAAATGATAAGAGAAAACACTCTTGAAGAATAATTGCAAGTTTAACTTGAATTTCCTTTCTTCCAGCTCCTCATCGTGACCCTATTGTGAGAAAAATTGACCTGACTTACAATTCAATAACACTGTCTTGGGATTCTTATCTCACAAATGAGTCAGAGGCTGGTTTTATAAGAGGCTACCACGTTTATGTGTCACCTTTACAAGGGAACTGCAATTTGAAAGGATCAAAAAAGCACATTCTTTCAGGTAACTGAGCTTGATACTACAGAAGGTTGTGTCATTGATACAGGTGAAGAACTTGGTATTGCAGCAATTTGGGAGGTTCACATTAGGCATTCAGGCTGGCTCATTCAGCCATCTGTAGATTTCAACACCTGCTGCTTTTGGTTCTTCTCTGTGCTTGAGGTGCTGGTAGGCAGAAGTGATTCCTGGCTTTATAGTGATTTACAGCCCCCATCCTGTTGTCCATGACTCCTTTTGACTCCAGAAAAGACTCCTTTGGGACTATAGGAGGAGTTCTGCCTCTTGTGATCTGAGTTCTGCGTGAATGTTGAAAAACATCTGTTTGTGGTCTACTTGGATAAGAGTCGTAAGAAGGATGTTAGTCTTACTAGGATTTGGAGTATTCTAGAAACAGATGGGATACAATTTATTTCCTTCAAAATTGGAGCACTGTATAAATTCCCCATGTAAATTCCTGTTTAGTGAAAGTATTTGTGTGTGTGCTCTTCAGTGGTGTTCCTTCAGCAGAACTGGGCTATGAAGTGGCACAAAGCCACAATTTTATATCAGATCTTTCTGTTCCACATGTGAAACTGCTCCAGATGACTTTGCTCTATTACAATTTTTCAGATGTTTCCAATGTGTTAAAAAAATACATTTTTCTTCCTTGCCTCTTCTTCTGCTTGGGTCATGTCCTGTGTTCTTCTGCTGATTAGACTAGTGCCAGGATGAAAAACATAGCTGGAACTGAGGGAAGCTTATGTAGAAATTCTGGTCAGAACTAAACTAACCATTTAAGTACCATAATTCTGTAAGTAATCCCAGTTAGACTTAAAAAAGTTTAAATCAAAGATTTTCTGCTTCATTGCTTCTGCTAGCAGACAAGGGGTGTGACTAAAAACAGCAGAAATAAGCTAACCCTTTCTCCCTGGGGTTTGGGAGTTGCTCAATAGAGAGGCTAAAGAGGTTTTTTTCAGGCAGATTGTTTGCTTTTGATTATCTTCAAAGAAATTGCCATAAGCTTAAGGGCTATGGGATTCTGGTAAAAAAGACAAATGGCAAAACTCAAATCATTCTGGTAAAATGCTTGGGGAAAAAAGTTAAAATCGACAAGCTTCAGCCTTTGACAACAAGTTGTTAGGTGTCTGCCAGAAGAGGGCAGTGCTGTGGACAGTCCAGTTAGAAGGGATGTGAGTTCAGCCCAGTGGCAGTGAGTCAGGATGCATCATTCTTCCTGGAAGAAAGTGTGCAAATTACAGAGAAGGCGGATTGCAAATGTTTTGTTATTTCAGTTAAGTGGTTTTGTAATATTTTGGGGACAACTTCTTGCAACCTTTCAGTACCTGACAAGGAGCTTACAAAAAAGATGGAGAGACTTTTTACTGGGCCTGTACTGATAGGACAAGTGGTAATGGTTTTAAACTGAAAGAGTGTAGGTTTAGATTAGCTATTAGCAGATTTACTGTGAGGGTAGTGAGGCACTGGCACAGGTTGCCCAGAGAAGCTGTGGATGCCCCAGGTCTGGAAGTGTTCAAGGCCAGGCTGGATGGGGCTGAGTTACCTGCTCTAGAGGAAGGTGTCCCTGTCCATGGCAGGGGAGATGGAACTAGGCGATCCTTAGGGTCCCTTCCAACCCCAAGCATTCTGTGATTCTCTGATCCCGTGATTATGTCTTATCTGTTTTGTTTTAGGTGAATCAGAGCTATGTAAATACACAATTGAAAACCCAGAAGAAAAGAGATACACCGTGAAACATCTGACGCCAAACACAAAGTACAAAGTAGTGGTTAAAGCATTTACAGGCGGAGGAGAGACTCCCATTGTTTACTTTAGATTAATAGATACACCGTATAACTGTGAGTACTGGCTGTGAATAAGGATGGGATGATTTATAATGTTATAATAATCTTCCTTCCTTAAGGGAAAAGGTTTAATTCAATGCAAAATTCACTTGAGAAAGAATCCAACTGAGAAATGATACGAGCATATCAACATGGCATTTTGATACTTCTAAGTAGAAAAGATTTTTTCTAAATTTTAGAATAAGCCTAATTTACATCCTTATTTAAGTCTTATTTACTTCTGGGAAATACTCAATATATGCAATTTGCATGCCTAGACAGTCCTGTTTGTTAGAACTCATTGAAGAATTGTACTTGGATTTAACTGATTTTCTAATGTAGGAAAACCTATAGAATTGTGTGCAAACAGGTAATTCCTGTGTGGACTCTTGAACTTCTAATGTTGATTCTTACTCTCCTCAGTCTTTAAAACCATTGCCGAGTTCACTGCTTCATAAGCCAATACAGAAGGGTTGTTGGCATGGGCACAGTAGTTTGCTAACTGCAGATTTGATCACCAGAGCAGAAAAGGAAATCACTTGCCCATAACTTTGTTCCCTTGGAAATACCAGTCAGCATGGTTGTGAAACTTAGGATCCAAACTGGAGATACCTGGTTTTGAAAAACTTGCTGGGGTTGGAGGTGAAGCAGGAAGGATGGAAAAGGGGGAAGCATTGGCTTATACAAAGAGACCCCATGTTTTAGGCTAACTACTAGGGCTGTGTCTGACCATCATGGGTACCCTCACAGGCACAGTTCTGCTTCTAACACACAAGTTCTAGCTCCCATCAGCCAGCCAGATGTTTGTACAGCCAAGCAGAGAATAAAAACAAGGGCTTAATTAACCCGAAAGAGACACAAGGGGAATGTAACATGTCCATTCTCTGCTGTGGTGTGTGGTAGGGATACACAAACTCTCTGGCACAGGTCAGGAGGGCGTTGGTCGGGGCACAGGGAACGCAGGCATGAAGTAGTGCTCCCCTCGGCCCACCTGCAACCTCAGCTGTTTGTGAACAACACAGCCCAAGGCTGTCCAGCTTGAAGGAAACACTGAGATCCTTGTGTCAGCATAAATTCTAGGAGACTTGAACACTTGTGTAGTGTTTCTCTTGCTATAGTCAGTCCAAAATGGAGGTACAGATGCTGTTCATGTCTCACAGTAAAAATCTGTCTTCTCTGGGGGTCTGAGAGAAAACCTAAAACAATACTAAAGTGAGGTTATCATTACCTTCACTTTTGTAAATTACTCCTACAGCTAAGGTGCCAATATGAGGGTAAATAAAAAGCCATCTAGTAATAATTCCATTCTGGTAAAGGGAATCCAGGTCCAAGGGCTTACAGATGTATCCCAGAACTTCCAGCCAAACTACCTTGCAACCATGGACCACACAGTTTTACTACTGAATTAATGGCAGGCATCCCATGCAGACTTGACGTTATTTTTGCTCTAGAAACTCAAGCTATATTGACTTCAACATGTGAGAGGTTAAAAACAAAATTTTAAAGTATTTTTCTTCCACAGCAAACATGCTGTACCTTTTCTTCCTGCTACTGATAATTCCAACCCTAGTAGCAGCTATATGCCACTGGAAGATGAAGTGGTAAGTTGTAATGGGTGTTTCTCTTGTAGACAGAGAATATAAATAATCTAATTTACAAACCACTGCTGCAGCTTTTGCTTCCAACCCATTGCAAGGCATCATTCATTTCTTGCTTTGGCTGTCTGACTGTGTGGATGTTTTAAGTACTTGGCTTGTGGCGTTTGTGAGACACTGGTCATCTGCTGCTGTGCCTGCACACACGTCTATGGGTGGCTTCTGCTGGTAGAGTGTGCTTTAATAAGAGAACAAAAATGCCATTTGTTTTGGTCTCTTACTTCCAGGGTGAAGGAGTTGTGCTGTCCTGTAATACCTAGTCCTAATAAGAGCAAAGTGCTGTCATTCGAAGAGTTTAAGGTAAGATCACTGTAAACAAGAGTTTTTAATTTTTCCAGTCTTTACTTAGTAAATTTTTGAAAAAATACTGTTCTTGTGTTGACTGCTTTTAAAAGTTAACTACTTCTATCAGTTTTTTGTGTTGACTACATGTAATCATTATACACAAATTAACACAGTTTATTATTACCATTTAGTGGAAAACTCTCCTTTTGACATTCATGTGACTCTGCAGTGACCAGTTTATATTGTGGGCTGTTACTGTGTTGCCTTTTTCCCAACCTGGAAATGAAATTCGAGATAATTTTAGTGAGGAGATAATATAAGAGCAGATCTTTATTTCAAGGCCTTCAGAGGCAGTGGTGGAAAGATGTCCACAAAAGCCCACCCCCTCCCCAGGGGTGAGTACGTATTTATAGGTTTTTTGAAATTAGCATAATTGATTAAAAGCACCAATCAGGAGGACAAGTGGTGATGCAATTCCCCCCCAGGTCAAGCCCCTTCTCTGGAATCCTCCCCTTGGCACCGGCTGTACTTTGTCCATGAAATGGATCTTGAAGAGTTGCTCTCAGCCATGGTTCCCAGGAGGAACCAAAATAGCACAGGGGCCCAGCACCTTCTAGGGCTTGGAGCTCTGGAATTTGTTTTGTCCTTCTGCCTAAGGAAAGGCCATGGAAAACTACTGGGAAAACCAGCTACTAATACAATAGGCTACAGAGCTACAAATACATGTGCAGAGAATACAGAGAACATATAAAAGAAAAATGGCAAAACCCAAAGGGCATAAACTGCAGAAAGAAAATGCACAACTGGAGAATAAATTACATCTTTTGATCAGCAAATGATTCCTCCACTGTTACTGTTCAAACCCCTGCACTGTTTGAACTCAACAGCCCAGAGGATACTGGACTTCCCTGCAGCCTGTGAGCTGTGTCTGCCCCCAATCCCTCAGGAGGACACTGCAGGGCCATGCACTTGCTGGCCCTGAGAGGATGCAGGGGGTTCTGCCAGGCCTGGATGGGAGAACAGACTGGCAGAAGGCCTTCAGCTTCTGTAGCCCCTTGGAACTTGGAGCTGCTGCCTGCAGGGGGCTCACAAGCCTTTGCCTGGGCACATGTGGGCTGCTGGTGTTCACTGAACTCCAGCACGAGAGCGAGGAGTGAAGTGCTAACAGCCCCTGCTGCTGTCTTCTACTTGCTTCTGCCTGAAACCAAAATCAGCACACATCAAAAACCTGGCAAAGCCTTTAGAGGGATGTGGTTCCTTCCTCAAATATAGTCATTGTGAGTTTTCTTAAAAAAGAAATGTCTAAATAAACAGTCTGGTAAACTTCAGATAAAATACGTTGAACATCCTCTACATAGGTTTTCCTTCAAATTCATGTATTTGAAAAGTGCAAGCTGAAAAAAACTGTGTAGGAATATTAGAATTCCTTAAAGTAATCACTCCCTTTTCTCTACTCTGGGCTTCTTTAATTGAGTAATATTTTTGTTTAATGATTCTCTTGCAGATTGATTCTGAGAAAGTGCTGAAGATAAATGACTGCATTCCTGACATGCTAGCCATGGACAGTAATGCTGAAGCTCAGAAATTGCATTCTGTTACCTGGAGCCCATTATCTTCAACACCAGCTGAAGATGAGATTGATGGTCACAATTCTTCCTGGATTTACCCTAGTGAAAATGCAGTGGGAGACTTTCCTCCCACACCTGCACCTCACACTCATACTTGTTTTGAGAATTTTGCTTATTCTTCTCCACTTGAGGCTGAATCTGGTCCCTACCAAATACCAAAGACACTGGAATCAGGCAGGACAAATCAGGCAGTGATGCTGTACCAGCCCCAATGCTATTTAGATATTTTTCATGAGGATGCAGCCTCAACCACCAGAGAAGCAGCAGAGAGAAAGAACAGTCAGAGATACATCTCACAAACAGATGCGCGCTGCCTGGGGGGGAGGCTTTGATGTTCTGTCCTCCAGTGAGTCCATGCAGTATTTGCCTATACACTATAAATTAGAATTTCTAAAACCACAACCTCTTCTGATTAGGGCTTTCAGAAGCCCAGCTGCCTAACTTCCATTAACACAGCAAAGCTGTTGTTTCTGGACTAGTTTTGAGCACTGATTTACACAGGAATTATGGATGTTATGGTTCCATTACAAGTTATGGGCATTAGATGACATTTATAGGCTGGTTTGTGGCCTGTATAATGCAGAAAGTTATATCACAGCAATCTGTCACAGGCTGATACAGAGAACTGCTTTATTTTGTAGAGATTAAAACTTTATTCATAAAGTAGAGGAGCAAATGAAACAAGGGGGAAGGTTGTTCTGTTCAAGGGGTGTATTTCTCTTGCAATGTTCCATGCACTCTGGCCACCCCAGCCAGTGGCTACTGTGCTGCTGGGCATGGAGCATCACCCAGCTCAGTCACACTGGGGCTGGATTTATTTTCTCCCTCTCAAACGATGTAAGGGATCATTGTAGAAGTGTTCCCTGCACACGGTGTGGCACATTCCTGGAAGATATGAAGGAACTTTGACTTCTCCAGGAGTGCTGCCCAGAGCTGCCAAATCCAGTGATCATCCTGCTTCTAATTCAACTGTGTCCTAACTACACTTGATGGGTGAAAGAGCACAGAAGACAGATTTTTGTAGGGAAGATGCTGCTCCCATTTTTCATAACTGGGGCTCCTTTCTGCCTTCTCTGCCTAAAGAATGACCCTTTAAAATTGTGTTAACTGTGCATTGAAGAGATGTAGGGAGTTAGGTGAAGAGGAGTTACTTTTCCAGAAGGACAGCGGTGGTACCATGGCACAGTCTCTCTGCTTTGTGCACGTGAACTGAACTTCTGGCGTTGATGCCTGTACTTCCATAGCAAGCCCCAGCCAACCAACGAATGAAGCAGACAGGCTGGTCAGAAGCACAGCTGTATGAATCCCATTTGTGAAGAACATCATATTCAGGCTGCATACATGTAGGTCTCCCAACACTACTTTTGCGTATGTTAAAAAAACAAAACCAAGAAAACATTTATTGTAACACTCAGAATCCCTACAGTAGGCAACAGTAAATTTGGCCTCTCATTTCAGGAAATCGTCAGTTTGTAATGAAGCAGTACATTTGGAATCATAAATGAAAGTCTCATCAGATTTACCTGAGTGCACAAGAAACCCTTTGGTTTTGCTTCCTTATGTTGTTTGCAATCTGTCACAAAGAGATGATTTCAACTTAAGAGCACAGCATAAGCAATTCTCAAAGGTGAAAAAAATGGTATCTGACAGTTTGATGTTCAGCTAGTTTGCTAGCTTATCCCTGTGTGTAACTAGCTTATCACACTCCCAGAAACCAAGCAGCTGCAGACAAAGTGAGTTCTGTTACTACACCACATCTAGTTTTTATACTGTTGCTTACAGATATTGTTGTAAGGTCCACAAGCTGTGTTGCAACAGGAAAACCAGTAAGACCTTGCACAGCCTGTGGGCTGAGACAAGCACTGACTGCAAAGAGGGAGAGGTCTTCAGCCAGGAAAAGGGGAGGTACAAAGATACAGAGACAGATGGGCAGATGTGGTTGGTGGTGTCCAGTCCACACCATGCCACGTCCATCTGTGTGCTGCGCACAGGTGCAGCTGGCTCACAGACTTAAGTAGAGAAGAGTTTGCAGCATGGTCCTTCCTTTCAGCCTCCAGCCAGCAGAGTAAGGAAACACAGCTGGGCACATTCTGCTGAAGGCAAGAGAACAGGGAGGGTAAGGGAGAAGGCTGATGCTGATTGACAGATACATCCCAGGGGAACTTCCTCCCTTTATCCCAACCTCTTTGAGTTACAATGCATGTGAAAGCTTGATACCACAGTATCTTTACAACTTGGAACATTTGCTTCTCCAGAGTGCTTCCTCATGTCATACGTACTTGCGTAGTTTAAAAGCTTTACTGCTGGAAAAAAGGCCAATAAACATAAGGGAGCTGCTTTGTCACTACCAATACAAAACTTCTGAGCTGTACATTTCAGAAAAAGGTGTATTTATTCTAAAATGTTGAAAAGGTATCCTAAATCAGGAGTTACGTAGCTAAGGAGTTCAGATACAGATGTCAGTCAAAGAAATCAGAGTATCGCACAAAACATTTAAATCTTGACATTGCTGCAGTTCCTCGTGCCAGGGCACAGCTGCAAACAGGCAAAAGACCCTGCTCTGAAAAACCTGCTGTCGCTGAGGCCTGGCTGCAGCAATTCCACCCAGGAAGTGAATGAAGGGGTTTGTGGTTGGATAGACACAGGGGCCTCCTGAGTTCCCACCTCTCAGTCCCTTGGTTGCTGCTGGGGAGATCCTGCTCCGATGAAATTCCATTATCTGGATGCAGTGACACACTTGACCTCATTCCAGGTTGCTGGGTAAGGGAAGAAGCAGCTGGCTCCTCCTTCCCTATAAATCCTTCTGCTTCCTGGCTCCCATGGGTGGTGCTTTATGAAACCTCCTGTGCATAAAAAGCACAAATGGAGGATTCCAGGAAGGATAATGCCTCTGTGCCAGTCAAAGGGCACAGTCTGGGCACCAGAACCAAAGATTAGAGAAGTATTTTGGCATCTGTGGGGAAGCGTGTATAATTTTCATATATTCAAACATCTGTCTTGCATTAATGCTTGAGTGAGTTAAAAACTCTAATCCTCTTTTTTTTTGTTCATAATGCAACTTTCACAGCTGTTGTTGAAATGCTAATACTTAAACCATCACATAATAGAAAATCATTCTCAGTATGTTAAATTTTTAAAATAAAAATGGTGTGTGAACTATTGAAGAGTCTCTGTCTCATATAAAGCCTTCATGTAAAACATATTTTTGCCAAAGAATTTTATTTGGGAACCTTCTGATTGTTCCAGTTAACTAGTAACTTCAAACTATAAATCCCAACTCTTTTCTGCTGCTGAGAGGTACATAGGAGACCAGAACAACTATAAGTTTAAGTATATTTTATTAACAACGCATCCCTTTGATAAGACTACGCTTCAGGAGGCCTTTAATGCTCATTGACATGAACTGTACATAGTATACAAAAAAAAAAGAAAAAAGAAAAAACACAAAAAAATCAAGGTGGGCAATACCATTTTGGGACAAGCCTCTGTTTAAATTATACACAGCTCAATGCAATATTCTTACGTAAAATATATAAATACTTTTTCTTTCTATGTTACAGGTATACAATATAAATCAGATTTCAATGTCTGTTCAGTGACCTACAAACACTAGAACCTCCAAATATGTAGCAGCGTATTACTAAACAAAAAAAAGACCACACAGGACAGGGAGAATAAGTATTGAGATTTTTCTTGATCCCTTCCCTCAGATCAGAATGATTAATTTAGACAATCACTTGTAATGCATTTTTAGGGATGCTGACAGCCCAGTACTGGAACAATTTTTCAATTAGAAGTACAAAGGGTAAAGCCTTTTTCCCCTTTAGACTTAGCATCTTGTGCTGAAACACCCTATTCAGTGGCAAAATGACGTTACATTTTTTGGCATAAATTATGTTTTGCAAATAAAATAGTGTATTTTAAAAAGCAACTCAAGCAAAATGTACAATTTCTGCATGCTGTGGCATTGCTGTCCATCTACACTACAAAAACAACCAAAAGAAAATCCACATTTTTTAATGACTAAAATCTGTTGAAAACAAAACTGTCCAGGGAACCAGCATAGGGAATTAAACAAAAACCATGGAGATTTGAGACCTCCAGAAAAATACAAACATTTCTAGCATGTCCTCAAAATTGTTTTACAGCTCTAAGATTTTGCTCTCACATTGTGTACCTTTCTGAGGCACACAGTAATAGAAGTGTGACTTTAAAAAAAAAAATGTTGCTGGACCTGCTTTCACGTGGCTCCACTGAAGCTCAGAGCAGCAGGGCTGCAGGGAGGTGAGCAGGGCCTCAGAGCCTGGTGGGAATTCTTCCGCTGTGATTACTGCACCTGAGCTTGTGTTTGCTTACAAGCTTTGCCAGCTTCCTGCAGCCCAGACTGCCACACACCTAGTCCAGGGCACAGGCTACAAAGCAGCAACTCTTCCACCCCTCTCTAGGTTTTGGTTACAGTCTGTTTCTTGAACAGCTACCTTACTCTTCAGGCACGTAGGAGAAGTGCTTTGGTTTTGTTTTCAGTCTCACTGCAAACAACAACTCTCTTTTGAGACCACTGTGAATGTTTCAAAGCGAAATGCAAAAGACAAGCAGGATTCTCACAAGTGCCTTATAAATGTTTATAAGGGCAGCTTACCTCAGTGTTGAGCCACCGCACCCGGAACTAGTGAATTGTTCAGAACTTCACTTGGGGAAAAACCATCACCACCCCTCAAAGAGAGCGCATTTAGGGCAGGTTTGTCAGGCGTCACTCAAGTAAGAACTGTCAGATGAGGAAAAGCAACTGCTTCAAGCACAACATGCCAGGGGCCCACATACAAGCTGCAAACTTCAAAGCCTGATCATCTCCAGCTCCAAGTGATGTCCACAACAGCTGGGAGCATTCTGCATTTCTGAATTTCAGAGAGGTGAAAAGTTCTCTGAAAGGAGAACCCAGCCTTGTCCTCCTTCCCTCCGTGGAGAGGACCAGGCCCTCGTGGAGGTGCCTGGGTGCCTGCCAGTCAGCTCTGCCCTTTGGAAAGGGGCCCCCTCTCCCCTGCCAGTAAGAGCAGGTCAGGAGAATCAGACAGCTGATGCTAATTGTGACTGGTTCCACAGCAGCCTCTCCTCCCCAGAGTGGCTCCCACCTCTGAGCTGTGTGTGAGCAAGGCAAGTCCTTGCGGAGTTTCCTCTGCCACAGGAACCAAACTGCATTTGTGTAGAGAGCAAGTGAATGCCCCACACATTACCATTTATTGAGCAGTATCACCAATCACTGAGTCTGGAAATAGAAAAAATGGGTGGTCTGTCAGCTTCCCTAGGAGAGGGGGAAGAGATTTTTTATTAGGGCTAATATAAGCACAATCATTATTACTACAGCTTTCTTTCGAAGTTTTATCATTATACAAATAAAACTCCAAAACAAGGACTTTGAAAGGGACATTTTAAAAAAAAAGAGAGAACTATAAAATTAGAAATTCACAGTTTATAACTAAGCCAATATAAATTTCCTTCAATAACAGTATCCCCTTCATCTGCCAATTAAAGTGAAACATCAATGTGAACTTAATGTCAGTGTGTAAATTAATTTTCTAGAAATGTATGTTATGTACAATACAGACTTTACATCCTTGATGCATACTTGTTGAAATCTACTGACACTCATACACTTTCAGAAGAAAAATCACGCTTTATAACTGAATTTGCAGCCATAATTTTTTATGTCAAGTTTCTGTTGTCATGGATCCCCACACAAGCAAGTAATTCAGAACACATAAGCATTTCAGGATGGAGATTCTTTCAAAAGTATATTTGCTTACCTTTCTATAATCAGAGGCCTTCCTAGGATGCTTTCTACATTAAGTGCTATGGGTTAAACTTAACAAATGAACAGAGGTGGGTTTTTTAAATACAGGTGATAAAACTTGTTTATTTTGCCTTAACTGCAGAAAAATAACATGGAGTTGTTTGATGTAACCCCATTTAGTTATTAAAACAAATCTCTTCTACTCTAGCCTAACTGAGGTAGTGTTTGAAACTACTGTATAACATACGCTATCCCCATTTGTGGGAAAACTACATTATTTTCCTTTGGAGTTTATACCACTATTTGGTCTACTGTGATTGACATTTTGGTTTTACAGAAGTATTTCTTTCTTATGACCAGACGTCCAATAGTTACTGGTGTGGTGTGTTTTCTAAACATTTCAAACATGTTTTGCCACACAGATGTATTATTTGTGTCAATGACCATAGAAGAGTTCAATCAGTTTCTTTTTGCTCCTTTCAGTGGGAACTCATGAAAAGATAATCTTAGAAACGAAAATTGACTATGAGCAGCAACTTACAGTCTGCTTTACCAGAACCTGATGGTATGCAGTGCATATAAGAATTCAGTGAAGTGATAGCTGCAAAGCAGTGCTTATGTGGCATGATGAAATTTCCAATAAGAACAAATAAATTCTATGTTTCACTAGGAATTGTGTGTTACTGTTCACAGGACTACTTATTGAAATCTCCAGTAGCATAGCTAAGTAAGAACAGAGTTATGAGCATCAGGATAAATTTCACTTAAGTATTAATCTGACAATTATAAAAAATGGTAGAAGTGAATGGATAAAAATACGTTCTACTTAGTACAGTCCAGCTGAATTATTCACCTATATCAAAATCAAAGGGTAATCCCTTCTATTACAGGCATTCTAACAAAGGTGGCCATGCTACTGTATATACACATTTGCATATATTTATACTACCTTTATATAAAGGCTTCTGAATCTTTAGATCCATGATAAAAGTGACAGGGATTCCGACCTTTTTTTTTTTTTTAGCTTGCACTTACTAGTTTAGAAACGGCACTAGTAACATGATAGAGGCAACTACTTCAATCATTACCAGTCACTGTATCATTTAACTTTTGCAACAAGTCTTAAATACCAGTACAAAATTATAAGTACGGCTGCTCCAAAATTTGTTACTTAAGGCTTTTCACTACAATTATTAGTACTATCTGATGCTTGATCACTAATCCACTGAAAATTCAAATAAACCTTTGTTTTTATAAAAAGCTGTTCCTGTGGAACTTGGAAAACACTCATACTTAAGTCTCCTCACACAACTTGCAATGATTAAATGTCTTCAAGTTCAGTTTATACAGTATTTGCTTATCTGATACAAATCATGCTTTTTAAAGGATTGTAGTTCAGTAAGACCCACATTTGTTCTATATGAGCATGAGTGTAGAAACTGCAAACACATGCATAGTATTCAGGGAAAACAATCTGATTTCAGCATTTTAAGTTTTAAATGACTTGGTTTTTTGAAAATCAAATTGTAGTGAAAATCCTTAACTGGTTCAGATAAGATACATGTATGTAAATGCAATGAAATCGAAGAGACTGCTAATAAAATGTCTTACAACTATAGCAATATTAAAATAACTTAATGAAACCTCAGATTCAGAGTAATCTCTTTCTGTCTGAAGTTACAAATCCCCAAAGTAGTGTTATAAACAGTACAAAAATCAACAGAGAAGGGCTAACATTAATCCCCTGGTGCCCACAACTACAGCATGGCTCCCCATTGCTGGCAGTGGAATGCACCCCCACCTCTCTGATTCCTGGTATCCAGGGTTTAAAGAGCAAGGCAACGTTCTGCTTCTCTGGAACAGAATCGGAAGTCAATTAAAAATGTCTCTGCAAGTTGTCCTGTTTCATCGTAATTTATGGTAGAAAATGAAATGAAAACTTGTGGAGGTGTTCAGTGCTTGGCTCTTGCATATACGGGTAATTACTATTATTAAAACTATGGTAATGTCTAATAAATCCCCAAAGGGCTCAAATGACTGTGCCAGTAATTGGTTGAGGAAGAAAATGTTTTCAGTTCAGTCTTCAGGTACCAGTAGCTTCTGGAAGATTTCAAAGGTGATGTTCCAAGCTTTTTATCCAGTCAGTGGGAGGTTGTCTGAGCATTTCTAAGTGCGTATGCAGAGCACTGCCTGAGCAGAGGTCAGGACTCAGCTGATGCATCGATTACAGGCTGTTTAGTTGGGGTTGCTAAAATAGCCTCTGCTTCCTCATGCATCTAAAAGGAAAGGATGGAGCATTAGTATTGCTGTGAGATTTTACTCAGGAGACACCACAAAATAGTTTCCTTTAGGATGTACCTATCTGAAAGCATCTTTAACTCAGGACATGGAACCTGCACCCAGCCAGTCATTTTGGTACATTCAGTGCATGTGCACCCTCCACTTACCTGCAAGAACTGAACATCTTGAAATAGCTCCTGAATGAACCTTCGGGATGGAAGTCGAAATGTACAATGTGCTAGCAAGTAGGACACCTCAGAGTAAAGGCATATGTCATCAAATGCTTGGGGATACTTCTCCTTAATTCTGAACAATAGAATAAACAAAATTTTTTAAGTCTTCAACAGATTTTTGTCATATTAAAAAAACCCCAAATGTTTCAATTAGATTGTCATCATTAATTCTTCAGTAATAGGCATTATAAATCCTAGAACTAACGAAGCAAGAAAATCAAAACAGACAGCATTACTTTGTACAAAATTGGAAGAAATCTACAATGAGAAGAAACAGAATATACAACTTGTAAGTTGTACAAAATTACTATGATTGCCTAGGCTTAAAATAACAGACTTAGAGAAGAGTGTATCAAATAATTGCCATCCACATGTACAGCAGTCATAAAAATATGGAAAAATATTAAACTAATCTTTTAAACCTGTAAGCATTTTTGAAACTAAACCATGCATTTCTGCATTTTCTTTTAGCAGCTGTCAGTTTCCAATGTCACTAGCCTGGAAACCTGCAGGTTATATAACATTTAGTCCCTGGATTTATATTCCTGTATTTGAATCTTTTTCAAAAATAAATTATTTTCAGGAGTTGTACTTTTGCTTAAAGTAGAGCTGTGTTTCTCAAGAGGTCACTTTCAGTTTGTTACTGTACTTATCTATTATTCAGCAAAATTAGAAAAATATTAGTTTCTTTTTTAAAGATACATGCTACACTAGGTATATAATCACTACAGTTGAATTACTTATTTTACGAAGTTTGGTTAGAAGTAAAATACTAAAGACAGAGCCAAAATGCTAAGATTATTTGTTTAGCTCCTACATTACATTCAATCATATCTGCCTGACAAGTTTTGAGAAGTGAGATTATTCACTGTCCCTGAGACCTTAAGACAATACTTATGACTAAATGTTGTTAAAGCATCTGCAGTGTATTGAACTTACGTCAGAAGTCCAGTTTCATGGCCCTTAGTTCCTACTGAACTGCTCAAATTGATAACCAAACGTAAGACCTCTTTCCGCAGAAGTATCCTGCACACTGGTGTGTCATCTGGGATTGACTTTACTCCTGGAAAAACAAATAGAAAAGTGTGGATTTAAACAGAATTGTCTGTGACTGAGCTAATCTTATACCGTAAGTCTGTTTATGCATTCCATACACACACATGAACACACATATTTACATATGTATTCTGAGTTACCAAAAATATTTTATTGAAATTAAAACTCAGAATACCACTATTTTCAGGAATTTAAAGAGTTAACCTTTTCAAAAATATTTCTACCTTTAAAAGAAAAATCTGCAAGATAAAGTTACAGTGGTATTGCTACCACTAGATCATGTTGCAAACTGGATGAGCTTCTATCAGATAGTGGAGAATTTAAAAATGAGTTACTTCGTAAGAAACCATCGTAATTCAAAATGTAATACGCAAATATAAAAAAGTCTCTCTTTACAGTAATTCTTAGACTTTTTTTTTAAATAACACCTGTAGAAAACAAAAAGGCAATCAATTTGCTTGTAATGTCAGGTATTGAATAATCTGCAGAAATGCTGTATAGCAAAGGGAGAAGAGTTTAGAACTATATTCCCCCACCTGGAGATGGATAATGTTTTCATTCGGATTTGTTTGTTTTTTGTCTAATAAAGAGCATTACTTTGTTGCAGTGTATATAAGTGAAATATCATTGGTTCACAATGACTAAAATATTCTTTACTAGTGATAGTCTCTAATAATCATAAAGCTTTCAAACTTACCTAATACAAGCTCTGTACTCTTGGTGCTGCTGGCTGAACCATGGGATACTGCATCACTACAGCCTGAAATTCCAGAAAATTTGGAGGAATGCACATCCAAGTGATTGTGAATGGTCTGCCCACACCAGTCAGTATATGGAATGTCTGAAAAATCTGACATAAACAAGATGTTGCACTTTTGTTATTCACACTTTTCCTCAAAACACATGCTTTCGTTATTTTTCAACAATGGCAAACATGCAAGATACTGATGCATAAGAACTATGCGTAAAATCAGCTCGGAACTAGATGGTGGATTTTGGACAAATCATACTCAAACTCTTCCAAAATTGATTTTTTAAAAAAAAATCTTATAATACACAAGTGGAGTCTTTTCCAGACACTGGTGTAAGCCTAAGAAGCCATCACATATAATGCTGTTACTGATATATCTGTGCTCCTTTTTATGCAACACAATGGAGAAGCTCTTTCATGTGCAGACTTTTTTTTGTTCACACAACTGTCACAGGTGTCTGCAGGAAGGGCTCTGGCAAGATCCAGGCTCTGCTGCACCTGTAACTACAGATGGGACTTTATCTGCCACCCCTTCTCACTACTGAAACTCAACCTCCAGCTCAGCTCTCTGAGCCATTCCTCACATTTGTCCATCACCCCTTTGCCAACATTGCTACTAATTAATGTCTAACACTGTTGCAAAACCCACTACTGGATTATCGTTTCATCACAAGCATTGACAAAAGGCATATAACTGCAAGCTCTGCAGAGAAGGTTAAAAAAATAACTCCCAATCTCATCTGAATCTCAAAATATGAGAGAAGATGACTAAACCCCAGAAATTACAGCTCAACTTCTATAGACTCCACGGATATCCTTCCTTGTATTTTATGGCACAGACTTGATTTGACGTCAGACTTTTCATTAGTTGAACAGCAAGTGTCAGATTTCAGAACACACATTTTAAGTACTAAATAAGGTTTCAAATTTTTTATTTTGACATGCTCTTAGAAGTATTAAAGAAACATGCAGGCACCTACTCCTACTAACACTAAAAAGAGCAAAGCTGAAAATGACCATAGCAATACAAACGGTTGCACAATGAGCTTATTAGAGAAATAATTTTAAGGTCAATAGTCAATTAAACAAATACCCTTCCAGATTATTTAAAGGTGAACAGAAGTCAGTATATTCACTCACTTGTATCACACTTCTCCACAAGGAACACTAACCTGTACGATTATACGAAGAGCTCACTTTGGTGTTAGGCTGATAACCCAGAATCTGAATGCAGACACAGTAAAGACAGTTCTCATCTGTGTGCTCCTGGAGCCCTGTGTCCTCTGTACCTTCTAAGAACTGAGAGGCATCTGAACGGCTGGTGTTCATTATTTCTGTGAGACTGATCTGCTGGCGGAGCATCTGAAAAGGGCTTTTGACAACATCACTCGCACCTGACGGAAGACCTGTAGATAAGATTCAGTTATCAAAAAACCTCCACAAAACCAAGCAACCAACACTAACTCTTCCAATTAATTTCCACTTTCAAGCCTTTTAAGGCTGGGCATGGAGTGCATGTGAACACCTATAGAGTTTTTTTTTTGAGTGGTTAAGCTCCCAAGATTGTTAGCATTTGAGAAAGAGACATAATGTTTTAGTCCCAACTTATAACACATAACAAAACATTGCAAAGGACAGAATTCAACCTCTAAGCACACACACTGTAAGAAGGTAAGTGGCAAATCCTGATGTGGTATCAACATTACTAATACCCACATAACACCAATACATTACCAATTTTCATAGTGTCAAATGAGATTAATACAACAATATATCAGATGTTGAAATTACACATGCACCAACGCAAAAATAAACACAATTTAAAAAATGTAACTTAGTGGCCGTGACAGGAAGAAACTAGACTCAGCAATGCAGAAACAAGCAGAAGACACTTTAGTGACATGCTCTTCCCTGGGTGGAAAAAACAAACAAATACAATTTTGAACAAGAGTTACTTTACACCAAAGCTTAGCAAACTACAGAAACACACTTCCAGCAAAATCAACTCTGTGTACAATATTATTATGAAAGGGAAAAAAATAAGGTATTCTAATAAACTATTAAAAAACAGCATCAAGCCTTCTTTTTATCAGTTGAAAAGACACATACTAAGATGCTACAGATTTCTGACTTCTCTGGAGTAAAAAGGAGGTGCATTACAGAAAGAGCCAGGCATTAGAACACTTGCAATTCTCTCATCCCATCAATTTCACTGAACAATTGTCATGGACGAATCACAGAAAGACAAAATTTACTTTCTGAAATACACATCTAATACCATTGTAAGTTCCTATAAACAAATATGCAATCAAAGGGAAATAGTTCAATATGTGGGATTCATATTTTTCTAAGCTTAAATTTTGTTACTTCCTGTAATTACAGCATCACTACCGGACTTTGAGCAGCATTAGTTCACATTATCAGAGATAAGCAGGCTTTACTCCTTCATTTTTTAGAGCAGGACCAAACTTTGAAGCAACACATTAGCTCAAACTAAACAAAACAGGGAATTAATGGCCCACTACCCTGATTCCAGAACACAGTTCTCAAAACTTAACAGCTAAAACTATGTTTTCTGTGAAGAAAAATTAACAAATGAATCAACAACCCAATACACCCACCCAAAATACCAATTAACCACAGAAAGCTACAGGAGAGGAATAAAATCAGTACCTCCTGCATCAGATGTAAAGACCCTAGAGCCATGCTCATCAAATGGAGGTGTAGTTTTCTTCTGGAAATATGGAGTTTCCTTTACCTGGAATACCCAAGTGAAAATTAAACTTAACACAGGTGATAATCAAACACAAGAAAAAAATTGATTTTATGAGGAAATTAAATGTTGTCTATCTAGAATGAGCTCCTGAGTACTAAAGAAAACCCAAAGGAGAAAAAAAATATACATTTGTGAATGAACATTTATTAACAAAGGCTTATGAAGAGTTAGCAAATGTTAAAATGGTGGTGACAGGCTGTAAGGGAACCAGTGACCCACAATGGCCATTCATAATCTGTCCATGATCACTCTACACCACTGGAGATCTTGGGAATGCAGTACAAAAACAACCAGGACATCTAAAATGCTGCCTGTAGGATGTAGAGCTGAGGCGTGTCTCAACTACAAAAAGATCTGAGAGAGACGAAATGAGGTAACAAATATGCCACAAAGACTGTGAAGGAGAAAGAAAAAGGTAGTCATTTCACAAAGGAAAAACAGAAGCAGATACACAATATAACATGCCTTTGCTCTAGGTTTAGCAATTTTTTGAGATTAGTAAGAAATTTATTTAGATTTGAAAGGCAAAAACTAAGTAAAAAAAAAAAAAAGGAAGCTCACTTTTACCTTTGACATAGACCACGTCCTGGTTTTGATAATTAAGAAATGCAATATTAAACCCTATGATGCATCAGTTTGTTAAATGGGAATGTGTTTCTACCACGTAGAAAGAGGAAGGGATTTGCTGACGCACTGAAAAGAATCTGTTCTAATTTGAATATGTGTATCTTCAAAGTTAAGTAAAGACAATATAGTTTAATACTATAATGACATAAATAAAAATAATATATTATTTAATACAGATCATGGTAGCAGGGAGTTAACTATGTGATTATGCACATAATTTATAGGTAACTGATAAACATGTCAATTATCGGTTGGCTAAAGCAGAATTAACAAATGTCCACAGACTATGCTAATTTTAGCATAAAAGCCAACTAAAAGTCAACTAAAAATCCTGTGACAGCAAATTTGTCACCACTGTTTAACACTCTTCTAACACAGTTTTTGCCATTATTAACACAAACCAGCCTAGTGATCCTGTGTAAACAGGTTAGAAGAACAGTTAGAAAAGAAACTCTTGTTTTCCAAAATGCATTTCTTTAAAGTACCACATCCATTTTTTCTCATTTCTCTAGATTTAATCTATTCTGATGAAAAGGCGACAGTTGACTGTTGAACCAAATCAGTTAACATATACATACCTGAAATATTTCATTGATATCCACTGGGAGAGCAAGGCCAATGTAATCATCAGAGCTACCATAGGTAGCGTTAGAAACCATGGAGCGAACAGAGGATGAACGCTGAAGTGTGTTTTGGTTAATAGGACTTAATAAATCTTCTTTATCTAATGAAGCATAACTTAAAGCTTTCATGAACCTGTAACATTGAGACAAATAAAGCACAACTTCAGTTACTCTCTCATCCTGGCACATTAAAAGTAAGAAGGACTGCTGACACAAAGACCACCTTCATCTTCCCTCTGCAGATCTCAGAGCTTGTTAGGACAAATTACAGCTATAGGCTCATTGCTTTTTCTGCCTCATATTGTCTTGCATGGTTTGGCAGCTCCTGGAGTAAAAATTTCTTCTTTGTAAATCTTGGTAGAGGAACTCCTGCCCATCCTGCAAACCCATGCAGTTTCTTCAGCATTCTAACTTTGAATGTTTACAGCCCAGACACAGCAGGTAAAGATTTGGGCTTCTAAACTCCTAACTGCCTAATTTTGAAATGTACCTATGCACTTAACGTGTATTTCCTGGATATTCACAAACTTTGAGCTAAGCAGTCACATCCCTGAAAAGGCACATCTTGAGCCTACCAGTGATACACACAAGGAACATTTTTCTCCTGTACTCCAAAGGAGACATCCATTAGGTAACCCAAGCATGAAGGAAACATTTGATCAACATGAATGCACAGAGAACAAACTTAAACCTGCACAGTGAGCGGAGCTGACTGTGACAAATAGCTTGAAGAACAAAGAAAGACACAGGATGGGAAAATAAGATGGGAGAGAGGAGGCTGGAGAACAAGTCCTCAGTGCTGACCAGTGCCCTGATGATGGAAATTTCACATTTGGCCATCTGTCATCTTACTTCTCATCAAACATAAAGTCCTAAAAATGTTTCCTGATAACCAATCTATGTAGATGGCCTATATGCATTGGATTAAAGCTTCCTAATAAAAAGACACACCTCAGGAACACTGAGGGTATTTTTGCAAATTATGACACATTGAAGGGTAAAGTGAACATTTGATTTTTTTACTTTTTGCCTTGGAAGTAGTTTTCTATCAATTTTTTATTTCAGATGGGCAATCAAATGTCCTCTTATCCCTACAGATGGGATTTTTATTGAGATAGAATTAAGTTATCAAAGTTTGACCATGAAATCAGGTTCAAGAAATTATTATGCACTGGAAATGCACAAAAAACAACTGAGAGAATATCAACAGTTTTCTTATTAGTAATTCTGACCAATGCTAGTGACAGCAGCAGTGGACTCACAACACAAGTCAATCTGTACTTCAAAAAAAAGAGGGAAATGGCTTCAAGTTGTGCCAGAGGAGGCTTAGACTGGGTATTAAGAAAAAATTCTTCACTGAAAGGGTTGTCAAGCATTGGAACAGTCTGCCTAGGGAAGTAGTTGAGTCATCATCCCTGAAGACATTTAAAAGACATGTAGATGTGGCACTTAAGGACATGGTTTAGTGGAGGTCTTGGGCGTGTTATGTTAATAGCTGGACTCAATCCTAAAGGTCTTTTCCAACCTAAATAATTGTGTAATCATTAAACTCAAAAAGTTACCAGCTGCATTAAATATTTAATAATAAAACATTCTACAATTATTCTCAACATAAAGATAGAAGTATTAATCCCAAATGTTTGCTCCTGCTTTTCCTAGAAAAGCTAACAGATACAGCATTAGTAGTGATAAACACCATCAAGTTTTCATGAAAGAATGTCTGCAGGTGATAGGGTGAGAGCCACCATCTGGATCCAAGATATGCACATTAACACTCCTCCTAAAGATTGTCCTCTTTAAAGACAAAGGTGGGAAATTTATCCTCACAAAATTTATGCAAAGAAAAAGGTTTTTTAATCTTCTGGATGAAAAGAAAAACTAAAAACATCACAAAACTGTGGCTGTTCATTGCTACTAACACATAAATCTGTCAATAAACTGTAAATGAAAGTTTTCTGAAGACTGACAGAAAAATTAATTTGGCAGATAAAAAGGAAAAAATTTTTCTTTCTAGTGTATTCTTAAAAAGCAGCTAAGGACAGTTTTAGCAGGACCACTAAACATACTCTGAATTTTACAGTAAATACAATCTGAAATTACAAGGATCATAATTTTTCAGTGGAGACACAACATAACCAGCAAGAAAAACACATGTAGTAGTTTTACTGCAGTCTTTCCAATCAATTATATTAGCATCTAATACAGTCTGAATCTCTTTGAGTATGTATGTCTGCAAATATTTAACCTTCTCAGAGATACAAGCACTCCAGACATTTCAGTTCAGTGTTAAGCAGGTCAACTCAAATCCTTGATTCTGTCCACTGACACAAGAGAACATGAACAGCTAAGCACCAGGAATAGTCAGCATGACATTGCGTGCAGGATCAAAGTCCACTGCAGCAAGGCTGCTCTGCACATCAAGGGCATGACTGCAAGGAATGGTAAAACATTAGTTGTTGGAAAATGGCTCCACAAACAGGGCCATGGGCCGTTGGAGGGCTTGTGCGAGGAAAGCCTAGTTTAACTGGGACAACTAGTAGGGCAGGCAATTCATGCTCATTTATAACAATCGAGGGAAAACACAAAGAAGATAAAGAGAATAAAATCGCCTTTAAGAAATTAGTTAACTAACTTAAGTATTAAAAGCTAGTTAATGAAGTTTATAAAGATAGAACTGATAGTTTTAGTAGTTATTATAATCATAAGTGTATTATTGCCATATTTTGTTATATGTTTGATAAAAACAGTAGCAAAAAGTGTAAACCAGGTGTGAATTGCTAAAAGAAAAGAAGGGGGATTTGTTGGAGAATAACCATATCTGGCTGCACAGACAAAGTATAAGTGAGCAATCCAGGCCTCTTAGACAAGAGCTAGGCCTCTGCTCAAGGTTACTCGTAAGACAGCTGTGGGAAAGAGACATGAAAGCCAAAAACAAGCTGCAGTGTCTAAAGATTAACTTGGCTGAAGAAACTGTTGCTGTTGTTGCCTTCTGATATCAGCTTGGTGTTTTAATTAGAATAAAGTCCCATGTGAAAGTTCTGTATGAGAACAAACCCTGTGTGTATAGTAAAAGAAAAACTTATCACGTAGTTTTATTTTGGGCACGTGGAGAAGTGTAAGTATGCTCACTGTCTGACAATAAATGAGCTTGACTTACCACTCACATTGAGTTGGCGTCTTGCTCCTCTCATCCCGCAACAATTAGTTACAGCCATTACAGAACCTGTACCACCACTGAAATATCACCCGCTCCTTCCTGCACTAGCGCAGGATGCCAGTGACATAGCAAGGAATGGCACTTCCAATTTCCAGGACAGCACAGGGTAACTACTAAATCACCCTTAATCCAAGCATCTTTCCAAAGTGATGTGAAAATACCAGGAAATGGATGTTGCTTTTAATCAGGACATATACACTCAAGTGGGTATGAGGAGGGCAGCTCAAGGACTGAGCATTTGCTTTCTCTGCAGTAAGCAGATGACTCATGTACTGGTAGCATCTCCCCCTTCTCTCACTTGAGAGATGATAGGGTAAGAACAGAGATAAAAAGTGTCTTTTCCATTTCAACAGCAATGTGAAAATCCAATCCACTAGCAAAAAGATTATGTGAAGTAAAAATTTAATACAAGAGCTTTTAAGGGAAGGTTATTAAGCAGTGACTGTTGCAGCTGGGAACAGTGTCAATGTCAAGAGCTAGACATCTTATGTAACTATCTAATTAGTCTTCAGAACATCTAATATTGCTCAAAAATAAAGAGGTGACACTGCCATCTAAAAATAAATGCCATGAGTAAAATCTTTGATCTGTTGTAGCTAAGAAGCCAAACTGACATTCCTATCAGTGGTACCAGTATCTCATCACTGGCCTCAATGCCACAGTGAACACAAATATAGCATACTGGCAGGAGGCCCTGTCCTAAAACCTCCCCAAGTGACATCGACAAAATTCTCCTCTAAAATATAGCTCTGACTTCATGGCCAATTCGGTGTGTTTGCAAGTTTAATAATGTTAACAGTGCAACTGCATTTTTTGTATCATAAAAGTTAAAACAGGAAGCAAATGTGATGAAAGGAAATGTTTTCCTTTGTCACCAACAGCATTATAAAGGTGTGAGCACAGCTATGAAAGCTGGGCTTCTCTGACAGCACTTACAAAGCTGAGAATTATCCTTCTATTATTCACCTAACACCAGTACTGCTTTCAGCAAAGTTATGAATCACCTTGCAACAACTGCCCCTTTTAGGTGCAGATAGAAAAAAATATTAGGAAGACACTTTCCCTAAGTTGTTCTTACAGCTCTGAAGTAAGAAATGAGCATATAATAATTTCTTACCGGCTTGGGGTTAGTCGAGAATCCAGGCTGCCAGACTTCATGGTGATAGTGTCAGTAAACAGCACATCCTTTGCTGGAGATGCCAGGGCTTCTGAGTGAGACAGTGAGGGATGCATCCTCTGCTGCTGCAGGCGCTTTAGTGTAGCATAGCCAAAGGCATCTCGAGAACTTGTGTAGCTGAAGTTATAGTCAGCAAGACTTTTTATTGTAGCAAGAGAAGGAGCTTTAAGAGACTGGGCTCTTCTGGGAAGGGTATGAGAAGACCCTGGTGGAACCAGGGATACAGAGTTGGATTTTGAGAGGGGCAGGTGGTTAGACTGTGGTGTTGAACAGTGACTTGGTTTAACTGTTTTTGTGCTTACCACGGTACTCAGGCTTCCACAGTCAGTATCTACATTTGTAGTGTCCACACCTACAGTTTCCCTTGAAGGGCTAGAGCTCATTGAGCTTATGCCACTTGTTGTGGTATCTGTATTAAAACTTAAGCTACGACTCTTGAAATGTGTTTGTGTAGTACCATCTCCTATTAGCCTTTCTTTGCTTGTGTTTTCCCGATGAATTTCATTTCCAAGACCTTTTGGCAGCTTCAGATCATTTTCTCCAATACTCTGGGTACAATCAGTATCTTCCACATGCTTACTTCCAACAAAAGAAGTTTCTAAGCGTAAAGTCTGGATTTTTGGAACTCTGAAAACAGGGTTCAATTCTTCCCCAGCAGGAAAGTCTATGCTGCCACTAGGTTCTGTTACTGTACGATTCCGCCTCAGGCCTGATTTACTGTCAGATGATGTCAGCTTTCCTCCTTTTGGATCACTGCTGCTTCTGTGTTTTTTATTAGGTAGAGTAAGAGAGTTTAGAATGCGATTTTTCACAAGTCTACTAGAAGAAAAAAAAGGAAAGGGACTACGATCTTTGTCCTTTGAAGGTCCAGGTCTATCATAAAATATTTGTTCTGCATCTTCAGTAATATCTAGGAAGAAAGTACTGGTGGAAGTACTACCAAAACGGTCATCTTCCATGATGAACATACCTGAAATTATACAAGACTTTGTCACACAAAGTAAACATTTTTCAAAGTCTACAAACTATGCTGCAAAATAGGAAGCCATTCTACAGAAGCCCAAGTGGGAGTCTATGCAATTCACTGTAACTTTAATTCCTCTTTTTTTTTTTCTGCAGAATTTGGTGCAAATTAGCTATATTGAGGAGTAACTGAGCTGATGGTCTCATTGCTTCAAAAGAAAAGGCACACTATCTTATTTCAGTGCAAACATTCAGCTACTAGCATTACAACCAAAGAAGTCCTTTAATGATATCTAAATGTGGTATATTTCTTGATTTAATTTCAAGTATCCATAGAAAAAAATAAAAAGCATTAAGTACTTGAAATACACAATAATTTAAATAAAGCAAAATTCTGGGTGTGTGTGTACATGCAGAGAATATAAATACTTAATTTTCTAGAATATTCCTTTGAGGACAACCAAGTGTATCTTTATACCTAAGCATGGCAGTTTCTGCAACATTTGTTACAGTAAACTGCCATGACTCAACAATTAGTAACTCACTCTGATGTAAAATTTTTTTCCTCTACACCAAATGTGAAGCTCAGACACAGTTTTACTCCCTCTGACTTTGTCTGCACCTCTCTCAATACACATAACTGTCCTATTGCTTGTACACTTTTATTGCAAGGCCACCTTTATACTATTGGTCTGAACCTCATCCTGCAAAAAGGCTGGTAAGAACACCAAAATGCTGTTTGTGGTGGGTTGGGCTCTTTGCATGTTTTTTTATTCATTCTTCTCCTATTTGCTTGTTTTGGTGCTCTGGTTACTTACTTGACGGAGCAGATTCGCTTTCACTGTTGTGCCTAGAACTGGTGGACTCAGAGTTCAAGCTAAGAGTGCTGGGTATAGAAGAAAGTTCATTGCAGAGCTGCTCCATGTCATCAGGGACCACTGGCCAAGGCTGTCTACGACTGTGTCTCACTGCATCCCAGTTGTGATGCTTCAAAATGTCACATCCTTGTTTAGTTTTGGCTATTAGACCAAGTACGTAGACACAGGTTCTGTATTTAATGTATACATAGAAAAAAGAGCAACAATAATAGCACATAATTTAACTAGTTACTTCACTTTTGAAAGGAAACAGTTTCAAAGCAATTCAGCAGAAACTTCACAAAACTGACGAACAATATACTCTTAATTTTTATTTGTAAATCAATGTAAGCTTAAGAAATGCCTTAATATATCTGAGAAAATATACTACTCAAAAATAAAAATTATCGCAAGACCCAGATTACACAGAGAAGTACTTTTTGAAAAAAAGGCCAAACATTAATGTAGTATCAATATTAGACAAAATACCATCTATTTATGCTTTTAAATATATTAAACAGGTATTTAATAAAAAAGATTAAATAATAAATTCCTACAAAGATATAAGCAGCAAGTACTTGTGTTTTATAGAACAGGGAAAAAGTAGTATCTATCTTTTTTCATAGATTTGATTGTTTACTGCATGTTCTTTCAGCCCTCCTACACAATTCTGCAGTTGCATAGAACTGAGATGGATACTCAGCCATCAATGACTTTAACAGCTGGTTTCCAATAAAGTACAAATCTGCATTCAAGTAAATCAGGTAAATCTATTTGAAAACTGATCACAACTACCATGTGAAAATTTTATGTATAAATCAGATACACATACCCTCTAACAGACAGAACCTCACAATGTTGAGCAAGTGCCATTATATCTGGAATTACATTCTCCTCTTGAAGCAAGTTAAGACCCCAATTTGATGATCCGATATTGCCCTGGAATGAAATTTATCAAGTAAGTTTTGATCTTAATGTGAGCTGCAGCACTGTCAATGTAAAGCTTTGACATTGTTTGTCGGTAGTAGAGTTTGAACCCACATTTTCTCAAAGCAGTTAAAAGATCTGAGTATCATTTCTGGCATTTCCTAGCTATGCTAATAGAAAAAGGCAGCACACTGAGTATAATACCTAAAGCTGCTCAAAGTTAGAACTATTATGTATTCCTCACTTTACAAGTTCTACTATAGCCTGCAGGATGATCTTGGTTTATTCATTCTACATTCTACATGTCTTACACAGGCATCTTGTTACATACCTACAGTATCTTCCAGTAATAGTCACCTTGGACAAATGATCCAAAATTAACTTTGGGGAAGACAAGAAGAAAGCAGCTGAGGTGGCAAAGTGCATTTAGGAGTGTAGCTTGGATACACACCAACACCAGATTTTTGCCTGTCCCAAGTACCAGGGTGTCATGACCACATGGATCAGCACCCTTGCAGAAACATTAGGGACTACCACAGTAAATACATTAAACTCAGACCTTGGCAACTTTTAACTTGTAACTACCAGTTCCATACTAAGATTCATACAGCAAAGTGTTAGTCCTATTTGTTAAAAAGAAAAAAAAGACTGAGTGATTATTAAAAACCTCAGAATGAAACAGGTGTAGTAAACCATTTAAAACTGAAAGTATAGTTTCGGAACAAAATACCAACTTGAAAAAAAATCACACTTTCCTGAAAACCCCCCTAATTTCTTATTTTTATAAAATTTTGCTTAGTTATTTAAGAATCAACAGTTGTAACAGAACTAAACAATTAAAAAACTTTGTAAATATCTTACTAACCAAGGCCCAAAGGGCTGCTTTCAGTTGCTTAATTCCTTCCCACTTATCCAGCATGGGGGAACGAACAGTGTAACTTAGATCTGTAACAATACTCTGAAGGAGAAAAACAAGAAGAAAAAACTAAGTTGAAAATTAATAGGGGAAAGATTCCTTGTATTTACAGTAAAAGTTAAAGCAGTAATTTAGATTGTGCACTCTAGGAAGAACAGTGATAATTCTGGAATAATAACCATAAATTAACAGCAGTAATAATGCAAAAGAAAATTTTAATGGAATCATGGATTGCATTAATTTATTTTAGATATTATAAAGATGATAGATTAGTCAAACTAACACACTGCAATATATAAATTTTCTCTCAAACTTTTCAAAGAGCATCGTCAATTCACTGCATCATGTTAACAACCCACATTAAAAGTGAATTTAAGCAATTATGGCTTAGGGTTTGTTTTCTTATATTTTCAAAGCACTAGAAAGATTTTATTCCTTCATCCCCCCATTTTTGTATGCTTAGAAGGCATAGTTTCACCACATGTGTAACTGTCAAAATACAATCCACAGAGATTGACATTTTTTTCTATTTATGAACTGCCTTTCCATGCTAAGATTTTGCCAGTCATTTTAAGAAAAATGCTGCAAGGTATTTTGGTGATATTTCAGGATCAGCAAGGAATTTTACATGAGATGTAAACAGATGGCAAATACTAGCTTCACAACTTAAGGCTCATAATCAACTTCTTCTGCAATGCCTGTTTAAATGCCATCTCTTTTAAAATCTTTTTTCAAAATGTTGACAGTGATCTTTACAATATTTCAAGTTATAAATGATCATTATCCTCACCTGAGACTCCAATAAATGGCAGCCTGTTTTATGATGCACCAGTTGGCCATAAAGGTGAACTGGCAGGTAGACATGTGGTCGCTGTAATCTGGCAGAAAGAGAAATGTAAGTAGGTTTCTCAACACTTCTAATATTTTATTCTAAAATAAATTACACTGCAACGTAATACAACTTACCCTTGATTTTTTTCAAACAAAGGGAATTCTTTTGAGGAATTTAGGAAGGAACAGAACTGTTTCAGTTGGAAGGGATGTACAACAATCATCTAATTCAACTCTCAGACTGCTTCAGGGCTGACTAGAAGTTAAAGCCTGTTATTAAGGATACCATCCAAATGCCTCTTGAACACTGACAGACTTGGGGCATCAACCACCTCTCCAGGATGCCTGTTCTTCTATGTGACCACCCACAACCCTTGTGGTAATGAAATGCTTCCCAGTATCCAGTCTGAACCTCTCCTGCTTCAGCTCTGAACCATTCCCATGTGTCCTGCCCCAGGATGCCAGGGAGAAGAGCTCAGCACGTCCCCTTGTCCTTCCCCTCCTCTTGAAGCTGCAGAGAGCAGCTCTCCTCTCAGCCTCCCTTTCTCCCAAGTGGACAAGCCCAAAGTCCTCAGCTGCTCCTCACAGGAGATTCCAGCTTTGTTGCCCTCCTCAGGATGCACTGAAGGACCTTCATCCTTCTCCACCTGCAGGGCCCAGCAAGGCCCAAGGCTAGGCGGCCCCAAGGCTGAGCCCAGCGGGGCCATCCCCTCTCAGGGCCGGCTGTGCCGTGCTTGGTGCTCTGGGGTGGGGTTTGTCCTCGGGGCTGCCTGGGCACTGCTGACCCACACTGAGCCCAGTAGCAGCCAGCCCCACGTCCCTCTGAGCTGTCCAGCCACTTCTCTCCCACTTTAGCCCTGTGCCCGGTGTTACTCCATTCTAGGTGCAGAATTCAGCATTTGGACTTGCCAAATTTCACCCCATTTAAGATTGCTCAGTGCTCCAATCTATCTTAATTCCTCTGCAAGGCCTCTTGTCCCCCAAAAGAATCCACAGCACCTCCCAGTCTGGATCAGCAAATTGCTTCTGGTGCATTCAACTCCAGCATCTGGACCATTGATTCAGAACTGGGCCTGGATAGGAGCCCTGAGGAACACCACTGTTGTGACCAAGCACCAGACAGATATTGCCCCATTCACTACAACCCTTTGGGCTCTGTCCCTCACACAGTTCTTCACCCACCACACCATGAACCTACTCATCCCACAGCTGGACAACTTATACAGAAGGATGCTGTGAAGGACAGCATGAAAAATCTTGCCAAGATCCAGAAAAACAACACCTATCACATTCCCTTCACCCACTAGATGGGTGACCTTATCATAGAAGGTTAACAACTTAGTTAAAGAAAACTTTCCTTTTGTGAACTCATGCAAACTGTGCTTGATGACTTCATTGTTCTTCAAATGCCTTTCAACAATACCCAGTATAACCTTCTCCGTAATTTTTCCAGGAACCGAGGTTAGACTATTAGGTCTGTACTTCTCCGGGTCTTCCCTTATGTGCTTCTTGAAAACTGGAATAAACTGACTAGCTTCCAGTCAGCAGGGACTTCCCTAGAATCATAAGACTTCTGGTAGATGATAAGAGATGGGTTCTGATACAACATCTGCTAGGCCCCCCAGTACTGGTGGGCAAGTACTGATGAGGTTAGTCCCTCAGCCTGGTGGGAACCAGGCCCCATGACCTTGCGAACATTCAGCTGACACAGATGGTCCCTTACAATGCTAGTGGTCCGCAAATGGAAAGCCACAGTTTCCACATTTGTGGACCTCTGGCTCAGAGAACCACGCAGCCCAAGGTCTATCAATATTGCTAGAGACTGAGGCAAAAAAACCCCAGAATTTTAATTCATCTCTGTTTTTAGTTCATGTAAGTCAGGTGTAAGTCAGGTGACCATCTTTAGCAAGTATTGATCCAGTATTTTCTTCAGACCTCCTCTTTCTTGTTGTATGACAGAATACTGCTCAGTTTCAGTCTTGAATGAGTTTTGGCCTTTTTATGCCCTCTCCCTGCTTATGTGAATCACAGTTTTATAGTCTTCCTGTGAAGGGTGACCTTCTAGAGATCATGTAATTTCCTTTTCCTCTTGAGCTACATGAGGAGTTCCCTGTCAGCCAAAGTGCTCTTCTGCCCCACTTGCTTGACTTACAACACCATGGGATTGCCTACTCCTGTACTTCTAAAAGGTAGTTCCTAAAGATGGACCAGCACTTCTGGACTCCTTGGCCCTCAAAAATGTACTCTGCTAAAAAGAGCTCCCCAAGTTAGCTCTCCTGAAGCACTGGGTAGCAACTCTGCTCTGCTTTTTCTCACTACACTGAAAATTTTAAACTTAACCATGCCATGATCACTGTGGCCTAGAGAGCCCTCCTCCATCACATCTCCCACAAGCCCCATATTCACAAACAGCAAGTTGAGGAGGGCATCTTTCCTAGTCGGCTGAGTACCTCTGAAAAGAAGGTATCTCCTATAGACATTCTCCTGCAGAGAATTTCCAAGGCTGCTTGCATTGCACTATGGTATTTGCAGTTGATGCCTGGAAGTTGAAATCTTCCACAGGAAGCCCATAAGAACAAGAGCTACTGATCCAGAAGTTTCTCCTAATTGTCTATAGAATGACTCATCAGTACTAACACCCTGGCTGAGCAATCAGTAGCAGACACCCACTACATCATTTCCTTTGTTTTCCATCCCCTTAATCCTCACCCAGAGGTTCTCAACTACATCACCACTAACTGTAAGGGCTGTATAATCAAACCCCTTCCTTATATAGAGTAACACAGTCATCTGCTCATCCCTCCTGAAAAGCCTGTAGCCCTCCATTCCAGCACTCCAATCATGGGACTCAAACCACCAAGTCTTAATAAAATTAATTATATTAAAGCTCTAAAACTAATTATATAAAAGCTCTGAAATAAAATATATTAAAACTCTGGGAGCTAAGCAACGTGTCCAGTTCATCCTGTATGTTTCTCACACTGTGCTGATGTACCGTACTGCTCCAGGAGCAGAATAAACTGAAATCCTGTTGGGTAGCCCTTTGCCTCATACATTCCAGTTTACAGCTGTCCTGATCAGTCCCACCAGCTTGTGCCTCAAAACCCATTTCCCCAAATTTACCTTTGGTTGCTTCGACGAACATAGTTATCCCCATCAACAGGTTTGCGATATGTTGTAAGTGCTTCATTAAGTTGTTCTTCAATCAACTCAACATATTTTAAGTTATATTCCTGTAAGATGGCAGACAAGTGTTGACACAGTTCATTTAGTGGTTGATGGTGTTACAGCATGAGACTTTATAATGAAAAAATAATTGAGGAAGGTTCCTTAAGAAAGACTGAATTTTTTTATGATCTGAAGGTGGGGCTCAAGAAAAAGAATGCACTCCACAAGTATAATCAGTTTGCAGAGTTCACAATTGGTTTCATAATTATTTCATGGAATTTGTTTAAAAAAGGAAGAAAGAAATACTTCACATCTGACAAATTCAAATAATTTCAAAAGACCATCATGCGTTTCAGTACTCCTTGAGAAGTGACATTTAAACTACTAAAAAGTTGCCAAGAGGAATGAGACCAATCTCTTATAATCAATTACAAAACCAAAATAACATATGAAGAATTTTATTCAAGTTATGACAGCAATGAATTTTTCTTAATGGTCTTGTGTCCCTTTCTACTTCCTAACAGCATAAGCCAATTCTGTCTTCATGAGCTCTGCATTTAATTACCAACAATCAGAAGTAAGAGGTATCTTGAAAAGCAGCATTCCTTTGCACACTTCTCCAGATAACAACCTTCCACAACAACCTATTTGAGAAAGCCACTAAACTCCTGAAATATTTGCTGAAATACCACTATTATGGAAAGATCTTGGTAAATCAAAAGCACATATGTGCGGAGAAGCTACGGAACTGTAAATCACTGTCAACCTTTTCCTGCAAAAACATTAAGTCACTAACGCAATAAATGTATTTGCATTAGTTTTACAGGTACATTAACATGCAATTATTTTTAAGAATCTCTGTTCTAAACCCTCATATTTACACCATTCCTCCTAATATCTAGCAAACATTTTTCCTTAGCATTACCTTTTGCCACTTTTCCATCTGTTTTGTTACATAACCTCTTTCATTTAGATACGAAAAACCCTTTGGGATGGACAGGAATCTGTAAAAGACCATCAGTTAACATTATAATTTAAACAACTCAGAGAATTTGTATAAAAAGAACACTTATTTGTTTCCATAGTGTGAAGTCAAACAACATATTCAACATTTACCTTAGGAGAAGAAGCAAACCCTTGTCTCCAAGATGAGAAAGAGCTGGTTTCATTTGGATAAGGGCATGAAGATTGGCCTAAAATAATTAAGAACACATAAAGAGTATATGAGCACTATATAATTCTGAAAACTGCAATAACTACAACACTCTGCCTGCAATGAAGCAGAAAGTTTTTCACAACAAGAAGTATCAAATGCCAACTCAATCCTAATATTACTGATTTTATATACCTTTTGTCATTAAGTATAAATTACTTCACAAAAAGTATAATGAACAAAATAGCAGAATTAGTTGCAATTCATATTTAAATACAGGCATAATCCAGAAGTCTATGTTTTCTTGTAAGTAATACTGCAGTAGTTTCATCAAAGGGGTCTCATAAACTATTTTAAGTTCATCAATGACAACCAGAAAAGGAAACCAACAGTAGCTTCTTGCATATTTGTACTTTGCTACTAGGGAAGGGGGTGGGGAAGAGCTTAAGAGCAGCGTACCAAAAAGAGGTTAAAAAGAGAAGGGATGCTCACCTTGTCTTCACATGCCTCATCTAGAATATCAAGTGCCTCAGAAGAAATAGTTTTATTTTTATCATGTAACTGGGTCACCAGTAACTCAATCCCCCAGTTGCTGAAGAACTCAACATTAGCTCTCAGCAACACTCTTAAGTGTTTTGTTGCATATAACCTGCAGCTCTGCAAAGTAAGGAAAATGTTTTCTTGAATGGAAGAGAAATAACTAATACAGTTAATGACTTATAACTTCTAAAAATACCTTTCAATTACTGTACTTTGTAGCAAACAAATGTGATACACACCTTATTTATTAAAATTACGGTTTATTAGAGAGCTATTTCTATCTTAGCAAATGGGAAAACCGAATCTAAGATCACAAGTGAATTGGTCACTGTAAGTGTCCAATTCTGTATCTTTTATTATTATACTATTGTATATTCTGAAGAGAATTTAGAAGCCAATTAAAAAAATTATAGTCAGTAGGCAGCTTCATCTTCTTTCAGTGAGTCATTCCTCCAACCTCAACTATCTTCATTACTTTCAGACTCCACTTTTTATCCATAAGAATCATATCTTTGACAATCTCTGAGAAATATCCTCAATTTATGTCCTCTTCTTCCAAAATACAGTGAGACATTCAAAGCTAGTATCTACATTTTTCTGTCTTGTATCTACTCTAGAACGCATTCTGTCTGTTCAGACGTCAGAAACAACTTCATTTGAAGTAATGAACATTCTTTCCTAGGTATATTGCCATTTCTTGTCATCTATCTCCCTGACATCAGTGCTTGCTTGTCTAACAATGTTACCTTAAAAGTCAAGAGCTTCCTCTCCCAAGTCCACGTAACTATATTTTATCCCTGTTCACCTTCTTTGATTCAGAAGAACAAAGCTCAATGCCTGATTCTGAAAAACCCCTCATTCCAGAAGCTATAGTATCTACTTAATTCCAATGCATTGAGTAACCTCAACCATTATCAGAACAGTATCTTCTGCTAGGAGGTTAGCATGCTTAGTGCTCCTAGAAATACAGATTTCTGTTTGTGACAACAATGCCTTCACAATTGATTTAAGATGCCACTGACCTAAAAAAATCACATTACACTTAGTTTATACATATCAAGACTTGAGCCCCCATTATATGTGAGAGAAAGCCCTATTTGAAGGACTTAATTTGTTGAGCACTAATACAATACAGGATAATGAAGTTCACAACAAATTCGAAAGCTACACTTGTAGGAGTTTCATTTTTCTGAATACAAAAATAGGAACACTTTTCATATATAATAGCCTAAAAATAAAGTCACACACCTTTAATAATAAAATAAATGTGTAGAGGGCAATAGCAAAGGTTAAGTAATGTAAGTTTAACTGAACTTACATCAGTAGCTGCTGTCAGGATTTTAGAAAGGATGACTCTTGCCAATCCATCTCTGCTATAATCCAGACTAGAAACAGTCAATTTTAACAGGTGATCTTGATTCTTCAAAGAACAAAGATTAAGAAGACTGAAGGCATGGAAGGGGAGGAAGAAGAAAATAAAATTAGTACTTGAACCCACTTGAACCATCAATAATTTAAACTTAAGCACTTTGAATTATGCTTTTGGTACTATAAATGCAGAATACAAAGTATGTTCTTGTATGAAATGGAGTAACTTTAAATTGTTATAACTGTAAAGTCAAATAGGGACAAAATAATGCACTGAACTGCAAGGGGAAAAACCCAACCCAACACCTTTTATAACTGCTCTGTAAAAATTTTGTCAGCATAATGATGCACAATGACCAGAAGTATAAAAATAAATGCTCATGAAGCTCCATGAACAATTCTTCATTGTGTATAAAGCTGGCCATTACGTTAGTCCTATTAACTGCCTAGATTTTACTGTACATCAAGTTTTCTGAAGCCAGTAGAAGATCTGCTTTCTAAAAATCAACAAAATAAACAATAAAAGATAAAAACGGAGTATACTAAAGCACTTACATTTTTACTTTAAGTTTACTGTATGTTAATAAACTAGAACTAGTCACCAGCCAATTTATTCCTAAAAGAAGCTAAGTTTATTTGTACCTGAACAAAATTTTGAGCTTCAGAACTTCACTCAAATATACTGGACTGAAGTTTCAAGTGTAAAATACATCAGCATTTCACAAATAGTATGGTACCTGCCATTTTTTCATGGTTTGTGTGTATTGAGTTTTGTTTGTTTTTCTATTTCCCCATACTACATCTTGCAGAACACTATAATCCTTCCTATAATCCTACTCATCTCTGTCACACAGGTGTGGTAGGAAAAAGTAAGCTGTTTATGCCATAATCACCCCTGTCTGCTTAGTAATGACAGACTAGAAGACCTCAGGAAAAAAACAGGGATCTTTACCTGTAACTACATGAAAATAACCTTAAAGTTTTCAGCTTTTCAGATGATGGCCCTCATGCATAGTTTAAAATTTGTGTAACTATTACACCACAAGTACAATTCAAACCAAATAAAAGCACTCACCACTGAAACACATTACATTTTTCAAGCATTTTCACTCCATGAGGGTGACAAGATAAAGTACCAAAAAACAGGAAGTAGTGCTGGCTAAGGGTATTTAGTAACCCATTATTCTGAAGACTACGTTCAGGTTTCATGCCTGATGAAGAGTTGAGCCAAAGTACAATATCTTTAACCAATTCCTCCAGGTAACCTTGCCCATCCTAGCAAAATAAAGAGGAACAGAATTTTTTAGTAAAAGAAATCTGTGTCTTCTTCGTTGAACTCATTACTTTAAATTTCTTAAAATGCACAAACGCAACACATACACAAAACAGAAATGGAAGCTGGAAAATAATTCAGACTACGGAAGGCAAATAAAAGCAGCTAAGCATGGAGACATCTTAGGACTCAATCTCTCTTTCCAGGAAAAGGCCAAAGTGTTATTCCATGACATTTTCCTCTGACCTTGGGCATAGAAGTCTTTAGCACAAAAGAAGGAGTTAGAAAAGGAAGGTTATACACAGAATAAATAATAAAAAAAAATTCCTTCAAACTCTAAGGTGCATCTAACAAAGCTATATGTAATAAAACTTCTACATAAACATAGTCATCTTCCTCAATATTTCACATTGCATTTCTTAATTACACTGATGATTTCAGATTTAACGCCCAAAATCTCAGAAGGCTTAACCAAAAATTAACATTTTTTCAAGTGGCATTCAGCAAGACTACTCATTCTACTTCCAGTCTTGTAGCTGAAAATTTCTTACCTCCTCTGATTCAAGAAGAAATTCAGTAAATTGACAACCCACAACAGTGAGCTGCTTTGCCTTGGCATAGTCCAGATCCAGGTTAGCATAGAGTTTACTGCTAGGCTTGTAAAAATACAGCAATCTCCTTACAAACCTATAGAAAGTAAAACAGAACTGGCTGTTTTTCAGTACGACAAGGACAGTCTCACAATACAAAATGATGCTAGCAGAAAAAATGGGTTATACTTAAATTGGTTTCTTGGCAGTAAATTTCAAAAATTTATCAGAAGAGAAGCAGGTAACAGCAGTGACTCTATCCAGACACAATTTCAGAGATGCTGCTGTACTGTGTGTTATAAAGGGTTTTCTATACCATGACTTAATATAAGCAGAGTAACTTAAAATCTCTATGTTCTCAGAAGCCATAGCCGCCTCCTCACTCCTGTAATTTATTCTGCTGTACTTTATCCTGTGGCAAGTTTAAAAGACTGTATTATCTACACTAACAAACAGCTTAAAAAATGAACTTGTGACCTGAGTTTTCTTCAGCTATTACAGTTACTGGGAAAAACACATTTTCATGTTCTGACAGGAAAAAGTCTAATTTATTCAGCAACAGTATTTGTAATCACCTCACTTAACCATTTCTGAAGCATAATACAGTGACTGCTAACACACTCTCAGATTGTTTAAAATCACAGTAAGCAATGCAGCTTGAGTTTTGCATCACAGGAATAAGTCTTCAGTAAAGATCCTCCTCTCACCAATTCTTCATCAAAAAATAAGCACACATTTATGCTTTAAAATAACACAATGCTCCAGGAGAAGGTAGATATGTCAGGCATTCAGAAAACTTAATTACAGCACTGCATTCATATTTGAAGAAGTCAGAGTAATCCACTATCCCTAACTCCAAACACAAAACCAATTACAAAGGAAATCTGAGGGCTTAATTAAGTTTTGTCAAATAAAATGTATTTTATTTTGGGTTACTAGCAATAAATATATATTGACATAAAAATTTATACACATATCTCTCTATGTGTATATTTAAGTGTGTATGTGTGTTTATCAACGTGCATGCATTCAGTTTTGGGGCCCTTAGGCCCCTCATTACAGAAAGGACACTGGGGGCTGGAGTGAGTCCAAAGAAGATCAACAGAACTGGGGAAGGGTCTGGAGCACAAGTCCTGTGAGGAGCAGCTGAGGGAGCTGGGGCTGTTTAGCCTGGAGAAATGGAGTCTCAGGGAAGACCTTAGTGCTCTTTATTCCCTGACAAGAGATTGAAGCCAGGTTGGGGTGGTTTCCCAGGTGACAAGTGACAGAATGAAATGAACAGGCCTCACGTTGCCCCAAAGGAAGTTTAGATTGGATATTCAGAAAAGTTTCTGGATTAAAAGAGTGGTCAGGTCATTTGAACTGCCCAGGTAACTGTTAGAGTCTCTATTCCCAGAGGGATTTAAAGGACATACAGACATGGCACTTGGAAACATGCTTTAGTAGTGAACAGTTGGACTGAATGATCTTGTAGGTCTTTTTCATCATTCTCTGATGAAATACACACAGGTATAAACACATTGCATTAACTGTATCTCTACAAAATGAAGGAATCTTTATAAAAATATCTCGAATTTCACTTTCACAGCCATAAGATCATTGCAACACCAACACAGGAGAATGCATTTACACTTGAAAAACAAAGGGAATGAAATTTTTTTTATCATCAGCAGTGAAATCAGAGAGATTTGGGGCCTAATTAGTTATAATTAAATAGGAGCAACAACATTTTAAAGACATTAAGCTCCCAATTCTGCAGAAAGGATCAACGAGCTACAGAAGCTTCACATCAATTCCAGCCTAGATTTTCCCAGTTTATGTGGAATTAAATTATTTAGGCACTGAACATCGCCTAAGTGAAGCACAAAACCATGAAACAGGAACACTGTCCCAGACAGGTAGCTTGAGGAGTGTGTGCTGGTGTCACAGTCAGGACTGCAGACACTGCTTTAGAGAAGCAATGTTATAAACTGCCAGATTTAGAAAATAATCCTTTACGCCGAAGTGCAGATTGGCAATTAATGTTTCAGGAAAACCCAGAAAAAATACAAACACAAAATTTAATTATGGCTATGATAACAATGGGGATTACTGCTTATGCTGTGAATACTTCATAAAAAGTACCCTGACTACTTCTTGATAAAAATTTAAAACAGAGCCACATGAGCCTTTCAGCATATATTCTATCTTCTCTGTTTTCCCCCAATTCAGGAAGTAGCTTTTGATGCCCACAAATACAGACCTGTTTCTCCAAAATAATGTAATCTATTTCTGAAACACATGTTAAAAGGCACATCCAAGAACTAATTAGTAACACTATGACCACACAGGCACAAAAGTAATAAAAATATCTTAGTGGCAACAGATATGAAAGGAACCAGAGCTGTACTGGAGGTTTTTGGTTGGTTAGTCGGTTTGTTTTCCAAATTACACATGCTTCTCTTGCCGCTAACAGCAACTAGAAATAATTTCCTCTTTACTTTTGATGAAAGCTGTAGTTAAAAAACTGTACAACTATAGACTTAACTCTATAAAAATTGTCCAAGTACATAAAACACTATTGTTTGAAGTATCACGCAGTAACATTTCTATGTTTTAAAATTAAAGTTAGCACTCGCAAAGGTGGTATGATTCATAAGGGACTAAATATATAAAGGATCTGTGCATAGAAAAGGAACTTAAACACCTATTTAAACAAATATTGCATCTTAATTATCCAAATTTACACCTTAATTGCTTATCCATAGCTAAAGTTTTAGAAATGTGATACACCTAGGGAATACTTTCTTGCAATAGTAAAAACCAGTTTTTCCAAATTTCTTTCTTCAAAGAAAGTCTACATAACTTTTACATACCTGTGCAACTGTTCATCTTTATAGTTCCTTAGATTTATATTTGGCCACTAGAAAAAAACAGCAAATATAGCATTATATGAAACTTGTACATCAGTCCTTGATTAGTCAGTAAAATTCACTTATTTCTATGAGTTGTATTTACCTAATAATTAGAAAGTTTTCTTGCACCTAATGTTACATCTTAAAGAAGACATTTTAAAAGCCCACACTTCCTGCTTCAAGAAATGTTCTGTTTTTTTCTAGAGAAGGACAGGGAATGTTGGTCATATGCTACATGTACAAGACCACAATTCTAATGAAAACAAAAAACTATGAGACGCTGATGAAAAATAAAGAGTTTTGCTTAGTTTCTTTTCTGCAAACAACAAAAAATTTGATATGCGTAACAGGGAAATAATTTTTTGTTGTTTTGAATATTCATCAGATTAGGTTTAAAAGTAATCATTATCTATTACAGATCACTTAAATACTGCTTATTAAAACGGTATTTAAATTCCCTTGTTGATACTTTGTAAGATGTATTAAAAAGGACAACATGAAAAATAATACTCTCTTCAGGACCTACTCTTTCTTCCCATTACATTTCCATCTGTTTTTACAGCCATCTGTTGTCTCTATCGTTTCAGATTTCTTTCTGTTACTACTAGTGAATATCTTCTTGTCAGGAATGAAAAAAAGTGCATCAAATATTCTTCTTTACTATCTACATGACACAGTTCTACCTTTCCAGTTGGTATTCCAGGATTAAGACACACACTGCACTAGTCAACGGTTAGTAAAATTGACTACATCAGTAACAGTGCCAAATACAGATGAGGCTGACACTTTTGCTGCTCTTTTAGCAGCTTGGACAGCAAGCTGAGCAGGTGAAAAATGCAGTAAGGCACCACCTGAGATGCACACAATGAGGTGGTTAGAGAGCTGATGCTCCACAGATACAAGGCTGCAAAAGACAAGGGGGAGGGGAGTAGCCGCATGAGATAAATTTCAGACACTGGAATCTGGATCCTGCTCATTAGAGGACTAAAGACAACCACTCTGGTAACATTATCTCAGTTTATGCTGGTGTTACACAGCTTAACAGGAACAGAAATGGTTAGAGGTAAGCCAGAAAACACACAGACTTCTCATTCAGAAAGAAGTTCCCAGTTTTCAGACATTAGGAACTCTTTGACAGGACACTAGAAAAATACACTGCTGGGGAGGTCTGAGATGGCAGAGAAACTGGATGTTTGATGCAAAATTCAGTTTAATAAAACCCAAAACACATCAGTGGTCAACTACATAAGGCTTCCACTGTCAAAATACTACCCAGACTAATTAACAGTGAGATTCTGAAAAACAGTTTTCTGACACTACCTTTAATACTGAATCAAAGGTAAAAGTATCTATGACTAATAGTAGTTATCTAGTAAACCAGTAAACCTGATAATTGCAGTAAAAAGCCTGTAAACAGTGAAATCTAGGGGAGCAAAGCTACTGTCATATACATATTCAGGTCTTTATACCAGACAGATTCTTGCTCTTTCAACTTTATCGGTCCCTGAAAAAAAGGCACAGAAATATTTAGTTTCTTTTCTTTTTTTTTTTAAAAAAACAACATAGGCTTGATTATGACTGTCACCATTAATCCTTTTTTGTACTTTCAGCATCTTTGTAACAACACAGTAAAGAAGACAGTAAGAGAATGCTACTCAGCTGAAGGACAGCTTTGACGCACAGAATGACATTTCAGAGCAATTTTGGTTTGAAGACTATACTAAGTACTCAGGAAGTTTTCTTAGTCAAACAAAGCATATTTTCTGCTTACAAAAAGAGATAGTATCCTAAAATATGTGCATTAAATATATTTAATATATATAAATATATTTAAAACAATGCCCCTCACCCCATTAGGTATTTCCTTTATGTTGTAAAAATAAATTAATTCTGTAATGAAATTGATGCTACCAAATTATTTGCATTGGTTCAAAATATTCAATGAAGTTTTCATATGTGGTTCAGTCTAAGCATTGGAAGTCTGATCTAGAACCCATCTCTTACTATAACTTCAGCTCACATTATTAAAAAAATCTGCTATGAATCTGAACATAGCAGTATCCCTCTGCAGTCTCAAGTATTAGCAGCTTTAAAGACAATACACCTAATTCTATAAAGCTGATTTCTGTACAAATAAAGACATATAACATTTAATACATGCATCTTAGGAAAACTGTGAATTTAACTACCATGCATTTTTGCATATAGTTTAAGGGTTTCATATGAAGAGACTACACTGGCACTGACTAAACCCAGGAGATTCTAATTTCCTGAAATAAAACAAATTACTAGATGTACTGTGGAATGAATATTAGAAAGTCAAACCTTACATATGAAACAGACTTTTTCCCCAATCAATTTCTTCAACATATTAACACGGCCTTTGTAAGCTCACCTTCAGTATGGTCCCTATTAGATTCCAATTCCAGTCAAGGTTCTCTTTGTGATTGAGAACTTGGCTGTCTCGAAGATTCATGATGAGTGCTTCTTCTGTATCCTGGAATACAGACATGAAAAATTACAACAGGTAATCATCATTTGCATCATAATATACTTACTGATCATGCAAAAATCATTAAAAGGGCTACGTTTCACAGTAATGTGCATCTGAAGGCAAATTATATAGTTATAGTACTGCATTAAGAATCTAAAAGTAAGAGATCACAACTAGTCACAAAAAGCATTAAAAATTATTGAAATTTCATTCCTCAATTTCTAGAAATGCAATTTACTACCCACAAGTACCTGCAAGACAGACAAAAAAAAAATACTACATAAAATCACCCAAGTGACTCTGAATTACACTGAATGAAGCTTGAGGGCTAGGATCCAAATCTCCAGAACACAATGTCAAGTTCAGGTTTGAAAAATGAATTATCATAATACCTTTAAAATAAAGATGTCTTTCTGTACACGGTACTGATCCCTTTTTTGGTGTGTTGAGATTGCTTTCTGAATAATATGATCTAAATGGAGGCTGTAAGGTTTAGGGCCCCTTTTCTTCATCTCGTGAAAACGTTTTAAGCAGTTGAGTGCTGCACTTGCTCGCCTAACAGAAAAAACAAATGTCATAATTAGTATTTGGCAATTGTTATCAGACTAAAGAGGACCACTACCTCCTGAGTAAACAGCTCAAGGAAAGGTATCACCAACAATTCTGAAGCAAATAAAAAGAAAATTATTTTCTTGAGACACATTTTTATATATCCACAAGACTTAGTATCATATTGAAATTATACAGAAAACTATCTTTTAGAGTTTCTAGCACTGAAGTATTATCCTTACTGATAACTTTTCTTCTACTCTGCACTTAGTGGTGTCTGTCAGAGTTCAGAGAGGATATCAGGAAGTTTAAAGTTGATTTTCATTGTGAGATGCCACAGTAGATCAATATCCTGCAGTGAAGTTGGTAGCTGAGAGCGCTAGCTTCAACTTAGAGTAACAAACTGTGTCACACATTCTGAACTTCCTCACACCTCCCCACAAGGGTGGCAAGAGTATCAATAGTACACTTCCTGCTCTTATATCTAAACAGTTTAACAGCATGTATCTTTTCTGGGAAAAGATAGGGAGTAACACAAATGACAGCTGTCAAGGGTAAAATCAGTTAATTACAAAACAGTGATAGCAGAAAAAAGAGGAGTAAAGTCTATCTTTCTTCCCCAAAAACAAAACTTCTCATCTGTAGGAGAGTTCTTTTATTTTCAAATAAATACCTTTGGATTTGGTCACTTATCTAAATTTTTAACACAGATTACAGTTTTTCAGACTATAAAACAGTTCAGAGTGCTGACCAATGTCAAGATCCTCAAATAAAAAAACATTACTTCTAAAAAATCACTCTTTCAATAGAAATGGGAATTCTTACTACTCTACCAGGTATGTCCATAAATGCCAAAAAGTACAATTGTAGGTAATGTACAAGCATCTCCCTTATGCTCTTCATGCCTCCTTTCACCCCACCACTTTGGCCATGTGAAATATCCTCTCCTGAAATTTCAGATATGCCTTTTTTGAAAACTAACGGCGTCACTGCTATCAAAATCTTCCACTAACATATATGAAACCTTCAAAACTGAAAAACAGAAGAGCACTGCATTTTTGGGAAGCACTTTACAAGCAGCATTTATCATTTCACACTAGCAGTTTGGAAAAACACTGTAATTTATCAATGACAACCCAATGAAAGAACATTATAACACATTGATCAGAATACTGATCTGACAAGACAGATCAGAAATGGCAAGAGTAATTAAAAAATACATTTTTACAAGTGAAAGAAACCTCAATACACTCTATTTGTCAACTACAAAGGAAAGCAACCAAGAAGACAAAGCTGAAGAAATACATATTAAAGACATGTCAATTTATCAAATTATTTGACTACTTCCATTAGGAGGTTTCAATTGTCTAAAGCACCCAGAAGATGGCATTTTGTGACAGAACTTTGTGCTTTTAAATGCAACACAGAATTCTTACAGTCTTTTCTCTTTCATGATGTCAAAGGATGCTGCCATATTCATCAGTGTTGGTAAGCAGTGCAAGTGATGGCTGTGAGAATGAGGAAGAATTGTGTTTGCCTACAAAAAAATCCAACAAAAGACCAGTTAGAATAACTTACTACAACAATTTCATCCATCTTTTTAGGATCAACATTTAAAAGAATCAACCACTTTTCACAAGATTTTCATGAATTTATGACAACGAAATTATCTTTTGCTTAATGTCAGAGCATAACTATATACACCATTTTCAACTCTGGTCTAACTAATCAACCTGAATTTCACTAGAAAATAACTTGAAGCAATTTTGGATTTCAGAGTTTTATAATACATATTGTTTCCATTGGAGGTTAAGTTGTAACATGCATAAACTTGCAAAATATCAGATGTGCTTATGTCATGCACATAAAGGTACTAAAAAACCCTAAAATCAGAAATCCAATTAAAGCTGATGATTTCTACTAAAGCATTACTGCACAAAAACCCTTGATAAAGTAACATAACATTTTAAGTTACTAGACATGTTACTGTTTTTACTAAACATACATAGTTCCGCAAATATTTTTGGAAACTAAGGAACAAGAAGGATAAAGAAATTACTTACATTTCCAAACACTAAATAAACAGATCAGTATTTTTTTCAATTTTTGAGAAACAGTAGTCATATCTGATTAACAGATCATCTCTTCAGAAAAACAAAAAAAAAATCTAAGCTTTACAGCATATTCCAATGTGAGTTAACAATCACTCCCACTCAAAACTATTCAGGAAACCAGAAAAACAGCATATAATATCATAAAAGCAAAGACTGAAATGTAGCACTGGAGAGTTCATGAAAACAGTATTATCATCTCAATACAAAATTAGTTTAAGAGAGAGAAGATACTGTAAAAGCTATCTTAGGTCGACAGAAGCGGAATGAAGCTGAAGTTTCCCTGCAGCAGGAACACTCCACCAAGATAGAGTTGTCTGAATGAGTAACATCAAGTACCAAAAGCACATCAAGCTGAATATTAAAAAAAATTCCATATGCCTACCCTCTGAGGCAGAAAGCTAAACACACTGTCAGAGGCCTATGGATCATCATTCCAAGAAAAGCAAAAACTAGCAATGGTCCTTTTCCCAAGTTACTGATGGGTGCATTTGCAGGGTTCCAGCTTAAAAATACAACTGGTCTATGGCAAGAAAGTGTCCTGGTGAGAGTCAGAGCTGCAGAAGGCCTTGGAACAGAACCCCTAGCACTTTCAATACTTTCCAAACAGTCCGTCTTCCTGTTGAATAATACTGGCTTTAATATATGAAGTCCCAGAAGAAGTAATGCTAAATTAATCCATTATTCAGATGAAAACTATGTATTTCACGCTTGGAATACAAATTCAATGCTATAATAGCAAATATTTATGAGTAGTTACGAAGAGTGGTATTTACCATGTGCAAAAGCTCTCCCAAAAGGATAGTTGCTCTGACAGATACATGGTCATCACTACTTGTGATCACTTCAACCAGACCCTTCAAAAAGCAAAAAAATATTACAACATTAAATGTATAACATCTTACTTGAATTCCTGTAGGAAAAAAAGTAGCAAGCATCTATTAGAACTGAAAGTCATAAGTTACCTCTAGAAGTCCATTAGTAATAAACGCAGAAAGCACTAAAGCCAAGTAATTATCCATGAGATCAGGCCTAAGGAGAAAAAAAGTAGGGACACTGTTTAGAAAGTACATTTCCTATTGTTCCTGCAAGAAAACAAGAAATGTTTTGTCCACATTGCCACAAAACAAACCAAGGAGAAGGGTTTAGACTAGGTTAAGTTCATTAAATCCTCACCTTGACCTGGCGCGATGGGGTAAAACAGTTTTAGCCTCAGCAGCTACAAAGCCATCAGAAAGTCTCCAACAGTCTTGAAACCTGCCTGGATCTAGAACAAGAAAATATGGACAATGGTAATTATAATATTGGCTTTCACAGTACTATTTTAATGGCAGTCAGTATGTAAATAATAATCCTTGCCTGCAAATATTATTTCAGATGGTTCAAATTACAGAAAATTTTGTCAGAGGGGATCTCTAACAAGCAATATCATCCACACTCTTGAACAAAGCAAGGGTACTTTGAAAGCTAGGACAAAGATTGTATCTAAGTATCAACAAACACAGTGGTATTTCCAATTCATAAACACATTAAATATGTTTAACAGAAAATATCATTAGTACCTAAAATGTTACAAGGTGTATCCATATATAGAAGTAGCAAGTTTGCAACAAAGAATGGTTTATTTACTTATAAATTTTAAAAAAGCAGAGAATTCTCTTGGTTTACAAAGGAGTAATTCTAAAGGTAAAATACTAACATGCTTACATTTAAAGACATGAAAAAGCATGCACTTATCTTCAAAAAAGCAGAAGTATAAAGACAATGGGGACAGCTACCAGACAATATATAGATAAGACTGACTAATAACTTTTCTGTAGTATTCACTAACACATCTACAATTCTGAATACTCCTAACAGTTCAAAGAAAACTAATTTATAGTGCTGACCTTACAGTCTTTTGTGTGAATGCCTAACTATGGAGATCTCTCATCAAACTTACAACACTGAACAGGGGATAAAGGATTTTAAACAGGACTTAAGAGCACCCAATAAATTCAGTGATAAAACAGTTAACACTAAGGCAACTTACAATATATAGGAGACAACAAAGGTTTCAAATTTGGATAGGAGCTTAATAGACAGAATTCTTATATGAACTGTTTTAAATACTTGCCTACACTGAGAAGTGCCTCAATAAATTCTTCTGCAATAACAGGAAGAGGAAGGCGAAATATATCGTAGAGAACTTCAAGCAGGCCTCGCTACCAGAGAAAACACAACACAACAGGAATTTTACAGATTTAGAAAATTGTCCCTTTTTTCACTATTAATACTGAACTTGAGATTTCTAGAGTGCTAACACTGGTGCATTTGTTGCAGTGTTTTTTTCACAAACCAAAATAAACTGGAATAGACAGCATGGGGTTTTTTCACTTTTGAACTGTCCCTTATTGCCACTATGAATGCTATAGTAGTCTGGGCTACTTGGATTGCAGATTTTTAGAACACTTACACCTGGAATCATCAACTTTTGTTTAGCAAGTTTAATTTCTGAAGAAACGTTTTTATTTACGTGGAATTCAACTCTGATTATTATGCTTTAAACTTGCAACTGCAGCTACTGTAAACTTGCTTTGATTTGTGAACAGAGTAAAAATTAATTTATGTACTTTTCTCTCCTCCATTTTGTCACACATAGATGGCATGCTTCCCAATTTTGTGGGAATTTTATAACAGAATTACAGACTTGAACTTTGGGGGTTAAATAAACTCAAGGATAGCTGTCTCATAACTGGAGTCTGTGATTAAAACATTAAATCATGAAAAAGTTAAGAATAACTTACTTAAAATATTAAATATTATTCCTACATTAGTACTAAATATTCACCACCTACCCGGATTTCCATATTTGGTATACAGAGTACCCCAATAAGAGACTGAATCCCAGAATTTCCAGGTTTGCACAGGCTGATAATACCTAAAAAACATTATATGTATAACATTCCCTCATCAACAAAAGAAAGGACAATAGAAACATTGCTAAATTTTATTTCCAGTTTGAAAACAAGCACACATGAAAAAAATTACTTATCATAAACATTTTCACCTTTATAAAATTATCTCTTTCCCAATCAATAATATTTAACAAAACTTCCTAATCATGAAACTTTAATATCTAATATCCTTATTAAAAATAGTACTAGTTTTGTCCTTCACACTGTGCAAAGTACTGAAAAGTTACTTGTGAAAACAATATACGCATGGAAGAAATGACAAGAAGACAAAACTGTCTGTAGTGAGTAACTCTTAAGCCTGAAAGGTTTTCAGCATCTGAGCAGACCTGTGAGGAATTTCAATCAAAAAGTGTACCTTAACCTAACAAATTATTCATTTCCTTTTAGTCTCAGGTGAATTCTAACAGATGTTAGCTTTAACTGCCTGAGTGTAGGAAGATGCAGTAACACACCTATCAGAAACTGTTCTCTGGAAGTTTCAAGCATGTGAGAACACACTAGAAATCTGAAAGATACCTGGGTATTAAAAGTAAGTTTAGTGATCATTTTCAGAACTTTCAAAAATAACACAAAGAGTGCCACAAAACAGCCTAACTATAGCCTGGAAAAAAATCCCACTCAAAATTTTGGTAAATGTTTATATTAACTGATTTAAATTTCCAAGACAGTGTCTTGACTAAAAGAAAAAGCAGTCCCTGAGGCAGTATCTTCATCTTATATGTTGTAATATTGCAGAGAAAAGATTTAGGAAAATGAAAAAACTCCTTTTTTGACTTAGAAATGCCTTCTGCATGAAAAACTGCAAACTATGTCCATTTGCAATTTCTCTTCAGCTATGGCAGCTGGTAAAAGCAGGTTAATGATTCACCAATATCTCTTAATACAGACAAAAATATTTCATTTACAGTTACATTCATTTACATTGCAGAACCATCTCAAATGCAAATTCTTATGACATGACATTATTTTAAACATTCGATTTCAAGAATGACTGTCAAGCTGTAATTTATAAGGCATTTTAAAGAGGAAGGGGAAAAGCTATGCCTTGTCAGGAGTCTAAGAAAACTATGTGTTGCATCCTCCAATTTTACAGTATCAAAACACAAACAAAGTAGCATTGTAGGGAGGTATTGACAGAAATGAGACATGTCAAATGAGAAAGATCCTGTGTCATTTATACCAGAAAGTAAAATCACACTTTCAATCATGCAGTTTCAAACAAATAAACAAATCTTACCTGCCCATGAACGAAATGCTGCCACTATTCCCATTTTACTAGCTAGGAATCGTGCTTCTCTGTCCTCTCTGCCATTAAAACAACAAATGTCACAATGCAGGCAAATAATTACAAAACAAAGTTTTACCACCACAGTAAGTAAAAGGCAGTTAACTGCGATGGGGGACAAAATCTAGAGTAAGAGAAATATTTTATGTATGCATATATCTGTACATACATATTTACACAATGTATATACACATAGAAAAGGTTTAGAATTTTCAAGTTTTGTTACTTTTCCCCTTCCAGGGGAGTTTCCACAGGAGAGGATAACATCAAATACACCTGTAGGGGTCAGATGAATCACTCTGCACCTCCACTGACACTAAGTCCACAGCAGAGATGTAAAGACTCAACCTTATTCAGTTACCCAGACCTAAACATCTAATCCCATTTGATAATTAAAAAATCCTGAGTAATTCAAATTGGAAACCTCTCTCCAGTCCAAATTACTGCACAAAAAGTCACCAGTTATCAGAGTAGGCCAGATTATAAAAACGTAGAATAGTTTGGGTTGGAAGGCACCTTTAAAGGTCATCTAGTTCAACCCCTCTGCAAGAACTCAGTAAATGCAGTGTGCCTTTTACACATGCCTTTTACAGTGTGTAGAGCTTCAAGAGGTATCCAAGCTTCTGTAATTCAGCTTTGAATACCAGCAAAAACACTCAAGTTTTATCCAGCTGGGTGCTAGAAACCCTCAAGAATGAAGGCAGCAGGACCACTCTGGACAACGTATTCTAACTCTTGACCAGCCCCTTATAAAATCATCCCCACCCACTTCATATATCAAGTTGAAATCTTTCTTGCTTCATTTTGTCATTGTTGCTTCCTGTCCTCCCACCTTACACCACCATGAAGGGCCCTGGCTAGATCATCTTGAAAGCATTTTCATAGGTAGTAAAAAGGCTGCTATTCAGCAGACAGTGTCCCTCAATACCCTCTTTTAAATCTTGAATGTTTAACAGTATTTTAGCAAGCCGCACTCTGGTCTATAACACTTACTTGAGTTGTCCTTCTGCTGTGTCTGGATTATGCCTGTAGTGAAAATCTGTGTAAGGGGCTAAAATTCGCTAAACAAGAGAAAGACATGCATTATTTTCACATGAAAATACAATTAAATCACTATTTCCCTTTCCTCAGTCCCACTCCAAACTGTTGTATTATTCTACCTGATAAATCTTGGGCTCTTAGACTACAACATTATCTTTTAGACACTGTGCACTAACACAGAGGAAATCTGAGACAAAAATGAAACATTTTAATGAGTATGTTTAATTTCTGTCACTAAACAAGTAAAACTGCACTCACCTCTAATTCTACATCTGCTCGTACATACTGTCGGGTCTTTGGATGATTAATGAGGTGCAAAACTGTAGTTATCAGAGCCTCATTTATTCGGCTTAGCTGACAGTCAATCACATTTTTCAAGATGGTACTTAAACCACCCCGAAGAGCCACCACTTCAGGATTCTGAAGAGCTAGATAAAGGAAAACAAGTTATTTTGGCCAGTGATTGAAGATAAAACATTTCATGGCGTATGACAAAATTGTCATCCCTTAAGCATGGATATCTTATTTGTCCTGAACACTTCTGAGGTACATGTAAAACTTTTAATGGAACTGGTTGACGCTGGTAATGAATTGTGATTTTGGATTCATTTATCATACACAAGAATACTGGTCAGTCTCAGCATATGGCCATTTCCCAACTTAACTCCCAATCAAGTGTCCGTATAGTAGTTTCTGGATTTCCCCATAAAGTCTTCATGCTTCACTGAACAGATACAGCTAAAATATTTATACTAAAGTAAGAGTAACATTTTGTTTGTTTGTTTCTTTAAAACAAAAGCTTTAATCTTTAAAACAAATTTCTGAAATTATTTCCCACTTATTGATTTTGAAAAAACTTCAAAAATCAGCAGCCAAATGAAAGTTTAGGGAATTAGTATAAACCACTGTCCTGGTAACTACAGTACCCACTCCAAAAATTTTTAGAAAGGAAGGTATTTTGTAGTTCTCTGAACTTTTCTAAATTTGTCAACATCTTGTGTATGGAATTCTCTCTACTTCAAATCCGTTAGTTTATGAAACACCAACTGCAGTTATGTTTTTAAGGTAAATCAAGAGCTGTCAAGTCTTAAAGGAAAGACAAAAATCTGAAACCTTTGTGTATGATACATAAATAGATTTTAAGTCACTTTGGTTTATATCATGCTAATAACTAAAATCCATGACAATAAGAACACCTAACATCTAATTGCTTATTAAACAAATACTGTGAATGACAACCATGTCAAAACTGAACATTAATTAAAAGAAATTATCTTACCTAGTTCACAGATAATGGCTATACATGCTCGAACCATTCTGTCTCTTTCTTGAAGACCATCATTTCCAACTGCTATCAAAGAATTAGTAATAGAACTGGGGAACAATGAAGCATTCACAGTGATCATCTGCCAAAAAGGAAAGAAAAAGCCTTTTGGTTTCTTCACATTTCTCTACATACAATTACAGGTAAACCAGCATTCTGTTTCCTACATACACTTAGACAGACCAGTCCACCTATTACTTGGTTGTATCTGGTGAATCTTCACAACTATGTCTTTCACTCTTGAAATTTTTTCCATTTTAATTGGTTTGTCAATCTACTTTACCATTCTCTTGCTGCTTCATTTTTTTATTTTTATATTTTATCTTATAAGAAAGAATTTAAAAGATGACTGTTGCAGTGAGAATTAAGACAATCTTTATCACAGGTTTTTTTCCCCAAAGAATATCTTTATTGACACAGAACATTATCCAATGACACAGAGTAGATTACAAACTCATCTGCTATGAAGGACGTTCTGCACCACACAAAGCCTCAGCTGTTAGTTTGGGACACTCAGAATTCATACCAGAATAAGAAGCAAGATGCATTAAAGGTAAAGAAAGCCACTCCTGAACAACCAATAGCACCAACTCTTCACTGTTCTCCAAGTGAGGCTTTGATTACAAAGACTGAGAAACTGCTTCTTCACATTTTTTCAATTTGTGAAAATTAAATACACATATCCTTACGGAACAAGAGTATCACTAAACAGATATATAACTCAGGGGGAAGTAGGTTTTTGTCTGACTGCCTAAAAAGGGAACAGTGCAATGTTTTATATCCCACTCAGCCGTGTAGTTTTTTTCTCCACTAATAAATAAAAATTGACATAAAAAATAGTCAATCACCATCAAACACCTAAAAATTTAAGGCTGGTTTTGTTTATCTTTTTTTTTTGTTTTCAACAAAACCAGGCTTATTTTCCTAGTTCTTCCAAAAATGTTTTGTCCTATACCCATTTTACATTTCCCTTTGATCTGTTATACGTATTTGTTCAAAGACGATTAGTTTCTTACCTTTTTTTCCAGAAATGTTAAAATGAAAGGGGAACAACCATTATGACCAAAATATTGGAAGAGTTTTAACAAATCTATCCTTAAATACAAGTTTTTGAGAAGCTTCTTGTAATACATAATGTTAATGCCAACAAAACAGGAAGCTTTCAGATAGGACTTTAAAGAAAAAACAAATTCTCTCCCACCCACACAGTCTTTCACTTTTACACTGGCAAGAAGAAACAAGAATAAGCAACAGAAGAGATGCACCAATCCACTCTAGAAACTTGCTACTGATATTGACATGTACTTCCTGTGAGGACACAAGCAGTTCTGCTTCACTGTCGCTTTAAGACACAAGAAGGAAAGGTTTCTTGTAATACTCAATTCTAAATACATCACTAGAAGAAACAAATTTTTGTATTGATTTTGTATCTGCTCTAAGTATTAAAATGCAGCTCTAAAGACCAAGGACAGGTAATGGAAAGCTACTTACAAATAGCTAAGATGAAATAAGTAATAAAGACTATGAATTTGGTCTTTTAAGACTCCTTTAGAAAAGAGGAAGAAAGAAGATGGTTCATATTGCATCTAACCCCGACTTCTGCTTTAAAAAGAAAACACCTGTACTATTAAATTGTAAAGAAAATGTCTTACTGACTTCTATTAGATTGAAAAATGCTTCCCAAACCAACTTCATGCCATCCTTTTCATGGCTGAAGATATTACTAAATTGCAAAGCTTTTACCAGGAAATGTAGAGGTGATTACAGTCAAAACAGGCAGTGAGCACTCAGACTTCAAAACGTATTGGACATTAATTTTAAAAAATTAGATTTTTTAAAATCTTCCTACACCATTTTAACCTAATATTTTTAAAACAAAGTTTATGATTGCCTTTTATAAATTCATAAAGCAATATTAATATTTTATATTTTGTTGCTCTTCTCTGTGAAAAGAAGAAAAGAGAAGGTTTTAATTTTAATCTATGCAATTCTCCTAGACATTTTTGCTACCAAGGATGAGGTTAAAGAGCCAAATCTTGAAACTGAAAACAATAGTTCTGTGATACTGGAAAACCCCAGTTCAGTTTCACAGTAAATTACCTTCTGAACAAGTTTGTTACCTTTTTTCATTTTATTTGCCATTCATTCTTCCCTTCTAGACCTTTATATAATATTTTAGGAATTCTGGTACCAAATCACCAAGTCTGAGACATTGAGGGATATTAAGAGAGAGACAGAAAAAGGGCAAGAGCAGGGTAACAAAAAGACAGTGCAAAAATACAGAATGTGCTATTCAGGATGCACAATATTCCTTGTGAGAGAATTTCTCGAGTACTGACTCCTGTTGCCTAGACAGCACATGAGAAAGCTGTTAACTTTACTGGTAGTCAGGTTGGGCAGTGTCTTAAAAGACACTGTCTTTTAAGAAAACAGAATGCTGTATGTAAGTAGCGAAAGATGCTAGAAAGGGCTTTCCCTCAACACAGTTCTCAGCATCAAGGAGCCACAAGCGTGGCTGCACAGCCTGCACATTCGATGCACACATCTGGGGCACGCAGTACCCTTGCACCATGATGGAGAAAAAAACCACTAAGGGTCAGCTGTATGATTTCTCTGATGTTTCTCTTTGACCATCATCTTTTCAGAGCAAACTAGTGGATTTGTTTCTCTTGCTGTCTCTTCTATCATGGAAGACAGAAGTTTTTGCTCAAGTAGGAAATGCTCAAAAAAGCCCAGAAATAATGAGGACAAATTTCTGATGCAAATAAAACCGATTATGGATGTGTTTTCATTCCATCTTCCGATTTATGTTTTTCCTAGTCTACACTGAAACTCTTATTTCTAAGTAGATTAGCAAAGAACTTTTATAAAGTGCTGCTTCCTCAAGGACATGTTCCTTTATAGGGGGGCTTTTATCTTTGTTTTTTGCTTGTTTGGCTTTGGAGGAAGTAGCTGTATTTAATATTTAAAATTCTCTCTTTTGGCACAAGTTAATCAAGTACATTTTATCTTCTGTAAGACAGAAAACATTTATACGTAGATTTAAAATACAAAAAGAGATTTAACACAGACAGTGCTCCTGGAGAACCATTCTTCAACTACTTCAAACTTTACTCCAGTCTTTGGTAGTTTTCTAAGAATATGAGAACAATAAAGAACAGTGAAGTCCATCACAAAGGCAGGATATTACATTTCCTGAATCCATTTGGTAACTCTATATGCCAATTTCTCTAGAATGAACTTGAAAATGCAGCTACCATACTTTCAAATCTCACATCCATGGGTATACAGTACAGTAACCATCACAGACTAACCATGTTTTATTGAGTATCTGAGACAAATCAACTGCCACAAACAAAGCAGTAAGTCTATAAGCATTCCTTGAAAGATTACTTTAGTGGCAATTTGTCTCATTTCTCACACGGCAGAAAATCTCCCAATCTCTGACTCACAGACGCTTCAATAAACTATGCAAAGAAGTTGTCATAATTGCAATACTGAAATTTAATGTCTTTTTTATGCCCTTGCACTCACTCTTTGGTAAGTGTTTCCCAAACCTTGTCCAGTAAGCAACATTTTTCTAGCACACTTGAGATTCTATATGGTAAAACTGCAACATCAAAACAAATCTCTTCACTACTTTTTTTGTCTATTAAATTATCAGCTATATTGCATGATAAAGGAAAAGCAAGGTATCAGAGACTGTGAAAAAGCACTGTTGATGGAGACAACCAGCAGTCAGCACAACTGAGTGGCACAGCAGATACAATCATACATAGGAGATTTTACCTTTCTGACTAATCGAAGTGCTTGTGTTCTTTCTACTTCGTTACTCTGCTGTATATCAATGCACCTGAAGTAAGTTAAAAAACACATTTTGTTTATAACAACAGTAACTTTCACCTTAACTATTAACAACTCATGTTAATATTTATGCATATGAATACAGAAGAAATTGACTTATGGTTTAAAAACTATGCTTTTCAGCAAATATACTCATTATGATATGTCAGTTAGCTTTAGTGTATATTTTCTCAGCTATTTTCATTACAATTAAGTCAGTAGAATGTTCTCAAATACAAAATGGCAAAGCATAATCATTTTCCAAGCTAGCTGCATTTGTCATTTGCAAGTGAGACCAGATCAAGTATTAGTAATGTTTCACATCAACACATTTTGAGTGTTCTCAGCTCAGGAAAGTCCTTTTGCTCCAAAAAAATTAAACAGCACACCAAAACTACATGTGTATATTTATTAACAGAAATTCACACTCATCTGTATCAGCATGTGAAATAAAAAATTTCATTACACAAAGAACTAGAAATGCTATTATTTACATCTATTAATCATGCTGATTGTATTATCTTACTGTTGGTTTGCTCTTTGGTATTTTTCTGTTGTGTCATTACTTATATTTATATTACTAATTCTTGGACATGAACTACTTTTTAGCTCTGACTTTGTACTGGAGGCTCCACAGCACTGTGATAATACAAAGAATCAAACAACTCCCAAACAACAACTTAAGACATGAAAATTATTAATATTTTAACCTCATAAATTTATAGTTAATGGCATTTATGATAAAAAGAAGAAATTCTTTGGATTACTTGTAATATATCATATATTAGGACAGCATTTTATTTGGATTAGCTAGTGTGATGAAATATTCTGTTGAAGAAAAATGTCTTTATAAATCTACATATTACGAACATAAGAGAATATGAAAACACTTCTCTCCTGTCTCAACCATTAAAAAGCAAGTGATTTACAACTTTACAACTTAGAACAAGAAGAGAAAAATTACCTGGCTATCAAATAATCCACTTTCAACTTTAGCACCTTCTGAAGAATACTGGAGTCTCGAATAAGGTAGCGGAGGGCTCGCAATCCTGCTGCTCGCACCTCTTTTGCTTCATTTAGTAAAGCTAACCTCAGACTACAATGAAGAAAACGAGGGACAAACAACTATTAGGCAGCAGGTAGACTTCATCATCTCACATGCTGCAACTACTCGCTCATTTAAGACAGAAAGTATGATTTTTAAAAATAAATGTTCTGAACTCGTTTTCTGACTTTCAAATCTTCTCATGTGCAACCTCAAAGGCAAGGCTTCATTCTGGTTAGCAGATGTAGACCATATATTAATCTTAAAAAGCCACAAATGAATTTTCCCCCCCAAATAACAGCTTGTACATCCATGAAACGACACAGAAGCAAAACCTGTGTAACACTCGTTATTTGACAAAACAGTTGAGCACAATATTAGTCCAAGAAAATTAAGAGGTTAAGAAATTAAGAATAAGGCAGTTAAAAGAAATGATATGGGAGAACTCTAGAAATTGAGTTAGAAAGCATGAAGTAGCACACTGCCCATTTGAAGGCCCTCAAGAGATTCTTCCCTCTTGCTCAACCACATGCAGGGTGAAGTGGGAATCCTTGACCTCCCAATGACATTTTCTAGTACGATTTTTCACTGGACATCTAAGAATGTAAATACTTCAGCCAGTGAGACTGAAGTAGAATTTCTACTTCTACAAAGGGTCTACATTTTTCTTTTCCTATCCTAGGGTTATAATGCATGGTAATCAGCTACTCCAAGGCAAAAAACCTTCAGAATCTTTTGGTGAATAACTGGTCTGGGTAAGTCACTGTAACAGAAGCCTATTCCCAGGTGATAGACAAATTAAAAAGGTTGCCATGTCATTTGCAAGTAAAGATGAAATGATTATTACTTTCACCACCAAGTAGGGAATTGTTTCAAGGCCATCTTTCCTGTGATATGAATATGCTGTCCACACTGCTTTGGATGCAGCCCAGGACACAGCTGGATTTCTGGACTTCCAAGACTGGACATGGGACTGCTGACTCATGTTCAGCCTCTCATCCAGCAGCACCCCCAAGGCCCTCTCAGCAGGACTGCTCTCAAGCAGTTCAAGCCCCAGCCTGCATCGATACTGGGTGTATTCTTGATACCAAGGATCTCCAAGTCCAACTCCTGGCGCTGCACGGGACAATCCCAAGAGTCACACCACGTGCCTGAGAATGTTGTCCAAACACTTCTTGAACTGTGTCAGGCTTGGTGCTGTGACCACTTCCCTGGGGAGCTTGTTCCAGTGCCCAAAAACCCTCTGGATAAAGAATATTTTCCTGATATCCAACATAAACCTCTCCTGACACAATTTCAGGCCGTTTCCTCGGATCCTGTCACTGGTCAATGGAAAGAAGAGATCAGTGCCTGTCCCTCCTCTTCCCTTCACAAGGAAGCTGTAGACCAGTTAAAGAATTAGCACAGTGAAGCCACTACAAAGGACAAGACTATCATGAGATTCAACACTCAAAAGCAAAAGCTACCAGTAAGAGATGTGCTGCTATCTTTAAGTGTGCAATCAAAACATACAGCTAGTCAAAAAGATAAAGACATCAGTTTCAGTTAAGAAAATTACTCACGGTATTTCCATAACCAATTAACAAGGTTCCCCAACATTTTACTCAAAGAGCAATTAGCTTTCCTAAGCTTTTTTCCTTAAGTGAGATACAAATTGAAGGAACTCAGAAATGCATTAAATATTAGATCTTATTTGCTTTTGTCACCAGTGCTGATCTTCAAGATAAATTTACAAATTTCTGTGTGGAAATAAGCATGTAGTTACATTTGACAGGCAGAAATGGCCACAAAATAGAAATTCCACTTAAAAGTACATACACAGGGCATGTCAGTAGCAGGGAAAGCAGTGCTACATGGACGTATACATACCAATACAACATAAAACATTGACCTTTAAACCCTGATTCTGTTTCAAGAGCATGCTCTGTATTTTGTAGATGTACATTTTTATTAGAAGTGCTTTCTACAAATACTGAAATATTTACAGATACTTTTGCATCTGTGAGGAATATAATGAAGAAATCTACACTTGTAACTTGGAGGGGTTTTCTCTGTTTGTCCAAAAGTGAATAATGTATTTCTGATTTTACTCATTAAAATATTTGTAGGTCATAAACTTGCATTATGAAATTTCAAACACATTACAAATGCAAAATACTAGTTCAGAAGTACAAATTAAGTTTATTTAATTGTATCAAGACAACTGAAGTTCCCTAGGATTGCTCTAGTACTCTTTACTACTTACCATATTATGATGCTGTCATAGGTAAAACCTAGCTTTTCTTCAGCGTGGCCTGTATTACAAAGAAGCTGAAAATAAAAGAAACTATATGTTATTTATAGCTCTCCAAAAATGACCATTAAAAACCGTAGATTTTGGGAAATGCTTTCAAAAAAACTGGAGGAATTTAATTTGTAGTAAGGGGGAGAGTACCAGCTTCAGACTTCCCAGAGAATTTCTGCTGTCCATGTTCTGTTACTCTACACATCAGGTACAGAGACTCACCTGTGGATTTTCATACCAGAAAAAGGTTGCACAGCTTTGTAAGCTGAGTACTGATTGGTCCGTTTTATAGCACCAGATTGCTAGCTGGGAAACCAGTAATTTGACCAGAGAGCAAAAATGACTGAAGTCAAAGCAAATCTGCAGGGGCTCAGGTAAGAGTATTGAAACAAAGACTGACACTGATCATGTTTTTTCAAAGTAGCACAGAAGTACAAAAAAATCAGAAGGCATTGCCAAGGGTCCTGTAATTTGGTCTTGGTCTGCCATCCATTCTATAGAACTTGTACCTCTGAAAAATCAGAGCAAAGGTTGAATTTATGCACATAGAAAGACAGCTATAAACTGTCACAAACCGGACACTTCAACCATATCTAGTCATTGTGAACAGGAAAGATTTACAAGCAGTGTTTAAGTCCAAAACCATGCTTAAAACGAGCAACCTAAGTTGCCAATGTTTTAGCCTCTTGAGGAAAGGAAAACAATCTCTTCTGTAAGAAGAGCTGATGCTGATCTTCTCTGCAAGAGCAGCAAAGAAATTCATTGTAATCTCACTTACTATCCCTGGCTAAAATTATAAAATATTATCATGTCCAAATCTCAAAGCACTTTTCTAAGCACTTCCAAAAACTCAAGTGACTAATACTGATTGCAATAGCTTTGCACTTTGTCCTCCGTTTTCAGAACAGGCATGTGTTCAGTTCTAAGTCAGCACAGTATTAAGTTTCTCCTCAGTGAGGAATTCAGGAAGTATTTGTGCTAACTAGTCATTACCTCTGCTCTGAAAATACTGTAATATATCAAACTCTATGACACATTCTTTATGTGTATTTACTGCTAACAATAGGACATTTATAATAAACAAAATGAACGGCTGAATTAAGGCTACCACAAGTTAAAATATTTAATGTGTTCCATGCTTCAGTTCTACTGTTTACCTCCATCTGAAAAAATGGCATACTGCACAGAAATGCTGCTTTGAAGTAAACTCATTTTATTAGCAAGCTCATTAAAATTCAAACAGTACTTAGGTTTACGCTCAACAAGTAGAAATTCATTTGAGGATCACATTACGCCTTACGAAATTGTTTTTCAAGAAAAACACCTAGTTATAATGCTGAAATTCAAGACTCTTAATGAGAGATTATTAAACTGGCCTGGATCAGCTCCACATTTGGGCTCAAATAAGTTAATTGAACTATTTTGGATTTTGCATTTTTCTTAACCAAAGACGATTATAAAACATAAGGAAAATTTTTACATAACCTCTTTTTAACCACCTTTCAAATTTAAGTGATAATAAAACTAGACAATTGATGCATTAACTGGTTATGACAGTATGTCACTTCCCAACATCAATCTATTTTTATGCCATGTTGTTGGACTGCCTAAGGCTACCACTGCTGCTTTAGCATTTCTATTGACATCTTATGAACTGTAAAAATTGGCTGGCAGAGTGTAAGCAAAACAGTGTGAGAAGATAGTGAGCAAAAACAGTTCATTGTTCAGTTTCAGACAGTTACATCAATAGTTGTTTAGGCTAATCATTTATACATCTAAACCTCTCCCCAGCATTCCACCCCAGACACAAATGAGAAATCCTAACTTAACGTAACAGATTGCCCTCAACAGTCTATTTTTCATACTTTAAAAAAAACCCCACAGAATTGTAATTCTGATGTGGGAAAAACCCACCTTTTAGAAAACTACTATAAGCGTGCACTAGCACATTAGTGAAGGTAGTCTCCAAACACCACAGTTACCATTGGTTTGCATCTTGAGCAGTCCTGAGATTAAACTGAAGCATTTGACGTGTTCCAGGAACCCACCTAACTTGCTGCACTGCTAAAAAACATTCAGTTCACTGGACCAGTTCCAGTCTGGTTGTCACTCTCACCAAATACATATAGTGGTCATTAGTTCCACAATACCACCTATTTTCACCTATACATGTGCTCCCACTGCACACACCTTCAATGATGCTGAAAAGAACTTTACCTTATCTTGAAATTCAAACACAGTCATGTAACCTGAAAAGTTAAAACTTTCATCAAGTTTAACAGCTATTTGGATATAAATTTTAGACTTTGACAGTAATAATTATAGAAGTATTTGATGGTGTCAGTGCATACATCTGAAATACTTCACCCACAGAAAAGAGTGACCAGTTTAATCTCCCTTTAATGGGACACCAGTACTTATGCATTAGCTTTCCTTGTACTTTATATATGCTGCAGACAGAAAAGGGCCTAAAAAGATGGACAGCAAGATCAAAATTCAAAAATGTTTCAGTGTCTTGAAAGGAGTGCCCAAACTCGATAAGAAGATTTAACTAAATAACAGGAATGGCCTCATATTCTTCAAGGCACCACACATTAACAGACACCTAAGAAACGAAAGTAGGCCAGCAGAGAAACAGAAAATGTCCAGAAATTAACATTCAAAATATTAATTTAAAACAAAAAAGAAAACAAATTTTATCTCTGGAAACACTGATAGGACTGCATTATGTTTGAGATTAAAAGACTTATTCCATTTCACAGGTTGCTCTCAAAACTGCAAGAACAAAATTTTGTGTGCCACATTTTAAGACCAAAGTGTAAAAAGTGTAGCAGAAGAATGTACAAGGCAGGTAGAAAATCCACCCATGAAGGCTGAGCCATTTGGTTTACTTAATCTAGGGGGGGGGGGAAATCTGGCTGGTAAGGCTGGATTTCTCTAAGTTTGAATGGGGGGAAAAATAGCCACGGAAGCTGCTATGAAGAACAGACTGCTCAGCTGGTCCCAGTTCCTTGGGTATTTGCTATGTTAAAAATGTCTGGTCTTAAATATATTATACAAAAAAACTTTATCGCTTTCTTCTCATTTCACCTTCAAACAAAATTAAGCAGATCAATGACTCTGGCCCAAACACAGTGCTATTTGTAGATGGCTGAATTCATAACAAAGCCAAATAACTGTCATATATTTGACTGTAAGATTAAACAATTAGCATACATACCATGATAGCGTAACTCTGTAGGCAAGCAGTACCAGAATAATGAAATTTACCTTTGGCTATACAATGACATAGTTCATTAAAACAGCAATGAATTATAATATAATACCTGGAATTATTAAATTATTTCTATTTTTATCCTATTTGTATTTTCCCTATATAGATCTTACCTATAAAATGTACACATTTTTTAAATACACACAATAAATTTTATATATTTTTATATAGATACAAACAAAACCAAACAGAGTCTACTTTGTGAGTTAAAACTGCAAATGAGTCCACTTTAAAATTAAAATGTTGTGATCAAATACACAGTGACTGGGCATAGCAAAGGCTCTCTGAGGGTAAGATTAAATATTAGGACAAAATGGTATGTACATTAGGCCAGACAGTGACTAACTTACAGTGAAGGTTTTTTTCATGTTTACTGTCAGCTATGAGTTTTTCATACTACTCAGATGAGTCATAGCAATATGAGTAACATATCAACATGTCTTGGAAACAGTAGCTCAGAACAACAAAACCATAGGAGGTCAACAGCATACACAAGTGGAGTGCACATTTGAGACCATTCAAATTTATATTTAGCAGAATAGCCACATCAATTACTAGGTAAAAATATTATATTATTCTGTGCATTCAGAATGTAATTACTGCATTATAACTTTGGAAATACAGTTTGAGCCACCACTGGTATTGTTTAAGAGAAGACTTACTTTGTAGATCCTAAAGAGAAGCCACTACTGAAACTGTGGACTCTGGATTTAGACAGATTTGTTACACAGTTGAATGTGTCTAAGTACATGTTCTGCTCCTATCTGCTACATCATCGTCAGACTTCAGGGTTTGCCACAATGGTTTATCTACTAGGATGAATGTTACAGTCAGACAGTATGTTCAGTCTAAGATACCTGAGTTTTGCAAAAGATAGCTGAGACTCTAGAAAGACAGACTATGAATCAGAGACACAGATGTGAGAGCCTCTATGGCCATATCCAAGCCACTCAATCCTATTGAAAGTCAGCAGCATGGTCAACAGCTAACAGATATACAGGGCAGAATAGCAGAGCTTCATTAAATAATGACAATTAGTTTCAAACAGATTGAAAACATAATTTTCCATATCACTATATTACTCATGCTGTTATATTGATGAGTTTATATCTAAAATGAATTGTTTGATTTTGTCCTTTAAGAAATACCTTTTTGAAAGAAAACCAGAAATTCCTACATCATCTGTGGATTTCTTTTTCAGCTTCTTATTAAAATACCCTTTTGGTTTTACAAAGGTATGAAGAATCTCAGAAGCTCCCAGTGGGATAAACCTTCTGTAATAGAGGATTACAAATAAATACTTCAAATCACAAAGATATTTTCCAACAGGCAAATGCAACTGTACAGTTTCTTCTGGTTTTCAGTGATTTATCACTTACTACTTCTCATGGAGGTGGGGAAAACCCAGAAGAAGTAATCATGAGGTTTTGATACTAATCAGCAGAAGATGGGAAACTTCAAGGTGCTTGCCTTATGTAGGTGGCCATATAAATTAAAGATGGGTAATCCTACTCATCTTACTGGAGCTAAATGCATATACCAAACTTGTGAACTGCTGTGACATTTGAAAGTGTCAGTGACCATTTACTGGAGGTCAAATCCTCAAACAGTTTTCAGGTCAGAATATAAGTTAACTTAAACAGGGTGGCTTGAAAGGAATACTGATTGAGGCAGTACTTCATAAAGTTTTTGCCCACAAAACCGCAGCCTCACTGACAAGAAGCAGAGGAGGAGTGTGCTCTCATTCAAAGCAGATAAAATTTCTAAGTCTGCTGCTGCTGCAATTCAGAACTAAACATACCTTTCCATAGCCTGTGCATCACCAGACTGGGAATGCTAATTTCCTGGAACAGAAAACTTAGACAATCTGTTGAGCAAGAACCCACATTCTGCAGATAAAGAGCAAAGAACTTGACCACTAATGACTTAGCTAGTAAGTTGTACTAGCAAAAACTTGATAAATGAAATGCAGGTTTTTGTAAAATATCATGTAAAAAGCATGCCTTGCACAATAATAATGGGTGCTACAGAGACCCAAACGTGACTAGTTAACACCTCTCCTAAAGGGAAGTAGCAATGAAACAGGAGTTAAAGCATCCAGGCATGCAAGCTTCATATAAAGCATCTGCTTTACTATATCATTCTTGCACATGAACTAGTAACTCCTGTTGACTTCTGACCACCATCATTTAAAAAAATTATTTAAAGTGTTTAACTTCTACATAAAACCCTGGAGTCTAGTTCAGTATTAGTTCAGTAATTTTTTAAGGATGATTATGGTCTTGCTCCTTTAAAAAAGGGAGATGAGGGGAACAGATCTCACCTTAAAAATCCAGTCCAGTTTCAAGTAAAGAAACTTGAACACAACACACCCCAATTATCCTGAAAATAATACAAAACTTGGTGTCTATCATGATCTTTGTCAGGAAACTCCTCCACATTTGGAGTAAATCACATTACTTGTTTCCATGATAAAAACATTTTGCTTTCCCTGACTGAAGAACTAGAGTAGTGAAATTAGCAGTCTTAAAATGAAAAATGAGGGGTAGTTGGAAGCAATTGCTTAGACTAGTTCAGATGCTTTAACATATAATGAAATTTCTAGCAGGAGAGTAATAGATTTTCCATATTATTTTATCTGAAATACGCTATTAAAAATTTTCCAAGGTCCTTTCCCTGTCCATAATACAAATATCCCAGATAACAAGTAGCTCTTCAGAAACGGACCACAAAATATAACAATTTATAAACAAATCAAGTTCATATTCACTATAATTCCAAGACAGGATACAAACATTCTCACCCCTTAGCACATCAACCTTACTCACACTCCTGTCTCACAAAGGAGAAACTGAGACTACACTAACTCACGGTAGAAGAACAGAGTACAAAAAGGAAATAAAACTATCTCGCCAAGCTCCAGGCTTTCACTTTTAACCACTGGAATGAGAAACAAAGAATTGTTCCAACCACAAGGCAGACAACACAGTGCAATTTGCAACTTCTACTCCATTCTCATAACTGCATTTACAGTTCAAATGAAAATAGGAAGAGATTTTAAAACCAAATGCACTAAGTTATACACTTAGAAAGCACATATTCCAGGAAGATCAATGTAAGAACAAGTGTTCAATATTAAATTGAGTAGTGTGATTCCCTTATGCAGGGTGATTCTGATTCAGAATCAAAATCAGGTTATGAACTACAGAATCCATCTTCAAACACCATATTTTTTTATTAAGTTGCTTTTCACAAACTCATAATTTCCTGCCAGTCTTAAGTGCAATTTATGAAAACCGTTCTTCCATTTCTGTAAGTATTTTCCATTTTCAAGACTGGGTTTAACAAAACCCCCGAATATTCTTCAAATATTCAATTATGGAATTATGCAATCTCTCAAAACTATCTTTTAAAAAGAATATTTGGTTATTCTTTTAATTACAATATGCATATTTATTAATTTACCACAGTTATGGCTGCTTAACATCTGATTTTCAATAGCAAAATTGACCCTGTTTTAAAATCCATGGTTTCAAATAATAGACTTTTCACTATGAATTGTTCATCTACAAACCTAACTCAGCTCTTTAATTTTAAGACAACTAGAGAATTTGGAAGCATCCACATTTCAACGTTTTCAGATTATCACAAAAAGGAAGCCTAGCTATGCATCAGACTTTTCTAGCAGCATAAATGGCTTTCTTTCAACACATTTTGGAATCCCTGTGAAAACAGCAGCATTCTGTCAATGGCTGATGTCTGACAGACACAAGTCAATGACCCAAAGAAGAGATTTCAGTGTGAAGTTTAGTTTCTCAGTGAAGACTGTGCACCTACTATGTTCTAAACCAATGCAGAAAATGGAGCACTTACAGATTTGCTATTAATGCATTAGAAGATAAATTCATTTGCTACTGTGATTTTGTTCTTAGTAGTCAAATTCCTGTTAAGTGATTCTTATACATTACCACTCAAGTGATCAATCCCACAAGCAGTGCCTTTAACAGCCAAGATGCCTTCAAAGGTCATCATGCATGTTTGTCCTTGTACCAACTGGTTCCCCACACCTTCCCTTGAGTATTCACTTTCACTTAAAATTAGCTCAAAAATGCCAACTGGACTCATGGCAATCCTACTCAATTCTTTGTTAAAAACTTATCTGCAATCATAATGTAAACCTTATTTTACCCCCCAAATTCTCCTGTACTATGTCATTTCTTGGTTGTTGCTGGTTGCAGGATCCGTCCCGAGTCACAGGAACACGGTCTCCATTTTCAAGTGTGTTGCCCTATCTCTACCAGAAAGGTGTAGAACACACCACATCCTTCCATCAGTCCATCAGTTTGGGTCAGACTCACACTAAAAGCTCCAATGTCTCCTGCCTCACTGACTCCAATGCATGTTTCCTTTGCACTGACTAATGGAACACTGGTCCAACCACTCACCATCCTACAAAGAACACCTTTTCCCTAACTCCCTGACCACCTCCCATGAGTCATCTCAGCTTCTTTCCACAGGTTTCTCTCTTACCCAAAGAATGCGACTTGCTGTCATTCTGAACACCTTTCATGGTTTATTTCTTCAGCTTAAACCCTGATCCTTGTACTTGTTACATGTCCATGATTTGGAAGAAGCACATCAAAAATTATCAACATAGACATATTCCAAAAATGGATCCTTTAAATCTTTTTCACTATGAAAACTGCTGTGAAAGTTGCAGTTCCTATTCTCTTAGTATCCAAAACACTGCATATAATGTGCATTTATACAGTCCTCCCCCCTCACCATACTCAATCAGTTTACATCCAGAAAGTCTGGCATTTTACATTTTTTATTTCAGTTCTGCAGAGCAGGAACCAAATCTTAGCTCTAGTTATGCAACTTAACCCAATAATTGGGAGACATTTCCGTCTTCTAAGAAGTAAAATACTGTAAAAATTCAGCAAGCAGGACAGGTATGCAAACTTCTGCATAACCTTGTATTCACATATTTTCCTGTCCTTATTTGATACCTTCCTTTCTCATAGTAGGTAGGCTTCAAGTACTGTTCTGTGATATTAAGCAATTGCATTAATATCCCAGCCAATGTCTGACAGAGTAAATATGAAATGTTTTACCTATACAATCACCTGTTCTATGACAATATATGAGCTCTTACCTTAGTAAAATTATTCAAGTGACCTAGTTTTCTCATATTTGACACGCCTTGTAATTTGGCCACATTTTGGAGAATCTCTCTCATGTTATCACAAGGGTCTGCAAAAGAAAACAGGGTATTAGCAGATACAGTAAAAGAAAAATACAAAAGAAGAAAAATCTAAACATGCATTCAACATGCAGTTTTATAAATATAATAGGTACTCTCCTGGTCTCAGGGATGCAGAGCGCTTTTGCTCCAAGAAACATCAATCTGATTTATGCTAGGGACCAAAACTAGGCATACCTGAGCTCTGTCGAATAAATGCTAAAGACCATAGAAGGGAGACACTCTAAAGCAGATTTTAATCAGTATCTTAGATTTGCAATTGACAAAGAAATCCATTTAGTGTCTGAAACGCCAATCCCTACATCTTGTAAGTGAACAACTTCACCCTTAATCCCCTTAAGTAAGTGGAAAGACAGAAGTAAAAATACAGCATGTTACTGGCACACCATGTTATTCCTTTTCTTTCCTCCAGACAAAGGGTTGATGGGAATTTGGAAAGATGAGACCTCTTTTCTGCTCTACACATTAATTGCATTCCACAACGCTGCTTTAAATAGAGGGCTAAGCCTTTCCAGTGACATGGGAGTGAACTACAAGGTAAACAAAAGGCTTAAGAATGTCTTCTCCTTTCTTCTTAAGGTTCCACCATCCCAACAAAAACAGACAAACAAAAAAACCCGACACCCACAGCAACAAAACCCCACAAACCAGCATTCACATACCAACTGATGACCCTGCATTCTGCTGGAAAACAGAAAATGAGTACCATGATGAGAAGAGACACTCTTGTCCCACTTCTGGCATTAAGGCTGGAATTGAGGCAGAGTGGAACAAGCAGCAAAGAGTGGGGCTAGGCCGAGGGAGTTACCGTAACAGAACACCAGACATCTACAAAGCAGCAAAGAGAGCCTTGTGCGTGGTGTCCCACAGTAACTTCAGTAAGAAAAACTTGCCTCCTACTGCAGAATGGAACACCTACAGCTGAGTTTGTGGCATATACAGTCTTTTACCTTCCTGTTTCTCGTAAAAGTGTGTTTGTGTATTTTTCATTATGCAATGGAAATCAAACACTGGAGATGTAAAGAGAGCATCATCTTCACTACCTCTCTACAAACCATGCTTTTACATCACTTCCTGTAGATTATAAACTTAAACAAACAAATTTAGAAAAGCAAACGTAAGTAGCAATCTTATTAGGATATATCCAGAATGTGTTTGGAAATACAAGACTTGTATTTGCACCATCATCAGGAATCAAGACATTATTTAAAATTATGACACTTACAAGTAGGCACCCAAATAAAGCGTACAAACCTGTTAACCCACTGTAGCCAGTGAAGATTTTGTCTATCAGCCAATGAAATCAAATGCTATTAGCTTGATTAACTGCAAGATGCCTAGTCAAGGGTAAGGTAATCAATTGTAATGACTATGGTGTTTATAATGAAACTTTAGCACATGTAGAGACATGCTACTGTCACACCATATAATTGTGGCAATTTTCAAACAAAGGACCAGTGAGATTTTGGGAAGACAAGGTAAATTTTTAAATGTGGGAATCAATTTCTATTAGCACCAGCTTGACGTGAAAGATCCTTTTCCACAAACCTACTCACAGCAAGCGCAAAGTCAACCATCAGATACACAGGTACAGCTACAGCTATCTTGCACTGCTGTGCAGTATGTGCAGTAAAATCAGATATCTAATAACTTTGAATTGAAATTGGAATATGTGCATGGACCTCTTTGAATCCCTAGGAAAAAAAAAAAGTCTTTGATATGATCATGGAAATTAGAGACACTGAGAATCTTACTGCATCTGTACCAAGTTTAGGATTCCTCTGCACAATTTGCTTTTCCAGGGCTTCACTCAGTTTAAGAGGTCTGCAATAGCACAAGCCATATAATCATGGAATGGTTTGGATAGGAAATGACCTTAAAGATCACCTAGTTCCAACCCCCTCACCATGGGCAGGGAATCTTTTACTAGACCAGGTTGCTCAGAGCCTCATCTAAACTGGCCTTGAACACTTTCAGGGATGGGGCACACCAAAAACAAGTAGTTTAGACTATTTATGGCACTACTAATAGTTTATATGATACAGCCCCTTAATTTCAAGAGAATATAACAGGAGAAGATAATAACTTCCTCATAATCTGGTTTCTTTGAAAATACAGTTTGGCTCATATCTACGCTTTGCCCTGCCTTGGGTAATGTGTGGGAATTTCCCTGGCTCACAACACTTTCGGAGCTGTAGAATTCCCCGTTATGCCACAAGAAAGATGCCAGGTGAGCAGTCTTAGAGCAACATAACTTCCCAAAATTACCGAAAGTATGTTTTAATTTTGAAAGTGCAGATGGCTAAGTATGCATAATAAACCCCTATGAAAACTAAGCTCGCCGTATGGACAGAAAAGACCATGGGACTAGCCCAGAAAACCTCTTGTGCAATGGCAATGGGCATTGCTTTTTGGCTATCTGATGAAGCTGGCATTAACTCAGAGTTGCCCTGTGGAAAAAGGCAGTCAGTTCAGATGAGAAGAAATAAGGACACAATGACACTACAATTTCCCATAGTAACAATTCTGTAGCAATAACAGATCTGTAGAATAAGGACACCTAAACAAAATGCATACTAAAAGCATTTTCCTCTATTTTTGCACAAAAAACTGCAGTTACAGCAACTTTACCCTCACCTTGTCCTCTTTCTGTTGAGGAAAAACTCATTTCTACAGTCTGAAAAGTTGAGGAAAGACATGTTTGTGGTGCTTAGAAGGGCACTCAGGTATTTCCCATAAGCTTTATTACCAGCTAAGTAATTTGAAGCAAGCTGGGGACTCCAGAACAAAAGCTACAAAACCATGAGAAAACTGAGAACATGACACACATTTCCATTACTGAACTGATAATTTAAACAGAGCAAGTTAGCTGTCTCACTCTTCAATCCTATCAGAACCAATACTGCTGCAGAAAAACAAGACAGTAAAGAAATAAAGACCCTCTCATAGAATATTACGTAAGAAGGAACTAAAATAACAGAAGTCTTTTTGTCAAATATTGTCAGGTGAAGTCTTGTTTTAAACTTCAGAAGAACCTTCTCACAAGATGTATCCTATAAAAAATTTAACCAAATCACTGTGACATACTAACTTCAAGGAAAGACTGGCTATCTTGCTTTTCCTTCTTCTAAAAATGCATCATACATTACAAAGAAGTAGAAAATGTGTATTAGTTACTCAAGCATTACTCATTTTTAGTAAAAATAAAGCCAGTAAGGAAGGTAGGCAGGCCTAAGAAAATTTAACGTCACATGTAAAAGAATTTACACAAACCAATGTGACTTCACAAACAGCGATTCAGTCTTTTGATAGCCTGTCCCTCACATTGAAATAGGCCCAGAAATAGACTAAATACATTCTGGATTCTAAAAACTAAACTGTAAACACAGATCAGATCCAGCACTGTCTATCTTCCTGTCACAAAATGTTACAAAGGCTCTATAAAATACCAACTAAAGCAGAAATAGAAAAAAGCATAGTGCAAAATCACAAACTAATCTTCCAAAGAAATATCACAGCCTTAATATTTCATTGTCAAGCTTAACAGTCCATCTTGGTGTTGGCAAACCTTTTTTTTATTGCTTGGCTGTCTGCTTGTTTGGGTTTGTTGGGGGTGGTTTTTCTGTTGCATTTTTTTTGTTGTTGTTGTTGTTTGTTTTGTTTTTTGGGGGGGGGTTTGGGGAGACAGGAAGGGGCTGTTGTTAGTGTTTCACAGATTCACAGAATATTCTGAATTGGAAGGGACCCACAAGAATCACTGACTAACTCTCCGGTAAATGGCTCACACAGAGATTGAACTCACAACCTCCATGTTATTAACATCATGCTTTAACCCATTGAGTTAATTGTTGTGTGTGTTAAGGACCCCAGTTCATATCTCTGCTGCCAATATCTCTTAGCTCTTACTCTCCAGCTCCTCTGAAGTTCCTGTTTTGTATCTGAAACAAAAAACCAAGAAGAGAAGCTACTTATTATTTTAAGACCCCTCAAATGTCTATTCATTCCTGACTCACTTCATTTATTACTGATATGCTGACTCGTATTGGGAGAAATTTCTTCACCAAAAGGGTTGTCAAGCACTGGAATAGGCTGCCCAGGGAAGTAGTTGAGTCACCATCCCTGGAGGCAATTAAAAGACGCATAGACGTGGCACTGAGGGACACAGTTTAGTGGTGAACTTGGCAATCTCAGGTTTACAGTCAGACTCGATGATCAAGGGTCTATTCCAACCAAAACGATTCTATGATCTCCAGCTGGCCCACAGCAACAATCAACTATCTTCACATTCTTTCCCATGGTGCTTCTGAGGGTGGAACTGTGCAAAATTGCTAAACTGATCTTCCAGCTTTCTTCTGCCAAAAGATGCACAGCCCGTTCCCTTACTTTCCCTCCTTCTCCTATCCCACTGTATAATACACCCTTGCCCCTTACACTATTTCAGCACTGATCTTCAAACTCACAATAAAATTATCCTGTCAAGCATCTCAGTAGAATTCTTTTTCTGTTCTTCTGACTGTGTTAGTTCTCTAGTGAGTGACTGACTCAAACTGAATACTAAATTAATACAAAATCCACTCAGAAGTTGCTGTGCCACTGAGCCATTCACAGGTAGAGCGGTGGATGCAAGACATACCTGTTCCACATGACACTCAGCACAAAAAAGACACTTTTTTTTTTCACCTGGACTTTACAACTGGCAAGTTGTCCCAGTTATCGTACACAAAGCCGCTTCACTCAAATGTCATCTAAAAACTTGCTGATACATATAAAAATAGCAAGTCAGCCCACTTGTGTCCTACAGCAACAGCCTAACTTGCGAATCATTACTCCCATTTTCTCTCTGTCTGTTTTTTGTTGGACAACAAAAACTTTTAAGTAGCAGAAGTTGTTCTGTTTACTTGTGTTACACTTAACACAGTTTCTCATCCACAATTCCTTGCACTAACACCCTGTACTTAAAATTACAATCTTTAGCACAGAGCAAAGCTGGTGCTTTTAAAAATCTAGTCTCAAGAACTCTAGCCTCATGAACTCCATGATTCACTATGCCTAAGAGTAATTCACAGATGCTGTACATTAAAAATCTCCAATGTTGTGTTGTTATCTGGTTTTAAACTCTCATGACCTTTTAAGGCTTTACTCATTTTTTCACCCCTTCAGGACGGTGACATTGTTTTTCCCCAGTGAGAACCATGATGCATTCTGACAGATCCCATTCTCCAGAGAGAACGAACACGACAGAAGTCCAGCTACACAAAACAGCTAGCGCTCCATCTAATGCAGGGATGAAATAGGACCAGCAATAGCTATATTAGCACAAGTGACGACTCCTTTTGCCTGACAGATTTAGCAGCATTGTTTGACCACATTCAGTATGCTAGCAGCATGCCAATTCGCTGTTCTGTTATGCACATGTGAATGAAAAAGAAAAAAAAAAAAAAGAATGGTAGGCTTTAGCGCACAAATAATTCAGTAACTCTGAAGTCAGGCATGAGTTTAAACTGAGGAGTGTGTATTGTATGCATCACTTGGTAGGTGTTAAAACAGTAGCCAATGTATATATATACAGTAACTCTCAAGTGAGAGACTGCAGTAGCAGCTGATGTCACACCTACTAGAATTACAAGGCCAAAAAGTGAAATAAAAGATTAAATACTCCTAAATACTTCCTTTAAAGAAGGAAGTTGTACTTCACTACAGTCAAGCATCTCACCATTGACTAAGAACACAAGAGGTATCTTCCTCTTACAGAAAGAATCATGGTTATGATTGGATAATGGATAATCCTGGTGAAGTTCCTATACACTGCTACATTTATTAGATATTTTTAATGTATAAATGCCATTCAATTGCATATTGTTAAGCTGTTCTTAGTAGCTTGTTAAAGTACATGCTGTCAAAATGAAGGAAGTTGAGTGAAATACACCAACTAGAAACATTAATGCACTGTTCTCCACTTCCACTGAAACAGCAATGAGTTACCAGTTAATAAGAGCAGTGAAACATCAGAATCAGTTACTCAGAGGTGCCTATGTAAGACTATATGATAAGTAATCAGCCTCCTAAAACACATCTTTATCAAGACCTTTTATAATGAAATGAGACATCAATTACAAATAATACCCTACCATTATCAACTTGTTGCAAAAAAAAATTAGGACAATCATGCAATCTTTTCGACATTAAAGTATTCTTAATTTACATCCAATTCAGAAGGTGGAAACTGCACAGAAAACCTGAGAATATGAAAGATGAGAAAGCTACATAAAAAAGCAAACTCCACAACACAAATCACTCCTGTATTATTTATATTAACACAGCAACTCTACTTTGCCAGATTCATAAAAATTAGTGCATGAACACTTTACGTTCAACATGTGATTTTCAAAAACAGTAATACATGTTTAGACTGAAGGTATGTCTCAATTTATAGTGTAAAAACAGAAAAAACTGTCTGTAGTATCAAGTTAATGTAGTTACATTGAAAAACGTACTGAATACTAAGCCAGATAGATATCCTCTACGATCATAGCTAAAATTCTGCTATCACACTTGAAGCCATAAGGTGGGAAATATTTCACACTGGTATAATGTGAAGCAAAAGTTTTGCCGAATAAGACATAAAAATTTTAGATTAAAAAATCCACATACATATATGTATGTATATCTATATACATATATATGTATAGATGTATATCAAGTTTTAACATTTGAGATTAATCCCTTAAAAAGTACCTATGACTAAAAGAGTGATTTCTGCAGAATGCACCTAGAGATTTATTTATTTTGATTCCCACAGCTTTCATGGGGGAACCATATAAAGAGCACTTTATTTTGAATATAGGTAAGTTCCAATAACTCATGTTCGTGAAAACAGCAAACAAAAACTAAGAGCTCACACTATTTTCACCCTTGCTGTTTAAGAAAGCTATGAATGTATGAAACTGGCACACTAATATGGAAAAAAGTACACATCCTCTCTTTCATGGCAGTCAGCAAAGAAAGTCACAAAACTATTCCTCTTCCTACGTAGAAATTAATTCTCAGGTAGAAATTAACCATCACATACAAAAGTGCCTATGAACGAGAAAGGAGTGGAAAAGACAGCATATTCAAGGCAGGATCCAGGAACCACCAGAACTTCAGACAAATAGGAAACCATGTATCAGGATTACATAGACACACATGCGCTTCTGAAAACAAGGAAGTAAAACTTAAATGTCTACTGTGATTGTACTGATTTCTCTTTTGCATAAAATGTTGTAAATTAAAGGACCTTTTTCCATTATTATTATTTTAATATTCCTAAGAACAGATAAAGGTGGCCAGAAATAACCAGTCTGGTGTTGCACTCAGCTTGAAGAGCAGCTCCAAAATGGACCACTTTCCAAAATGTTGTCATATAATATTATTTCTAACCAAGACACAGAAATTATATGTGTAGAAAAACCATTCTTACATCCTCACCTTGGAATTATGTTAATTATTCCCAATGTGTGATCTTGTATGGCAGCTTTTTAAATAGCATTGCTTTACTGCTAAAACTTCTAAAAAATGCGTTTCATAGTTGAAATGCTAAGAGCTTTCCCAGGACAGAAAGAGAAAACCGAAGGACCATTCCAAAGGATGACTACAATGCTGACTTGAAAATTAACTACATATAATTTTTGATAACCAAACTATTCTTTAAATGCTTTACAGCAATACAAAATCTAGTGCACTGCATAAACTTCCTCAAAGACCAATTACGAAAATACTATTAAACACTATTAGTTGAGACTACATAAGGTACCAAGGCATATTTGAAAAACTGTTATTTAAAAAAGCCTTGTCTATTCATATATTCATAGAGAGAAAATGTTTAATATAGTCCTCCATTTAAATTTACAGTTACATCCTCAACTCCCAGGAAGATATGATGCTGATGACAAGAATCATAGCAATAAGTCTTGATACATATCAAGTCTTTGTGAATTACTAACTTATTCCCAGCTCCCCCACCTCTGGCCCCCAAAAAAATCCCACCAGAATGTCAGCTCTCTGAACTACAAGATACAGAACTATAACTATTGTATATTATCATCACTATAACCAAACTGCAATTACAGTATCTTAAAATTTCTACCATGACCACTCAATAATATATGAATATAAATTAATCCAGAATACAGTTAAATTCAGGAAGAACTTTCAAAAGCTCAGATGTTTAAAAGAAAAAAGAGAAAGAAAAAAAAAAGGAGACAAAAACCAGAGGGTCAAAATGCTGGAAGCTGGGGAACATTCCGTAACTGTGTGACTATGCATTTGTTTGCTCTGTTGTTCTGCTCTCTTCTCTGCAACAATTATCAACTACTGCCAAGGTTGGAGTGACCCAGTACAACCGTTCTTATGCTCAAGAGCCAGTAAAAGCCTTTTCCAGATTTACAAAATTGCTTATGTCGGTACACAAATCAAATTAATACTTCCCAGAACATCAACAATGAATTTGAATGGTGAGTGTAAGTTTATTGTAATGGTTTAGAAAATTATCTTCAGTTCTTCCAACCCATTTTCTTCTTTTCTGCCACCACTTATAGAAGTAGCAATATCAGGATGGTTGTAATTTTCAGTTTTAACAGAATGCTGCGTCTTTCTGAAATCTTGCAACTAATGTTTGGAGAGTGGGCTACACAAATCTGCTTTCAAAACCACTCAAGAGAATTTTGATCACATATTTCTGTGAATATTCGCAAACTGAGATATGATCCTATTCTAAGACTATTTTCTCAATTAGTATTCTGATTCTTCTCTGCATCGTTTTAATTTAAATGCTACATGGCTCTTACTAATAAACTCTAAGCTGTCAGGAAACAGGCACTGTCCCCAGAAATATCCTGTTACATAGGATATCAGGTAAGAAGTCCATCAACATTAGCTGATGTAGGATAACCAGTCTGCCAATCGAGACATGAAGGGCAATTTGCACAACATGGAAACACCAAAGTAATAACATACTCAAATTCAAACATCAATACAGGGACACAACTAGAAACTACAAGTAATTCACAAACAGCACTGACTGCAGCAGGAAACATTTAAACTGCAGCTCATGTGATTTACTAATTTCCCCATCCTAAAATGCCATAATCAGAAGATTTCAAAATAGTGCTGATTGATGGTATTAGCAGGCTTCATTCCTTCATACTAAGGAATAGGACATGTCCTTGTGTCACACAGGTAATACAGTAACAATGCTGTGACTATTCAACACTTCTACAGGAAGTGTCAGTCATATTTATAGATTTCACGAGATCTAAATACAATTCTCTGAAGACACAAGACATCTAATCTACAGGTCAATCTCAACTTAGAAAAACCTATCCTGCTGAACTAACAGGCTAAGCTAAAAACCGAGCTGCAAACGCCACATTTATAGAAACATTTTTTCTATTTCATTTTTTGTTCTTCATGAAAAAAAAACCAGAAGTCTACCCACGACACACACATATGGTTTGCATAAAGAAGGAGATGAACACATTCTAAATTCTCTAGATATGAGGTTGCTCAAACTGAATTTTGACCTCACTGATGCTCAGGAGGTAACAAAGGAATAAGATTACTTACAGATTTAATAATTTGTTTTTAAAGAAGTAATTTCTAGGCAACAGCTGTTCCTGATAGTCCTCCATTTTTATGAAGTAATTATTTTTAAAAATATGTATTCATTTATAGTCTATGTACACTTCAAGAAAGAAACTGATCTTCTTTGCAGCTAAAAAAACCCAAACAAAATCCCTGTGCTGCTCACCATACATCTTTACATGAAGAGATTAACGAAATTATTCTTTGTTACTCTTACAATGATTGTATATTTTTCCATAAATCACAGGCATATTGTTTTGCTTTAAATACCTTAACTCTGTGCATAAGTATCTCCTACCAATCATTCTGTAGTCTCAAATCAACGGAGGTACTTCATTTCACAATGAACACTTATGCAAATAGGGCACAGAGATGTACTTTTTGGCTCATTTCAGCCAAACAACTGCTAACTCACAGGAGCCATTTCAAAGATGGGCAAGTAACTGTCATCTTTACCATTTTGCCATCCTTTTCGTCTTGGACTTAAATGATTACTGAAAGTATCATTTATAAACAGCATGAAATTATATTCTCTAACAATTTTTCCAGTTGAAATAGAATTAAGTATTTTCATTTTGCATCTCTGACAATTAAGCACATTTCTAGTAAACAAGCAAATAAATAAATAAATAAATAAATAAATTTGAAACTCTGTTTCTGAAATGCTGCAGGAGCAACCACCTGAATGTTCAGATGTACCCAAAACCACAGCAATTAAACATAGTTTAGTTAAACAGCAGTTTAACTAAAATGAGCTTAGACAAGTCTAGTGAAGAACAAAACCAGTAAATTTAGAAAAAAAATCTCCCCTTTTAGGAAAACGTTCATAAAGAATATCACTCAGGTTAATTTTTTAAGGAACAACATTGATTCAAGGGCTACTGCTGTGCAGGTAGAATTTAGGTGAAGAGATTTTCTCATTATATTTATTTAATCAATCCTATGCAGGCCACCACTGACACACAGAAAGCTTTCAAGTATGTGCTAACAGTAAAATTCAGTCACATAACTAAGAAATAGAACTCTAAGTAATTTTCGGTTTTGTTCTTTGGGATTGGATTTTGTGTTCGTTATTTTTTTTACAACACTTTCTCATTTATGCATCTTTACCAGTGTCCCTCCTTTACATCAGATGCAAAGATTTGATGAATACACTTTTCACTAGTCATGTTCTGAAGTTTTGCTTCCAAAATTTTCCATCACCACACCAGATGACAGGCAAATGAAAAAAAATAATTTCTGCAACATATACAAATATACCAACATTGCAGACTCTTAAACTAGGATACATTTTTTTGTGACAGTTACAAGTGCTCCAGTTAAAAATTTGACTAATATCAGCCAGCACTTCTGTAGCAGTGTTATGTCACCTGCCCCTCTGTATCAGAACTACTCATGGGTGCACTGCTCAGTGTGCGAATTCTTCTGTGTTATTGTATAAGCATCTGCCTGCCTGCATGCAGGTAAAACACTTCCAAAGAAATGCAAACTTCTTACTTTATCTGATCTTTTGTGTAGTTATCCAAGCCTCAAGACACATGCTCTTGTCATAGCTGCAAGAACATAGTTAGCATTAAAAGTAGATTACCTGTGCCATTTACTGCTTTAAAAAAGAAATCTCAGGGCAAGTTTCTATTAGTATAAAAGTTAAGAAAAACTTATGTGATTTTTCAGTACATTCCCCCAAGTCAGTCATCAACAGTCATTTCAACATCAGTTCTCAAGCTGTTCTGTAAAGCTCCCGACCATTACTCTTTTCAGCAGTGTCTGAGTTTGCATAGATATTAAGAGTAGGAAAGCTGCAATTTTAACTATGACTATTTCACTTCTTCCCACTTCAGAGAAAAATAACTCTACCTGATGTTAAGCATCTCTTCTATGTTATTAGAGTAAAACTCCTGAGATTGCTATGTAACTGGTAAAGCACACACAAAGGTCATCAGCTTGGGCAAGCAATGCATTTCTTTATGGACAGGAGATGGCTGGCATAGCTTCCTTGTTTACTGTATTTATGATGAGGGGTGTGTTCCTTTACACAGCATCTACACAGGATAGGCTCTAGCAGGAAAAAATACTGAAACCAAGCATTGCTCTGATCTCAAAGTAGGACGTTGGGAAGCAACAGAAAAAACCTGAATAACATTTATGACAAAGACTAGAATATATCAAGAAGGCAGCAGGAGATTTTGACACTTCAGCACTCAGGGAAGAAGGAAGCATGTTGAAGAAAGTAATGAAAACACAGCATTGCTTAAACACCCAAGGAGATGTTTGGATCGGTATATTGGTACCGATCCAAATCACAGAATAATCTCATGTAATAGAAAGTACAAGATCTCAGAACAGTCGTTTTATTCACTGACCACAGCAGCAAGAACAAAGAACCCCCACACAAAAACAAATTTAGAGGTGTTGTACACAGAAGCTTTAAAGACAGATATGAGTATAGATCTTCAAAGACACGGTAGTACCCAATTCCTAGAGAAATCTTAGCAATAAATAAACAAGTCATAATGTTTTCAAGTAGTCTTTTGCCAAAACTTTTCCTTCATTAAAAATATTTCTGTTTTCAAGAAATGGAAAGTGAAAATATTTTAAGCACACATCATCTTAATTCTGAGAAGTCTTAAGACTATAAAAGCAGTGCTTAGGAAGCAAAGCCAAAGGTACAAAAGTGTTATTAATCTAACTGGGACAATGCACTATACAATTCTAAAACAACGGTCACTAACACACAAGTGCAAGCACAAGTGCAGACAGGAAAGTTAAGTGTATGACTTAATTCTGAAGTGCATATATTCAGCACTTTAACTCTCTTACTTTTAAAACCAGTCAAAAGCTTACACATTGCCAAAGAAGTTAGCAGGCCACCATCATTGACCACTTTCCCTTTGCTCCCCCTATATAACAAAAAACTTCAACATACAAAAATAACACAGTCTCACATTTCTCAGTCAGCAAAGTAAGAGGTCTCTCCAACAAATTTTGCCCCATTGTTGCATACTTAGTGTCTGAGGAGACTGAATAAAAACTGTTTCTAATTACCTTTGAACGACTGTTACAGTTTCTGTTACATTCACAAACAAGGGAGCAGAAAACACCTACTGCTCTGTGTGACCCGCTCAAGCACAACATCCTGCTACAGCTACCCATGAAAATTATGGCATACTGCAAAGTGAGGGTGGAAGGTGCCCACATATTTCAATTATTAGGCTATTACAAAAATACTGTTTGAATGGTGTGGTGGAGCCCCACTTCATGTTTTCAAGCCAGGCCATATTTCCCATGAGTACACAGAGAACCACGTAAAGGCTTTCTGTAACAGACTCGCCATCGGAGTGGAAGAACTGCCCCTGAGCCATCAAAAAGTATGCACCAGCTGCCATCTCTGCAGTGGCTCCCTACTGCCATGCTGCAAGCACTTCAAAAGGGTTTTTTTTCCTCCCCCCATTATTTGAGCTTTCAGCATCTGATGTGCGCTCTGTTCCTCCCTGCTTCTTCCATACTGAGGAAGGAAGCTGGAAACAGTATGGTCATCAAATCTCAAGCTGATTTTGGAAACAAAATTCATCCAGCCTTCTTTAACTATCCCACAAATAACCCTTAAAAATGCCCGACATTTCTGTGGGCTGTAAACTGCAAATAGCATCCCAAGATGTTTGCCCTGCATGCAATGCATTACGATTTGCTATGTGGGAACATGGAATCAAATATTACATGGTTTAAAATTATGCAAACACAGTAAGAAAAGTAACACCATTTAGACCTCATGAAGTTAAATGGAACTTCTTTATATTTTATTATTACCTACATGACAGGAGGAAATGAAGCCAAAAAAGGAAAAAGTTATTTTCTCAGATAACACTAGTCAATTCTGTGATATCGGTCTCAGGGAGACAAAAAAAAAAGTTTTCTCTGCTGCTTCGTTCATTTATGTCCTGTTTTACAGTCAGAGGACTTAACATCTACAAAATAGAGAGAACGAGCTACACAAGAGAAGTTGATAAACCAAAGTATGATTTTGTAATGCATGTTTTTGAATAAAAAATGAAAGTACTAATCCTTGAGATGGGTATATTTCAGTTGCTTAAAGAGTACACTATCAGAAAGTGAAGATTGTTACCCTCAAAAAGGAAATGAACACTTACAGACACAAACAGCACCCTACTCAACTTCAGTATGCAGTTGGCACTCGTGCAGTATGCAAACCAGCTCTGAAAAGTTCCTAATAGCCAGTGCCACCTCTGAGCTACAGGATATCAAGAAAACAGGGATGTTGTTTTGAAAAGAAGATGAGCCTGACTACAAATAATGAACCATGAGACTCCTCTCAACTAGCGAAGTTCCAAACTACTTAGGCCTTCAAGACCCAAGGACAACAGCCAAAATTCCAACAAAGGAAAAGGTGTTGGTCACCCAATAAGGTGATTCAGTTACAGAGGTGAGCAAAGAATCACAGAATGGTTTAGGTTGAGAAGGACCTTTCAAGGTCACCTAGTCCAACCTCCCTTCAAAAGCTTAGAAGCAAATGAAGTGTGGATTACACACGCCTTTAACAGTGCCCAGAGCTCCAGGAGATTTATATGCTTCTGTGATTCAGCTTTGAATGCCTGCACAACAGTCAAAAACAAAGAAAGGGCAGGTAATATTTGTATTATGGTTATACCTACAACCATAGCCGAAGTCAGTGGAAAAATTCCTACCAAATGCACTAATCTGGTTGATACCTCCAATTGTCGTTTCTGGCCTTAGGAAGTTACAAGCTTGATTTCAGTAGTCCAATTAAACCAATCTCTCTCATCCCACTGCTAATTCCTTCCAGATGACTGCAATGAGAGTTGTACTGGTGGTGAGTCTGTCCTCCTTTTCCTTTTCTGTTCTATTCTGAGCAGGTAATATAACACAAGGCCAAAATATGAGTGATCTAAATCCCAATTATTAACTGCAATTTTTTAATCAACAGAATACATGACATATGATCTAAAGTAGACAAGGGCAATGACTGTACCCAGTATCTGCACCGTTTTTTCTCACTATACCAACATTATACACAAAAATGTTTATCCTAGGGAGAATTTTTCCAGAGTTGATCAGCCTTTCAGCAAAGTGGTTTTCTTAAAAAATATTTATCTGACTCCCCTTAGAAGATGGGCAGGGCTGAGCGGCTCACAAACAAAATAAACAGAAAACCTCCCCCCTAACATCCCCCTCCCCCCAAAAAAACCAAAAAACAAAACAAACAAATAAAAAAAGAAAAAACAAACAGAAAAAGTAAACCACATACTTACTTTATATTATCATCTTTAACTAGGCTAATAGTGTAAATACAAAGCTCACACATACATACACAAACACCCAAAATGCAGCATCCACCATCATATAAAATGCCTTCCATAAACATAATGTATCATTTTTAACAAGACAAAGCACCAAAAAAGCTCCAAGAAGTAAACCCACTACAGCAGCCATGGTAAAAATTTGTAAAAATCTTGGTGCCTTCTGGGAAAATGTAAGCAACCCTGTAATGATAGGACCAGAGAAAAGAGCAAACCAAACACATACAGAGAAATGTAGATCTCTCTGCAAGCAGCAAGGCACTCCTCAACACTTACTGCTCAAAAAGCCAGAAGAAGTAGAACTCAAAACAGCACAAACTGGAGTGTTCTCCCCGCATCTATTATTTGTCATGAAATTCTTAATACCAGCACTGGTCTCTTGCATGAAAAGTGCAGTCAGTATACAGTCCACAGGTATGGACGAGTAAAGGTCCAACCTGTATGCTAAGTCATGCCATTACTAACAGGAACTTATTCAAAATAAGGCAGTGCCAATATAATTTCTTGTGTTTGAAACAAAGAGGCCCCTGTAACTAGAAGCATATGGCTGAGGCTCTGTTTATGGTGATTCCTGACTTTGCCCAAATCAGATACTTCACATTAATCAACACAAAGTTCAGTTGTACTGGGAAATAAAAAACATTAGAACATTCTTTTAAGCTAATGCAAACCTGAGCCCTGTGGAAAACTATGTGATCTGCACAACACACTGAATCAAAACATTGTGCTATTAGTACCAAATTAGGGTAACAAAATATTTAAAATAATTGCTTACATAAGTATTGTAACAGCTGGAAAAACAAATACTCGTTGTGTTCACCGTGGAAATCAAGTTATCATCTAGCTTAGTTAATGTCTTGCTGAGACTTTTCAGCTTCTTACTTTTGTTTCCTCTTTAAAATGAAGTTAATACCTATCATGGATACAAGGTGCTACATGGTTACTGATCAGTCAGCTGTAGTTTGTCTAACGAAAAACCAAAACCCTTGGATTTTTTGACATCTAAATTTAAAGCAGCTTCTTAAATGATTTTCCCGATTTTTCTTTTGTTAATAGGAGATACATTGCCACAGTGCAAAATACCTTTTTTCACTGTATTTAAAATGTGTTTTGCATCTTACTTGAGAGCCTCTCTTACAACACGTGTATTACATGTGTAATAGTTGTACTGCTACCACTATAAGTCTCTTGGAATCAGCAGGCAGCTGAAAACATCTCATGGCAAAAAGCAGTACCACAATGATAGCTGCCCATCGAACTCTGATTGGAAGATTTCAAACAGACCACATCTCAAAATTACCACTCCAGCATCTAAATTTTGTGTATTGTTCTTTTACCTCAAAACACTTCAGTATGCTATACAACATTAAAAAATTATTAAACCCATTCATTAAAATCCTAATTCTGCAGATTTCATAAACAGGTAACACTGCTTATAGTAATAACTTTGTCATGTGCTTAAACTGTTAAGGCTTTCATTCCACATTTTGCTGATATAAGTTTCACTTGTTTTTGATTGTTAAAGACAGCATTTCTCTAAAGCAATCATGTCCACTGGGAGGTAGAATGAGAAGCGCCTGTCTCTTTAAACTGAGGAAACCCCAGCAGTTTTCCCAGTTATGAAAAGATACTTGTAAATATGATATGCATACACAGAGATAATTTGCAGTCCACGATAAAACTGCTTAACAAAATAATTCTAAACACAGCTTACTTCGTGAGAAATGAGAAATAGAGAAAGTATGATGCCATATCAACAATTCCAAGTTGAAAACACTACTTCTCTGCTGGTATTTTTACTTCCTTTCCATTTCACAGGCCACTTTTATCTCATTGATTCTGTCATTTTCCTGACTACCTCCCCACAAAATGGATCTATTCAGTGTAATAGCCGTCCTGGATCTCCTGAAGCAGAACAGTTACACACCAGCATCAGCTTCATTCCCTCCCCCAGACCAGGACCCTCTGTCCCACGAAATTATCACTGCTTCTAGAGCAATGACATTCCAGTTTGCTTTCTGAATTTTACCCATCTCTTTCGGAGAGTCTAACTCTTACCTCAGTACTCAGCAAGGCAAGATCACATTTTGTACCCTATACATGTGGGTAGGGAACGAAGACCTGTTTGTCTGAGACAAAATTTCTTAGCGTGTAGCAGATATCAGTGTTGCCTCCTTCCTCTTAACCGCCCCCCCCCACCACACACACACAGAGACACATCTGAGAGCAGTGGAGGATGTCTGGAGCAATTTAACAAGCGAAGGGGAGATGAGTGGCTGATGGTCTTGGAGCAAGAGGCTCAGGGCAAGCCGGCCTAGGGCAGGCAGGGATACACGAAAAAGGAATGGAGACGGGAACAGTCGCCGCTGCCGAGGTGCTGCTCGGAGGCGCACGGCACGACCGGCCGGAGGGTCGGGCACTGTAAACAACCCCGTCCTGCGAGCAACGGGGGCTTCAAGGGCAGCCCCAGCGGCGGCCGAGCAGCCTCGGCACGCATGCCGGGAAGGAGGGAGCCCCGCGGGCCCGGAGCGGCCCCGGCGCGGCCTCGGAGCGGCCCCACGGTGCCCGAGAAGCGGCTCCCAGCCGCGGGCGGCTCCGCTCAGCCCCCGCCGGCGGCCCCGGCCCCGCGCCCGCCCCGCGGCACCACCAGGCCGCTCCGCGCCGCCGCGCGCCCCGCCCGCCTCGGGCGCAGCGAGGGTCGGGCGGCCCCCCCGCCCCGCCCGTACCTCGGCTGAGATCGAGGGACACGTTCTCCTCGCCGCTGTCGTTCCGACCTGCAGGGACGGGGGGAGAGAAGCGCGTTAGACGGGCGGGGAGGAAGAAGTCGGGGACGGGGAGCAGAAAGGGAGGAGAGGAGCGTGGGGCGCCGGCGGGCCCCGCGGCGGGGCGGGCGGCGGCGGGGCGGCCCGCAGGGCGCTCCTCACCTCGGATGCGGAGGTGCCTCAGCGAGCGGGCGCGGAGCGTCGCCGCCATGTTTGCGGCCCCGCAGCCACAACACCGGAAACCTCGCCCGCTCTCGCGAGGGGAGGCGCGCGCCGCCGCCGCCGCCGCGGAGGGCGCCCCCCCCCCGGCACCTCCCCCCTCAGCGCGGGGCGGGCGCGGGAGGGGCCTCGCAACAGACATTGGTTTTGTTTGTTCGTTTGTTTTGTTGTGCTTTTGTTTGCTTGTTTCTTTTCTTCCACTCTTCCGGGGTTGGCCCGCCCGGTTTCTCGGCCCTGCGATGAGGCGGTGGTTCACGAGGGTGCGGCGTGACCGTGGGCTTTGTACGCCGGATGTTTTCTGCTTTTCAACGCGTGAAGTAATTAAAAACAGGAAAGAGAAATACCTTTTCTTCGCTTGCTTGGTTTGTGCGCAGCGGGTCTCTCTGTAGGCTCAGGTGCTGGTCTACTTCTCACTGCTTTTATATTTGTGAAACTTACTTAATAAATGCATATTTAAAAAACAACCACAAAAACAACAAAAAAGAAAAAAAAACCAAAAAAAAAAAAAAAAAAAAAAAACAAAAAAAAAAACCCACAATGTGGTAAAGAAGTTCCAGTGCAAGAAACCATGCTGGCTCCTTTTTAGGGAGAATTTTAAATTTGCTGATGGCATCCCACATCACACCCTGGTGCTATGGACAGCCATAGACAAGGCAAAACCTTGTGCTCTGGCATCCCAAATTCTCTACACCAAATCCAGCAAATAATTACCAAGCTGAAGTGTGGAGGTAGCCAACCATATAAAAACACCTTCACAAGCTCAGATAACTGTTTACCTGTTTTCTAGTCAATCATTTTCCACTCTGAATTTTCACTCTTCTCTTGAGGTCTTTCAATTCAGATCCAGCATTACTCATAAAAATCTGAGTTTTTAAAGTATTCATGAACATTAAGTTTCGTCTCAAAATTTTTATACTTATTGGTGCACTTCTAAAACATTAATACTGATTTAGGAGAGTAAAATAATTATTTGGTAAGCCAGAGTGGAAAAGCTTTCTGGCATATCAGTTACTGTCAGGCATAGAAGAATCTCGTTACAATATAAATATATCAAGTATACTTAATTTAAAATATGATTTTCAAAAACTGCTGCATCATGATTGTTCTTGTTAAATATGAAGCTAATGTTTTGGGGGAACCAAAGATTCTCAAAACTGAAAAAGCTCTAAACAATAAAATCTCATCTGTCCATGACACAGGAACAGAACGGGTCGAACTTCCTTGAGCAGTTTCATCAATACGCCTCAGGGCTGTCCTTTAGGGTTTCATGTCCTTGGCCTCCTGAAAATGCCAGATTAACTGTTGCTGGTGGTATTGCTGCATCCTATTTACTGCAAATTCCGTTGTTGTCTAATTATTTTCATGTAACTTTGACTCATCACTAAGCATTGGCCCACTCTTGGACTTGTAATCTCTGTGTAAAGTGCTCTGGACACTCATGCTAAATGTTCTGCCATTCAGCTCCTGCTTTTTCCCTAAGAGATACAAAGTCTGGGAGATGTGAGGTATTTCAAGAGAACCCAAACATCATATTTCAGCAAGGGAGAATAAGAAAGGAGCAATGTTTAAATCCCAGAGTACTCTTTAGCAGGCTTTTTTTTTCCTGCAGACACCCTTTAATGATCAAAATAAAACATTTATCTTGGGGTGCTTCAGTTTCCTATGTCTTTTTCACCCTAATTATGTTTGGATTCTGCAGGCAGAATTGAAGTTGTCTCTGATAATGACGCACAAAAGAACGTCATAATGTAAGTTATAAGTGCTAATCCACAAGGTTATGTTAAAAGTAGTTTGAGGTATAATTAATATTTGCCACAACTGGAAAAAAAATAAGGAAATGGAACATTAGCTTTTTAATTTTTCATTATGGTGAAATGGAAAAGACTAAGAACGCATTAACTTTAACTACCACTTAGATCCCCACAAAACAAACAAACAAACAAACAAACAAACAGCCCCATACACAAGGCTGCAAAGAGAGTCAGGGCCTTAAAATGTTGTAGTCACCACTGGCATGAGGAGTCCTCACCTAGGAGAGCAGAGGATATTTTTCGGGCTGTTTTTGGAGCTTCTCCTATGTTCTAGTCTTCACTCAAATGTGGGGAAAGAATCACAAAAGTTTATTTAAAGAATTATAAGGGTTCCTTACCTGTCAAATTTTCTACACGCTTTCATCAACCACTACTGCTCCTGAGTATGCAGACGGGGAGAAATATGGAGAGAAAAAAAACCTCTTTTGCCCATTTGGAGGGGGAAAATTAATACCAAAGAAAAAATTAACTTCTGCACTTGGCTTGTGTGTGGATCATTACAGATGATCCAGCATATGGCAGCCTCTTCTATTTATTTTTTTGTCTTTCAGCGTCTAAAACACAGTACATCAAATCACTATAAATCCAGTCAAAGAAAAGATACATTAATGGCCAAATGGGGAATCAGAATGCTTCAATTCAATTATTCCTTTATTATTTTATGTGAGGATAACTTCTCTATGTAGTTTAGTAAATCTCCAAAAGCCAGGGACACACTGTGAAAGCAGAATTTCCTGTGAGCTGCTGGTGTATTTCCTTTCCCAACTGCAAAACATGACATATGAGACCATAGCAATCCTCTAGTGTCACCTGGAGGTTTGCAGAAGCAGGTTGGTCTTGAAACCACAGTAAAATGTTTCTACCTGTTCAAGGACTGGAAAGGGGCTCCTAAAACTTGAGTCACATTTCTGTGCATGCATGCAAAGGACTCAGAAAGAAGCTGCTTTATTCCTTCCTTTTCCAGTCACAAATTGTTGCTTTTGCCCCCTCATGTGTGGGGCAGCCTTTTTGCATACTGAACAAGGATATGCCATATGCTGTAGAAGAAACTAATTTGTGAATTACAAGTCCTCAAGAATTAAAATCCGAAATAAAGATCAAAAAGAAAAGCTTTTCACTTGTTTGGGGTCAAATAAAGCAAGCTAGTGGCAGAGCCTTAACTGTCTTGAATCATTTAAACTGCATGGAAATGAATATGGATGTGCAATGTACACCAGCTGCAGTCTGTCCATCACATAAATGTAGAAGAAGAAAAAAACATACACTTGGATCAAGCTATGCAGACAAGAACTTACTGAATTCAACTGAGCTACTGTGATTTGTAGCTGAAGAGCATTTTATCTTATGCAAATGTACTTGTAATACTCTTCCTTAATTTGCAATATCATAAAATTGGATATAAATAAATGATAAATACTAATGACAGTCAGACAAACAAGAAGAGGAGAAAATCTAGAGAATAGGATCAAAAGGTTAAAACAATCATGCCTTCTTTGGTTTTTCTATACTGTTAGCAAGAGTTTTTGTAATCACCCTATTTGTTTAGTCTTATTCTTGACATGAAGCCAATCAAACTGCATAGAACATGGTAAAACATGAGCTCAGTTCTCTGCACCTAAGAAATACTGTGAACGGAGGTATAAAAATGAAAGGTACAAAGGAACCATCACCGAATGAAGTGTCTCAGAAGTTTATCAGATACCAGTTTGTCCATCTAATGTTTCAAAAATCACTTGACCTGATTTTTCTTTTGTAAAAAAAACTCAGACTGTAAAAATATCTGTCTGAGCAGCAGCTCAGAATCAGGTCAAGAAAGACACTGAGGTACTTGAGTGAGTCCAGAGAAGGCCAGTGGAGCTAGGGAAGGCTCTGGAGTCCTATGAGAAGCAGCTGAGGGAGCTGGGGGTGTTTATCCTGGAGAGAAGGAGGCTCAGGAGAGAGACCTTATCACTCTCTACAACTGCCTGATGTGTTGTATCTAGTGAGGTGGGGTCAGTCTCTTCTCCCAGGCAGTAGGACAAGAGGGAATGGCCTCAAGTTTCACCAGAGAAGGTTTAGACTGGATATTAGGAAAGATTTCTTCACTGAAAAGTTGGTCAAGTGTTGGAACAGGCTGGCCAGGGAAGTGATAGAGTCACCCCTCCCGGAGGTATTTAGGAGCTGTATAGATGTGGTCTTTAGGGACATGCAGTAGTGGTGGACTTGGTAGTGCTGGGTTAACTTGATCATTGTTTAAGATCATTGTACTCAATGATCTTATATGTCTTTTCCAACCTAAACCATTCTGTGAGTCTAAGAACCGGTCCTAGTAGATTTTTGGCTTAGATGTTCCACTGTTTCAATGAAATCAAATCCAGCTCATCAGCACATTTTTAGTAGCTGGGCAAATGCATAGTATCATATTAAATTATTGGCAGCTCTGAACGACCAGTGGTCATTCTGAAGCAACACACAGGTCCTAGAGCAGGCCTGCACCATGCCTGACCCATGGGCAGCCATGCACTGAAATCCTCAGACCTCCCTGTGCTTCACAGTTGGCATAAAGTGGTACGAGCCTGAATGCTACATCTCCATCCAGATACAGAGCAGTGTGTGGGAGGATGCAGCTGCAGCTCTGGGTTTGTGTGCCTGTTGTACAACAGCAGGACCTGCTAGGGAGGGGGTTGTGCTGCAAGATTGGAAAGGCATCCTCTTCAGAGGATGTAAGAAAGGAGACAAGGGGAAAAAGATGACCCCATTAGCTGCGGCTTAATCTACACAAATCAAAATCCTTTATTGTCCCATTCTTGAGATTTTGGTCTGTGTCCCCATAATACAGCAACAACCAGAAATTGGAAGGGTCCTTAAAATGTTCTGACTCCTGGGAACAGTGTCTTTTAACTGTGGGTGCTACCAGAGGATCTGAGAAAAATTCAGTGTGGCCAGAGCTGGGTTGAAAACCTAGCAGAATCTGGGATATTGGGAAGGACAGAGGTCTTGAAACAGAATTGCAATGTGAAAGCAGGGATATTGCATTTTACACCCCTCTGCTCCCTTGGGAATCTATCTGGCTCATGGGGTCACCTGGGGAGGGTAGTGGTGATGTGGAGATCCTGTAAATATGTGCTGAGGATACTTTGGACAGCCTTGCATTGGTCTTGATCCAAAATTGCCTGATTTAGGCAATGTGACAGCAAAGGCCATCAAGGTCCAGTGCCCAGGGATGTTCCCTGGCAGAGTTTTAAATGACTGGTATGGATGCAGCTGTAGGCTGCATCTGGTTATAGGCAAGGTGTGGGTTGCCAAACTGCTCAGACTGGGACAGTGCAGAAAGTAAGTCAAGCAAGGAGGGCGTTAGTGGGTAACTACTGGGTTTTAGTGGATGCTGAATATTATTTCACTGAACTTTTGATCCACACGTTAGACTTTTTGATTTGTCCATTTTGGTCTCATGTTCACCAAAAAGCTTAGAGAAAAATAAATGAGCAATTTGCAGTTGCTAGTATTGGGCTTGCTTTCTGGGGTGTGAATGCTCTCCTGGCTTATGTGCTACATTGGTAATATATTGCTGAGCTAACCTTTACAAATACAATTAACTAGCTATATTTCTACATATATTGTTATGGAAAATGAGTTCTATAGGCATTGTTTCAGTAATATAGTTGGAAAAAGTAATGTGGTTTGCTATAAACAACCCCCAATACCTAACAGATCTTTTAGCTCAGTAAATTTCTTCTTTTTTTTTCTGAAATTACTCTGATTTTGAAAATCATGCTAATCTAAATTAATTCACAAAGATAGTACCCTTAAATAAAGAAATAGAAGATATTAATAAAAATCAGAATTGATAGCAGTTGTTTATAGTGTTAATATTTCTTCAGTGTCCCATAATACAAGAAATTAAAAAAACGAACATACAGTGCATAGCAGAAAATTAAGAGCAGCAGTAAGTATCATACTAAAGCAATAATAATCAGTGGCAAAATAACAGAATGTCAAGTGCTGCAACAAGTCTTCCTGATTAACTGGGCAGGTTGCTAACTAGACTGTTAATTAGTACAGCCTTAGGCACCCGTTCATGTGAGATTTTTCCCAGCATTCCACACTGTATAATCCTATTGGAGCTGTGAAAAGCAGCAGGTGTTTAGTTTGTGTATGGTTGGCATAATAATTACACCTGAGAAAAAAAACTTTAACAAAACACAGCTGCTGTTTCTGTCCAAATAAACTTGGGTAATAGTGCTGAAGCTCTATGTAAGGATAATTTATCATCAACTGCTACAAAATTTATATGGCAGCAGGAACTATTTTTTGTAACTCAGTGTCTTTTCTTAAAAACTGAAGAAGCCCATTAGTATCTTCTTTGGGCACTGGCTGACAAACACTGGCTAACATTTTAACAGTAATGATGTTATACATCATGGTATCCATACTGAAATATTTGGGTATTGGGAGATTCTCAGCAGCCAATGGCTGTTATTAGAACATGCTTGAGTCATGTTACATGGCCAGTAGCAAGTGGCTTACTATGAATATAGAAGCAAAAAAAAAGGATGGGATAGAATAGAATTTTTTTTTTTAAGTTTAAGCTGGCAGTTGTGAGATTTAGCTATATATAGAATCCAACTTGAGTAGTAAAAAAACTCCTCCAAATACTGAAGGCAGTGGAAGGTATGTTTGACCTGAATTTAAATGCTGTGGGATAAACAGCCTCAAACTCAAAATAAAAGAATTATAAGTCTCCTCAGTGCCTGTTGAGTCATTAAACCTCTGCTGGTGTCACCCACAGAGTTAGGAATCTTACACAAAAAAAGGGCATTTAAACAGAGCAGCTTTTAAAAATGGAATAAAAATGAAAGTGCCACAGACAGGAATGCAGAAGTAGGGGAACAGTTTAAAAGGATGAAAAGAGAAAGGGATAAAGAAGGAGAAAAACAAAGAACAGAATGCCATGGTCAGATGGTCACGGAAAAGAGGAATAATTATGGGGAACAGGAAGTAATTGAGTAAAAAATGTACAGAGAACATCTCAGGCTGTGAAAGGAGGTAATGACAACAAAATACAGAATTTCTTTGGATCAATACAGAGGAAGAAACTGGGCTTACCTGTATGAGTTGGAAGGTGTGTGACAACATTGTCCAAGGCAGGAGAACATGGAAGAAGCTGAGATGCGGGAGAAGGGAAGGGAGCTTGGCAGTGTGTCCCTTCTGTCAGCAGCAAAAATGGACAAGAGCCCCGTATTGTGTGTCTGTGTTTTGTGTACATTTTCCACCTGAAGCACACCCACACATAAATGGAGGATCAGGCAGCTTTTCCTGTTAAGAACTTGAAAATCAGGAATCAGGCCAAAGGAAAAAAAATAAAAAAGCCAGTGCTAATTTTTCCTTTCTTTGTTTGTCTCATGATGCCTGAGCAGTGGGATTTTGTGATATTACTGAAGTAATGCAAATCGTATAATATTTCTTAAAATCCTTGGTATCCATCTAATTCACATTTCATTCATGTTTATGTTGACATTTTGCCTACTTCCTTTCTGCCCAGTACTGAATGTTTCAAATTCAAGCAATATTTACGTGTCTGTGTGTTAAGAGGAAAGATACACAGTTTCCTATATTCTTTGTAACAAGGCCTACAATATTAAAAGCCTCCAGCAAGACACTTTATACATTTATTAACATCTTAATCTTCTCTCTCAAAGTGCTTTCGAAGGAGGCAAATAGAAATGATTTACCAAATTCTGTGTATGTTCAGGAATCATCTATCTAGAATGAAACACAGAGAAGGAAAGCTATGAGATCATTCTATTTTGCTGCACCCAGGGGACCAGGGGCTACCACACTGCTGCTCAGCACCAGGTTAGAACATGCTCTACATGGTGTTCTGCAGCACCATGGCTAATCAGAGTGGCACTGAAATGGTTCCCAAGTGGCTGGGGTTCTGGAAATTGCTTAGGATGACCCTTCATCTGCACTACCACCTTATTTCTTAGCCAGGTTAAGCAGTCAAGGTGGAGGGCTTGTAGGGTTATGCTGTATCCTGAGTGAAGTGCTTCTGATAGATAAGTTAGCTCTTTCAGAACTAGTTTAGATGTCTCAGCTTTGGATCTACTCAGACCATTTACACATAAAGGTTTAATTCTGGCAAGAGCCATAGAGATCACTCAAAACCATACCAACAAACTGCCTGTCAACATGGGAGCTGCAAGATAGCAAATTATATAAAGTGCAGTAATGTGGACCTCTAAATTCTACTATTAGTCCTCACTTTGTATAAAGTTTCACAATATAGCCTAACCTATTATTTACATCTCATTTTAATCACTATCCCCTATCTACTCATCTTTTTATTACTGTAAACTTAGTTCAAATCTGATTCCCTTTTATCACAAGATAACCCACCTTGCTGATCAAGAGAAGCCAGTTGATATAATCTTTTTGGATTGCAGCAAAGCTTTTGATACTCTCACTGTATTCTTCTAGACAAAATGTCCAGCCCACAGCTGGATAAACATCCTGTGGTGGATGAGCAGCTGGCTCATGGGTCAGGCACAGAGGGTTACAGTGACTGGAGTGACATCAGACTGGTGACTTGTCACTGGTGGGGCTCCACACGGCTCTGTTCTCAGCCCTGTGATCTTCAACATCTTCATAAATGACTTGGACACAGGACTGGAAGGGTACTAAGCACAGACAATACAAAACTGGGAGGAGCTGGTGACCCCCTCAAGGCAGATTCTGTACCTGGGAAGGGGCAACCCTGGAGGTATGAACAAATTGGGGAATGAGGTGCTGGAAAGCAGCACTGCAGAAAGGGATCCTGGTCAATGGCAAGTTGAACCTGAGCCAGCAGTGCCCTGGCAGCCAGGAGGGCCAACCCTGTCCTGGGGACATCAGGCACAGCATCACCAGCTGGGCAAGGGAGGGGATTGTTCTGCTCTGCTCTGCAATGGGGTGGCCTCACCTTGAGTGCTGGGGACAGTTTTGGCTGCCACAATGTAAGAAAGGCATTAAACCATTAGAGAGTGTCCAAAAAGGGCCATGAGGGTGGCCAAGTGTCTGGAGAGGAAGCCACGTGAGGAAGGGCTGAGGTCACTTGGTCTGTTCAGCCTGGAGAAGACTGAGGGGAGACCTCATTGCAGTTACAACTTCCTCGTGAATGGAAGCAAAGGGGCAGACACTGATCTCTTCTCTGTGGTGACCAGTGACAGAAACCGAGGTAATGGCCTGAAGATGAGTCAGGGGAGATTTAAATGTTAGGAAAAGGCTCCTCACATGGAGATTGGTTGAGCACTGGAATAAGCTCCTCAAGGAGGTGATCACAGCACCAAGTCTGCCAGAATTCAAGAAGCATTTGGAGATTCTGTGATTCTGTAGTCTATTTACAGTATAAATATTGCACACTAATACTTTTTAAACATAAGATGTTGTCTCTCTTTTCTTTGTATTTAATCATAAGCAGAGGAAAAGAAGAGGAAGATAAAATAGTGAGAGTCCTATTCTAGGAAAGTATAAAAAAAATTTTAGCTTCAGTGATTTGGTTTTATATCCAGGATTAATGGATATGTGCTACAAATTGTTCTCTGTGCCTTCCTTTCATACATTAAAATGGGGATAAAATGTTTTCCTTTCTCACAAAATAAATCCATTCCTATTCAAGGGAATGTGAGATATTGTGATGAATGCCATGAGAAACTAATAATTCTGTGTGCAGCATAAGCTTGAGAAGATTTGCACTAAATGAAGGAGTGACCAGAAACTGAACGAGCACGGCTGAACAACTGCCCTTTCTGCTAGTTCTCTTCCAGCCCATGCACTAAATGAGGCAGAGATCCTGTGGAAAAAAATACGGAGCCATCATGTAATTATAGAGCACACACACAGTCAATGATGAATCCACACGAGGAGGCAGAACAGAGGCTCTGCAAATACAAGTACATCTATTGACTCTCCTAGCATTCGACTTCTTTTCACTGCATGCAAAAATTTTTCCACGTAGGACGGTCTGGGGCTGCTGTACAGAAATCATAAAGGTACCCTTTTATGGGTCCATTAGTTTTCTCAGAAGCTGCCTTAATATATACATAAAGTATACTCGCACACACAGATGCACGCATGCTTATGCACACGTGCTTACAACTGTGTCTGTTGTAATGTACTGGTAAGGGGTGTTCTAATTCACACAGAGAATCTACCTTCCTCCCATGAATTTTCATGCTCTCACTAAAGTACTGATCTTTACAGCTGAGAATGGATTATGCAAAGAGATCACACATAGAAGAAATTTTGTTATGACTGTGGGAGGGGTAGCCAGGGGATCTGCAATTATGTGGATCGAGAATATAAACCTCTTACACAGGAATGTGCAAGAGATCAGCTGCATTCCTTCAGTCCAAAGCCTGTGGTAACAGCAGAGAAATGTTATAAAGCTACTGAATTAGAGAAGTCTTTTTTGCCCTCCCAGTTTTGGTTTTGCTTAGCCTGTTTACTGGGACAGCATAGAGGTACAACACAGATGGAAACCAGCTCTGTTTACCCTAACTAGGATATTAATGCTGAAACCTAATTTTTATGTCAATATTTTGATGTTTTCACTGCTGACTGTTTTAGCAAGCACAGCCAAATACTGCAGGATTATAGACTGAATTCAGAGGTGGAAAAATATCAAGTGAACAGCTTTCCTTTTCTTTCTTTATGTCTTTTAAAAGATACTAGAATAAATTACAGGTGAGAAACCCTTAGAATATAGTCTATCTTAGTATAAATTTTCCTGTCTGGAAGATTTTCTGCTTAGATTTCACTTTCTGGGTAGCAATTACTAACAAATGCCACATTGCATTTGTGCAACCTTTGCAACAATAATAAAGTTGATTTTCACTCTGTTAGCTGTTCAGTGGTAATTTTCAGAAGTTACTGTTCAGCTACTGTTGTTCTACTTTGACAGAAGACACTGTACCAACATTTCTTGTTAAACAGAAAAAAACTTTTATTCATAACAAATAAAATAAAGTATCCAGCAAATGACATTGGTAAAAGTTAGAAGATAGAGTGCCAGTAATTTTTCAGTGAGTAATACTGTACAAATTCATTTTAACACCCTGCAGCAATCACATATTTGATTTGAACAAGCAAATCACAGAGTTTTAGCCATAAGTATATTTATTTCTTTTCATTATTTAATGTGTCATATGACCAATTTAGTCAGTATTATTAATACAGAATTGCAGTGCCTACATACATTAACACTAAGGACATGGGAAAACTATGTAGTTATGTAGCTGTCTGCATGCCCACTCAATTCTTTGGCGTATCACTAATTTAATGCAGACAGCTATTGCAATGGTAGAAGCCACCCAGGGGGTGGCTGAGGAGAAAATAGATAGACTGGATGAATGGTGGGAAGGCACCACTGTGTGACATCTCCCTCCTTGTGCTTATTATGGTTTCTCCCTGTTGCAGCTATGTTAATTCTGTCACAATGGTTGGTCAGTTGTCCCCCCACCTCTCTTTACATATTCATGTCCTTCAAGAATGTTCTCCCAACCTCGACATCCCATTGGCCTGGCCCCCTTTTCCCCTCCCCTGCTCTTCACTGGCTGGCCCCCCTTGTGTTGTCCCTCCCCTGTTCTGCCCCTCAACCCTGTCCCCATTGGTTGATTCTCCCCCTGTAAAAGGTGATGCTCTGCCCTGTTTGCTGTCCCTTTTTCTTCCGTGGACCCTTCCAAGACCAATAAACTCGAGAATCCATATAAAGGATCCCTCTGACCTCTTTACTCGGTGTCAGTCTGCTTTCCTCGGGGAGCATCTGTGGCTACTATCTTGCCAGCAGGGCTGCAGCTTGCAGTAAGGATCACTGGGATCCTGCCAGGGGGACCGCCTAGTGCTGGCAAGAGCCTCGGGCCGGGGCCCTTTGGAGCACATGTGGCTGCGGGTCTGTCCAAGACCCTCAGAGGAAGCGTTACATTTTGTAAGCTTTTATTCTACAAGTGGCCGCCGGAACAGGGACCTTTCTTCAATGTGCCCTCGGACATTTCACTACAGTGTTGCCACTTCACCGATGGAGCGTCTGAGTTTAATCAGTCGGTCCAGAAGGCTGCTGAAACATCACAGCAAGACACCAGGACCTCAGCAGGGAGCTTCTGTTGCCCTTAGGAGTTAGGAGCCGGCCGGAGGAAACCTCGGGGAGGAGCCGACCGGACAACCGAGCAGCTGCGACGCAGACACAAGAGCCTCACCCGGACGCTGTGCCACAGGGAAGGGTGAGTGAGAGACTTTGGGGGTAACTCCTTAGAGTACCCTTTAAGCTTCCTATTCTTAAGTTGCTATTTTTCCTCCTTGCTGAGGGTGAGGAGGCTGGGGAACATGGGATCCGGGATCTCAACACCCCAGTGAGAGGTTTATAACCAAGTTAAAATTCCCTTAAAGGCAGGCAAAGTTAACTTTTTTAGGAAGTTGTTAAAAGGTTTTATTAGGTGGATTTTCCTTTATGTTCCGGATGTTTCTGTTGAGTCAGTTAAGCAATTATGTTTTTGGGGTCTTGTGGGGAGGAAGTTAACCCAGATTAGGCAAAGTGGGGATCAGTCTGTGGGAAAGTTTTTTCCTTTACAAATTTTAATTTATAAATCCGTTAAGGGATTTTATTTGCAAGGGAAAGGGGATGTTAAAGTTGGGTCCTCTCCTGTTTCCCCTAAACCGTGTTCCTGTTCCCACTCTCCTTACCCCACTGACCCACCGCAGCAGAGATCGGGCAGTGGAACCCATCACGCGATGCAGGGTTGCCACCATCTCCCTGACACCCTCCAATCCTCTCTGAACCCCTTCTGCGGCAGGCCTGATCACCCTGTTGTGGATTCACCCTTACCCCCTGTTCCTGCATCCCACTACCCAGTTGCGCCAGTTGCGCCCCCCCTCCAGAACTCTGCATGAGATGGCGCCAACCGCGTGGCCGTGTCCACCATTCCACCACCACCGTCCACCATTTCACAGTCCCTCCCCCAAGCCACCTTTCCTGCCACCACACAGAGCCCGCCCCTTGTGCTGCCCCCCGCACTGTACACACCTTTGTCAGGACCTCCCCTTCCGTCGATGGGTGTTGCTGCGTCAGGACCCACCCCTCTGTCTGGGAATCCCTTCCACTTGGGATCCTCCTCCGGAAATCCCTTTGTCCAGCAGAGCGTGTTCCCCGCCCACACCCTCAGTGTTCCTGCCCCCTCTGCCAGAAGCTCCACCCAGCCTTCCAGTTCCCACGCTCCACCTTCTGGTTCCCATGCCCCCCCTTCCAGCCCTTACCATCCCATGGCCAGAGATGGGTGTGGGGAACCCCAGGGAATGGGAGGGGTGGAGGGAGTGTTCGCAGCCCCAGTCACATACAGCATCAACGGGGCCAATCCGCGGCGGACGCCATTTGCCCATGCGGACCTTAAAGAACTGTGTTAAGCGGCAAAGGAATTTGGGAGGGACTCCCCCTATTTTAAAAGTCTCCACATGACACCGGCAACTAACACCCTCACGCCACATGATTTAAAGACATTAATGATAGGCTTTCTCAATTCCAGAGAGTACATCACCTGGGAGAGGACCTGGAAAAGACAACTAAGGGATTTAGTTGCAAACTATCAAAAGGACCCCGCCAAAGCACACCTTACTCTAGACCACCTTTGCGGGGAGGGCAATTTTGAGAAGCTGATGGACCAAACTGGGCTCCCAGAATCAGTTTTATCAGACGTTAAGTCTGAAGCCCAAAGAGCGTTATCACTTACCCCCTCCAAAACAACACCTGTCACCAGAGTGTCCTCCATTAAACTGGGCCCTAACGAACGATTCGTAACTTTATACAACTGCCTTACGGAGGCAATCCTACACTGTGGGGAGGATGTGGGTGCCCAGTGGGGAATGTTGCGGATGTTGGTGGTGGAAAACACCAATGAGATGTGCCAGAGCGTACTGAGGACTCTCCCCCTGGACCCATCCCCTACTGTTGAACAAATGGTCAAAGTGTGCACAAGAGTGATTCTGTTTGGGGCTTCTGGAATTCAGGAGGGGAGGAGTAGGATGGCTGCAGCTGTGACATCTAAGCCCAGCGAAAGCCTAAGGTGTCATAACTGTGGGGGTCCGAACCATTTTGCCAAGAACTGTTTATTGCCCAAGAAGCCTAACCGTGGTCCCAAGCCTTCCGTTCCAGGCAACCAACCACCACAGCCTGGAAACTAGGAAGAGAGCATGGAAAGGCCCTGCGTGACGATATCAAAGTAGAGGCCTCACCCTCCGGTGCCGCCACATACCATCTCAACGGACCAAGAAGGGAAGACCCATCTAACCCACGTGCTACTCAAGGGACCAGACTTGATGTGGTGAGTGACAGACCCCACAGATTTCACACAGACACATTGGTAAAGTTGACTGTGAAAGTAATTCACTCACATGCAGTTGATGTCCTCATCAGACACTACTAAAACACCGCCGGAACTCTTTGTGTTCCCACTGATGCATAGACTGATACCGGACAGACCTTCCACATTTCTGTTAAATGTTGTAACCCACCATGGTTTCTGCCCAGGGGTCAGGTGGTAGCACAGGCTATCACCCTCCCCTCACAATATCCTCTTTGTTGCTCTCCATCTATATTTTGGGCAGAGTAGGTAGGAAGAGACAAACTGACCCTACAGTGCAAGCTAAAATATGGGGACGCTGTTGCTGCACTTAATGGGATGGTGGACACTGGAGCAGACGTTACCATCATTTCACAATCAGCATGGCCACCGTGTTGGGGTCTTGAGTCCATGGGCAGGAGAGTCACAGGAATCGGGGGAGCCACGCCCGCTGTGCAGAGTATGAACAATATTATCATAGACGGTCTTGAGGGACGGGCTGCCACCATCCGTCCCTTTGTAATCCCGTCAGGGTTTACCCTGTGGGGCAGAGACCTTTTATCGCAATGGGGGACTCAGCTAGAAATCCCAGCTACACCACAGGATTTCTAGTCAGGGCCACTGTGGAGCGCGCCACTCCATCGCTTACATGGAGATCCAACAAACCTATCTGGATCAAACAGTGGCCCCTTACAGAGGACAAGCTGGGCACGCTAGAGTCCCTCGTGGAGGAGCAGCTCTCCACGAGGGGCTGTCGTCCCATCTGACAGCCCTTGGAACTCTCCTGTCTTTGCTCTGTGTAAGCCTGGCAAGGACAGGTGGAGGCTCCTCCATGACCTCCCAGCCATCAAAGAGGCCACTGAGGACATGAGTCCCTTGCAACCACGGTTGCCCTCGCCCTCTATGCTCCCTTGATTGTGGAAGTTACCAATCATGGACATCAAAGACTGCTTCTTCCACAAACCGCTACACTCCCATGTTGCCCCCCTGCTTCGCCTTTCTGGTATGTCCATCAAGCAAAAGGCCCCAGTGTGCCAGTACCACTGGACTGTCCTTCCAAAAGGTATGAAAAACAGCCCCACGATATGCCAGCGGTATGTGGCCAAAATTTTGACTCCAGTCCATAAAATGTTCCTCAAGTCAATTATATATCATTACATGGATGACATTCTAGTCTGTGCTGCAGACAATGACCAACTGGACAGGACTTTGCAAGATACTGTGTTGGCCATTGAGAGGGTGGGCTTTGAAATCCAACCTGAAAAGATCCAGAAATCCTGCCCATGGACATACCTGGGACTCCGCATCAATGAGCGGACCGTCGTACCCCAGCAGCTCGTCATCCGGGATGACCCGAAGACCCTATGAGATGTACACCAGCTCTGTGGGTCCATCAGCTGGGTGCGTCCCCTGCTGATGGCGTCATGATGGAGGACCTCACCCCACTCTTTGACCTACTCAAGGGCAGCAGGGACCTTGACTCGCCAAGAACCATCACTGCGGAATCCCAGGAAGCCATGGGTAAGGTTCAGGTAGCCCTGTCCTCTCATCAGGCACACAGAACACACCCTGACTTACCGTTCAGCTTCATCATATTGGGTAAGTCTCTAAAATTTCATGGCCTCATCTTCCAATGGGACGCAGGGCAGAAGGACCCTCTGTTGATCATAGAGTGGATCTTTCTTGCCTATCAGCCGTCCAAGAGTATCACACAGCCACAGGAGCTGATGGCCAGGCTTATCCTGAAGGCAAGAGTTCGCCTCCACACCCTTGCTGGATGTAACTTCATATGCATCATCATGCCATTAGTCTCAGAGTTCTTGGAGGAATTGCTCCAGATGAATGAGCACCTCCAGTTTGCCTTAGACAGTTACGCAGGCAGATTGGACACAAACCATCCAAGACATCTGCTGTTTAGTACAGCGTTCGATTTGACCCCAAAACCAAAATTTAGCAAAACTCCATTGAAGGCCCTAACAGTTTTTACAGATGGCTCTGGAGCATCCCACAAGTCAGTGATAACTTGACAGGATCCTCGGACACAGCGGTGGGAAGCTGATGTCCAGGTGGTGAAAGGATCATCACAAATTGCAGAGCTAGCCGCTGTAGTTAGAGCCTTCGAAAGATTCAGCGAACCTCTTAATTTGGTAACGGATTCGGCTTATGTGGCTGGAGTAACTATCAGGGCAGAACATGCTTTATTGAAAGAGGTCTCAAATCCAAATTTGCACCAACTGCTCTTGAAGCTTGTATACTTGCTTTCCCACCAAGAGCATCCGTACCATGCCATGCATGGTACACAAACCTCCCAGGACCCATCACAGAAGGCAATCGGAGGGCCGATGCTCTGGCCATAGCAGCGCAAGCACCTAATTTACCAGACACCTTCGCACAGGCTAAGCTGAGCTGTCAGTTTTACCATCAGAACGCCCCTGCGCTCAAAAGGATGTTTGACCTATCCTGTGAGCAGGCAAAGGTGATCATGGTTACACGTCCCAACTGTCAATCATACCAAGTGCCCTCACCCGGGCAAGGGGTCAATCCCCGAGGTCTAGAAAGCTGCTGGATCTGGCAGACAGATGTCACTCACGTTCCTTCCTTCGGATGACAAAAGTACATCCACATGTTTGTAGACACATTTTCCAGAGCTGTATATGCTTCTGCCCATGCAGGTAAGAAGGCCAGAGACGTAAAGAGACCTTTCCTACAAGCTTTCTCCACTTTGGGAGTTCCCAAAGTGGAAGTCAAAATGGACAGTGGTCTGGTATATATTTCCAAACACCTACAGAACTTCTTTAACGTGTGGGGCATTCAGCACACCACCGGTATACCCCACTCCCCTACAGGCCTGTCCATAGTAGAGAGGACTCATCAAAACATCAAAAGAGTCCTTGATCAGCAGCCGGGAGGGACAGAGTTGAGTCCTCCCATTGATGGGCTCTGTAAGGCCTTGTTCACCATTAATTTTTTGAATGCATTGTTGTCAGAGCTGATTCCCCTGTATACCGGCATTTCACCAATTCATCCAGAGCCAAATTAAAGGACTGACCACCGGTGCTGATCAAGGACCCTGAGAGTCATCAAGTCCAAGGGCCTTTTCCACTAATAATGTGGGGGAGAGGGTATGCATGCGTTTCAGCCCCAGAAGGACCCAAGTGGATCCCGAGCCGGTGGGTCAAGCCATACCAGAGTCCACACACCAGTCACAACCAGGACACTGAAGAAACGAGAAAGGAAACCCAAGAACTGGACAAAGACTAAACTGCAGCTGCCTGGAAGAGATGAAGACACAAGACTTAGACGTTTGAACATCTCAGCAGCACCTGTCCACTGAACCTGGACCGCTCCCCCAGTGTTCTGTAAAACCCTCATTCCTACCCCCTCTTTCCTAGTGTGTTTCCCTAACCGCCCTTCCTTAAGATATCCCAACCAGGGAAAGCTTAACATCAAGGGGTAAAAGGGGAGTGATAGAGGACAGTGATAGAGGTCCGCTGAGATGAGGGCCTACTGGCAGCATGACCCTCAGGGCCCTGCTGACCTCCAGTCGGTGGGCCTGTCGACTGGGTTACCGTGAGGGCTCACTGCAAACACAGCCTTTAGGGCTGTGCCACCTTGACTAAAGAGAGATGGGGAGTCAAAGCAAACCTTATAGCCTGGGACTCAGTGGGTGGGGGAATTCAGTTTTGTGTTCCATCCTTTGGATACTGTTGACCATCACCATTGTTCTCTGTTCAGTTGTTTTAAGAATCTTCTTTTAAGATTGATCCAAAACACCTTCTTTTCTAGTAAAGAAGGGGAGATGTTGTGGTGGTAGAAGCCACCCAGGGGGTGGCTGAGGAGAAAATAGATAGACTGGATGAATGGTGGGAAGGCACCACTGTGTGACATCTCCCCCCATGAGTGGGGGAGATGGTTTTCCCCTGTTGCAGTTATGCTAATTCTGTTACAGTGGTTGGTCAGTTGTCCCCCCCCCCGTCTCTCTTTACATATTCATGTCCTTTGGGAATGTTCCCCCAACCTCGACATCCCATTGGCCTGGCCCCCTTTTCCCCTCCCCTGCTCTTCACTGGCTGGTCCCCCTTGTGTTGTCCCTCCCCTGTTCTGCCCCTCAACCCTGTCCCCATTGGTTGATTCTCCCCCTGTAAAAGGTGATGCTCTGCCCTGTTTGCTGTCCCTTTTTCTTCCGTGGACCCTTCCAAGACCAATAAACTCGAGAATCCATATAAAGGATCCCTCTGACCTCCTTACTCGGTGTCAGTCTGCTTTCCTCGGGGAGCATCTGTGGCTACTATCTTGCCAGCAGGGCTGCAGCTTGCAGTAAGGATCACTGGGATCCTGCCAGGGGGACCGCCTAGTGCTGGCAAGAGCCTCGGGCCGGGGCCCTTTGGAGCACATGTGGCTGCGGGTCTGTCCAAGACCCTCAGAGGAAGCGTTACATTTTGTAACCTTTTATTCTACAGACAGACTCTTGAATGTCAGTGAAAAATAAATAATTCATTAGCAGTTACAGTCAAATAGTCAGACATATTTATTGCACTCAATATGAATGGTCATGCTTTGTATTTGGGTGCTCCTGCTGATGTTTACACATAAAATTGGTATTTGTATGCCTGATTTAATAGCAAATAGATAAGAGAAATAGCAAATAGATAAGAGAAATAGCAAATAAAAAGAGAAAGTAAAGTTTGCAGTATACTATCAGTGATTTTACATACAGTACAAAATAGCTTATAGGCTACTACCTCTTAATTTTATGTTTTATATCCCCACTGCCTTATGCGTCCTTTGAGATTTACTGTATTTTGAAGCAGCAACAAGAGACACTTTTCTAAGATGGAATCTCAGCTCCACTGAAAGTGAGACGGAAAGTCACTGATTTAACAGAGCCAACATTTCTGTGTTTATAAACTGAACTTGCTATGTTGCACAATGTACATGACTTCCCTTCAGGATTATAGGAGACTCAATCATCAAAAGGAGCTGCTTACACTGATCCAGCCACATTGGTTGTTACAGGTTTTTGATTAACTTGCACCACAGCAAAAGAAACAGATGTTCCATTTTTTGCACACACTGACCCTCTTTTTTGGGAGCTTACTGTAAATGTCTTTTGATTTCCAGTGACTTCTGATATATAAGATTAAAGTGATATTTATTATTATGAATTACCTGTTGACTTTTATTTGAAATTTGGTCATTCAGATACCAGCATCAAAAATGAACTTTTGGAATAAATATTTTTTCTACAGTGAATAAGCCTGGAAATGTTTGATTTCTGTACTCTTTCTTAGCCAAATCTAGTATTAAACTACAGGACTTAGAACAAAAGGGCATTAACAAAATAGAGTGATAAATATACCTATAAATTTAGTCTAGAACTAATTTTCAACCAGTTTAGCATCAGTTTATAGCTTATAATAACTACATTACTATAGTGAAAACTTATCTTCAAACTAAACAGAAATTAAATCTTAATCTAAATGCATATTTTGAGCAACACTATAGTATAAAGTAGGACACTATACTCTAAAGTAGACTTCAGATAGATTTTAGAGAATGATATTCTATCTTTAGTACAACACAGAAAAAGAGGCTTTTGCAACAATGGAACAAGGGTGCATATATCAGTGTAGCTAACACTATTGCAGTTGGAGTGGCAGGTCAGTGATGCATTGCCTTCTCTGATGCCCACTTTCGATTTCGATTTTGTTTTCACAACAGGATGTTATGACCCATTTTTTTTTCAGAATACTGTCCTACCCAGAGTGGCAGTCTTTGCTGTTTAATAGGTAAAAACCAGACTAAAACCTGTTGCCAGGGACTGTTGTCCTCAGGACCCTTCACATATGTGAACTGGCCTCTTTGGGAATAGATAATTAAAGAAGTGTTTCTACATGGACTGTCAGAAATGTGGAAAGGAAGTGAAAAATTATTCCCCTAACTTTAGCTCATATTCCCTGGATTTTAAATGCACAGATAAATAGCAATACAGATTTGTACAAAGCACTGGAGCACAAAAGGCTGAGATCCCCAAAAAGGTTAATTGTACATTTAATAGGGCAACCAATTAACTTGCAATCAGGGTTCGTGACTCTTCTTGTTTCACAAGTAGGATTTTAAACTGGAGTTTCATCTTCAATGAAGTTGTTACTTCAAAAGAATTCAGTATCAGAGTCGTTATCATAGATGCAATCTGAAATGGAAATAAAATGCAAAAATATTAATATTGTGTAGTACTTCCAACACACAGATAATGTTATTTATTGCAATTGAATACAACTTAAGTGTTGTTTGAAATGTTCAACATACCGTCACCAATATCATCATAAATCTCTCCATCACTGCAAGTTAAAAAAGACAGTTAAAATATTTAAATTTGAGACATCAGATATGTATTAATATTTGCATGCAAATACAAAATACAGTAGCAGTGTGATGCAGGCAATCTATCAAATAATTAACTTGCTAATTAGGAAAATACAACCTTTGTGGTAACAGAACAATGTTGAACAAGAGGGTCAGGTCCAAGTATTTTCAGGGAAGGATAGACCTGGATACATTTCTTTCTAACATGAAAGGGTTGCTTCATTAAAAGTCTGGTTTTTTCACTACATGTTTACACAGATATTCTCACAGAGTTATTTCCATAAAGAAATTAATTACTGTTTTTAAAAAAATGATCACCAGAAAAATTGAATTAAAAAACCCAATCAGTATGCCCTTGAAATTATTTTTGTTTCTGTGCTCAGCAACTACACAATAGTTTTGGGGGTGCTACTTTTTAGGTATTGAATTTAGACAATGTCTATAAAAGCTACGTGCTCCATGAATAGGAATTTTGAAATATGTGACTTAGATACATGGACAGTCCCATGGAAGACAGTAAGACTCTTTATATATATAAATTTAAACATGTGTGTGTTAAGTGCCTCCAAATTCTAAGTGTGACAGTTCTAAAAGGGACATCTGATTTGATATTTAAGGATCTAATATAAAAAGCCTCTTGAAGGAAATGGAGAGGCTTTGTCTGACAAGAGTTTTAGATTAGAACCAAAATGCTGAGCTCCCTGCAATTACTTGGAGTAACACTGAGCTAAATCTCTATCCCACTAAGACTGAAGTACAAATAAACCTAAAGAAAATTTGGTCCATTTTAGTTAAACATTTGAAAAAGGCATCAATACACCTAATCACAATTACTTGCTGTTCAGTAATAGAGTCCAGTACCAATAATGCTTAATTTATGTGATTTTTCATGATTTATGGTTAAGCAATGAGGAATGAAGGTCTGGCAAATTTTCTGCATGGATGTATGTGATTAATTTTTGACAAATTGTTACTCCTTAAAAATAACCCAATTTGCAAATTTAGAATGACAGACTAAAATAATTATATTTCACTTTTTTAACCAGACCATTTAGAACAAAATTAAGTGTTACAGCAAATTTTTCAGAATGATCACTTTATACTTACTTCTGAACTAAATTGCTTCTCAGAACATAGCCATCTGTAAAAGTGAAATATAGATGTATTTAAGTTAAATTGAAATACTCATTATTACCTCTGTTGCTAGCACTAGTGAAATGCAGTTTTTCTCTTTTATATGATTCAGACAGTAAGACATAATAGATGGAAAACGTTGTACGATGGACATCTAGGTGATGAAGATTTTGCTATGTGCAATGTTTTGATTATTCTTACTTGCCTACTTAAATAGTAATAGAGGTTATGCAAAAGTAGGTTTTCATCTTGTATTTAATTTTCCTGGTTGCATGAGAGGGATGTGAAACAGTTATTAACAAAAATTATAGTTCAATTCACAAACTATAGCACAAAAATGCAGAGTAATAATGACAACATCATAATATTTGCAGTAATAATAAGTAACAGAAATATTTAGAGTTTCATACAAGGACAAAAAATATATTTTGGGATTTGTACACCAATTAAATATCACTAACTGTAACTATTTACTGTTTTTAATGGTAACATTAATAGGACCAATAATGGAAATAATAATGAAAATACCTTAGAAAAGCTACTGACTATTCCTCTATTACTCTACTGCATTACTAAAGAAATCAGATAAAACTACAGATATTCTTTTATAATATATATAATTTCTTTTAAAAAATTACTTCCTGTCTTTGGTGAAAGATATCTGCTGAAATACTTGCCTATTGGTATAATGAATAGAAAGAAAGAGAGAGCCATAACAGTAATTACATGTTGGTAGGTAAACACTCGTAAGCTGCTACAAAATCAGGATGGTTCTAGAGAATAAATACGATCTTGTCTTGTGTTTGAAATTACTATGTAAATTTCCTTCTTTTAATCATTAGGAGTGTCTGTTCAGGATATCTTAGCTCAGTTGCCTTTCCCCAGCTTTTATTTTTGGGAATAAAGGCACAGAAATTGATTTTTTGAATTTTATTTTTTTTAAAGGCATTATCTTTTCAAAATTCCCTTTAGGGCAGTCCAATAATTTCCATTACTCTTGAAGTATCCAGGGAATAATTTAAAATAATTTGGCTAATCTAAGCTTTTCTCTGCTTGTTCATATAATTTTCTCATGTGAAATACATGAAAGCAAACGTTTTTTTGCTCATAGTCATGGCATACAAACACAGTGTTCTTGGAAGACATGTGCATGTGACAGTGCTTCTACCATTGCAAAGCATTTTCTAGGTTCTTGTGATGATTCCTAGCCCTTAAATACGAGGGAAATACAGCCCCTGGTGGTCTCACACTCTTTCAGATTTACTAATCCAAAGTTACATGTCCAAAGTTTCAGTTTCTAACTTAATTTATTAGTTTTTATGGTTTCAAATAAGGAAGAAGCCAGCAGGTCAGCACCCTCCATGTTGATTACTTAGCAGCCACTGAAAGCTGTAACACATCGTGTCAGCTGCTCACTGACAATGTAAAGGTTGATCAGAGAGGCCAAAATTTAAACTTTGGGCCACTGAAGTCCATTTGTGTATTACTGATTTTGCGAAATCTAAGAAGCTTAATTGAAAGCTTCTGTGTATTTCAAAATGTCTGTGTTCAGACCAAGTAGGAATTTGAGATGGTAGATGAAAATTAGTTCCTTGTTTCACTTTTGACATTTCACATAATTTCATAATATTTAAAATAAGTCAAAGCAGAATATGTTCCTAAGATCATCAGTCCTTGCTTAAAAAGGTGAGAACACATTGAAATATAATTTGTGTTTTTGTTAAACTGTTGGTAGAGGCTTGAAACTATGGAAGTGCTTCATAAGTTAATGATTAAATCAAAGAAATCATGTGCAAGAAAATAACGAAGTCATCTTTAATTGTGGATTTTCAGTCTACCTGGCCTTCAGAAGGTGAAACCATAGCTTTAAGATCTGAGGAACTAGAACAGCTAGAGCAAATAAATAAAAGTGTCATGCACTTAACTGAAGTAGGATTCAAACTTCTCTAACTAATGTGTAAATTGACTGGGATCTATTCAGAGATTTTCAGGGAGGATATTTTTATTTGTTTTGCGCTTTTATGCATAGCAAAGCAGTAGCTCCTGTCATTATTTGAAAGGCTTTGAAGACTATGAGAGGAAAACAGCCAACATGAACTACTTTCTACTTTGTTATTAGCTTGATTCAAAAAAATGCGGCTTTGAAAGCTGTTTTTTTTGGGATGTGTCTCTACTAGTGCAATCCATATTTTGAAAAACATATGTGTTGTTATGCAAGAAATTCTTCCTCAGCCTGCAGGCCTGCCAGGAAGAAGGCTGTACTCCAGACTGTAACAGCTGAGTACAGGAGGGAAAAAATAAAAGGAAGGTGGCTGAATCCCCTTCAGAGGTTTTATAACATTGGACTGTCTTCTACATAGGTCAGAGGTAAAAAGGAAAGGTGAGCAGGAGGATGCTGCTGCTTTGAAAGTAGGCTGTTCCACCACAAAGTGAATTTTCACTAGGAGATTTGGAAAGTGTTGTAACAGAAGCTCACTAAGAAATTGAAACCATCAGGAGATGGTTTTGAACTTCTCCAAAAATTCAAAAATTTCTGCCAGTGCAAACTCTGGCCAAGGATTTCAAAGAAACACTGAAAGGCCTCATGCAGCTCCCAGAACAAGCAGACATGCCAGCAAGGACATATGCCTTGGATTAGCTGGGAGCTGGGAGGAAGACTCCTAAGCAATGTTCCCCCCAGCCTGTTGAAAAGATAAAAATGCATCTCTTGCAATCCAAAATAAGAATATTGTTACTGATTTTCACTTGGCTGCAGTCAGTGGGATAGTGCTATCCAGAGGTGCAGCAAGGGTTCTACTTCTGCTAGACTCAGTGGGCTATCATACCTACACTCTGTTTTGGAAAGGAGGGGAGACAGAAGCAACAAAAACATCTGCTGATCCTAGCTACAAAGAAAAAATTTACAAGCCAAAATGGTCCTTTTTTCTCATACTTAGTATATCTTGTCCATTGGAAATGTTTTGGATGTTTTTAAGGCAAGCTATTGTTAAAACACCATAATAAGATAACAGCAATCTGCCTCATATCAACCAGCAGGCAAGGTAAACCTCAGTAAAACAGGGAAGAGAGGTTTTACACATCCTACTCAACCATTCTCTGACAATTTAATATGTACTACTGTTTTTTAACAAAACTTACATTTTCCTTCTCCATTCCTGCAAAGGACCTTGGTATCATTTGTACTTTCAATAATGTCAAGAGATTCCCCTGGTTTAATTCGTAAGTCTTTATATCCCCATATTTTTTGAGACAAATCCTGGACTGCGGTTGTAGAGTAAAGAACTTTTATTTCACCATCAAACTGAAAAAGAGAAAAAAACCCCACCAATCCATGATTAAAATCCGTTACTGTTTCTCCATTAATATTCCCACTTATTACTAAATTTTTGGAAATTAACAAGTATTTGTATATGCTACAGTATGTGTATGCCCCCATGCTTGCCATTTGGATTTAGAGATGTTCAGATCACTATTTTGCATGCAGTAATACTTTACCTTCCAAAAGCAAGTTATGGGGAACAAATTAGAAGACACCATACAGACACTTTGTTTTTATGTTTTATGTGAGCAAAGCACTTTGAATAAAACTTACTTTGAACTTTTTTCTGAATTCTTTCTCTTCTTTTTCCATCATCTTGAGCTTTTGCACATCTTTTTCATCTGACTTATGTCTTCCAAACCTTCCTGATTTTGATGAACTAAACCAAGAGGTTACAGATAAAGCAAAATTAGCAACACATCTGAGGCACTGGCAAGCTTTCTGATAATATTGGTGAAAATGCATTTGCCTCCATGTGTCTTTATCACATTTTTGTTGCTTTGAAAAACTAATATTAAGAATACAATACAGATTTGACCTCAAAATAAATAAAAAGTTGGGGCTGTCTTTCCTGCTTCCCTTTGATATTAGTATATCTATCACATAAGTGAATATCAAAAATTAATTTTAAGTATCTATCTGCTAAGACACTTTAGAATCTCTCAGTAAGGGCTTTTTATGAAGACTGTGTACTTTTGGGCAATAAACTGAATGACTTGTCACGCCGTGGAGGCAGCTGGAACACCTTAGCCTTGTATGTGCTAGTCCTATGTGCCCGTTCACTTTGCTACACCAGGGAATCTGCATTACATGATCTATTTCAAGTTCTCTTGTTTTTTGTACACCCTTGATAGCATGACTTTTGCCAAAGAGCATGGCAGGGTTTCATGCCCTAACTGCCCTAACTAATGTAAAGTCTGACTCTGCTTTGTGATCCATGATGATCTTGGCAGGATGACAGTTTCACTGATGATGAATGTATATGTGTGTAACCTACCCTAGATTTGGCCCAGAAGCATCACATATTTTCCTTTGGATATACAGTCCAAAGAGATCTCTCTCTTTTTATGTCTCTAGACTACATTATTGTAGTGCACTGTCACCCCACCTGAGTGGACTAAGGGACAACAGGATGTGACATGTTGCAGTCATCCTCACAGATGCAGCTGTGCCCATAATGCTGTGCTCAAGAGATGACCATCATTTTCTGGTTCAGGATAAAAGGTTTTCAAGCTGAACTTATACCTCCAAATATGTTTCATACTTTAAACACAGGCACTGCCTCATTTTCTCTTAAAATACTGCAACAGCTGAGATAAAGTGTCTATCCTAGCAGTCCCCAAATTTTGATAAAAAAAGAGCTACAGTCTATAATTAAGTTCCTTTAGGCCATGCATTATTTTCTACCCCTTGTCCATCAGGGACTGAATATGTTGGCACGCAAAATGTGCTTACTTATTCTATAGTCTAATTATTATTTCAATCTGTAACAGATTGAAAAGAGCATTTAATGAAAGAGCATTCAACTGCCATTATCAGCAGTAGGTTTATGAGAACTACAAAACACAAAAAATACCAAATAAAGCAGATATTAGTAGCAATCTGCCTCTAGTATATACTTTAAAAATGTCTCTCAGTGTATTAGATTTCTGATCAGGGAAGTAATGTTTTCACTTGCCTGGGATGAGGGGGTGGAGGAGGGAAGTCTGAAGAATCTACATCGTCATAAACATTGTCTCCAAAATCTGAAACAATAGTGTTCAAAAGAATGAAACAGTATTATGTGAAAACTGAGAAGTGAATACATTGTGTCACAATGTATGGTATTTTAGCTGAATTGATAAGAAATTATGTTAAGTACTGTAGCTATGTACTGACTATGGTAATTCTGCGTTCCCTGTTTTGTACAACCTGTGCAACACCACCCAATCTTTTCAGATTAAGATTCTTTATTATTAATAACAGACATTCACTGCAATTCTAATTTTCTGAAGCCAAAGCAAGTTTAAGCACATGAGATAGCCTTTAGTTTTCATTTTAAGTAATCCAATTCCCACTGTATAACTAATGGCTAGAAAAATCAGCAGAATATAAAAGGTTGAGAACTCAGTTCTGGAAGCAGACACAAAAAGTTCTAAGAACTTGCATTTTATTCCACAACTGAGCTGATGCCTATATGTTCTTTAACAGAGACACTGCAAGTGATAAAAATAGCAAAAATCCTCTTTATTTTTGAGGTCTTTTACTGAGTACTTCTTTGCGTTTCATATTTAATGTCAAATAAAACGGACTAGTATAAATGTCAGGTAGAAAAATCACATTAAATACATTAAATTGTATGCCAGGGAACTTGCAATGTATATGTATCTCTTTTTCTGTAGCCAGATCAGTCACAATAATTGAAATTTGTTTACTGGAACTGGGTAAGCAATAGGAAGTCCTGTTTCCTTCCCTGGATGTATTTTTGTGACTAGCACGATACAGAGCAATGTATACAGAAAAAGAATCAGGAATCAATATGGAGACTGAACAATAGGCTATTAATTACCTTTTCCAGACTGCTTTGTTGAAGAAGACGTGCTGGGGTGGGGGGAAAAAAAAGCTCATTAAGTATTTATATCTCGTTAATAGCCTTTTTTGTAACCTAAATAATTTAAAAAACTTGCAGCAGAAGGGCTCCGAGTAATCTCCAGGCATATTTTGGAGTGCCACTGACACCAGCAATACTTAGGGACTAAATGTATTTTTATCACTGAATTAAAGTAAACTGATTCAGAACCAAATGACTGAAGAATGTGGCAAAAACACCACCTTCTGATTTATTCCCTAGGTAAGATGGGTAGAAAACAATCTTTGCATTTTTCTGTTTGGCATGTTATTCCTAAAATTTTGATTAACAGGTCTAGATTTACCAGTTTATCCCAGCTACATTGTACTGGTGAGAAAAGTAAATTTTAACCCAGTATGCAGCAAATTTATATGACCAGTGGCACAAAGATGATAGATTATTCTGGTGCTTTTCACCAAAAAAAGAATTTGGCATATTTTAATTACCAGACTTTTGCAACAAATACAGCTTATTAAGAGAATAATTACACAGGTGAAAAGGAAGCTCAGTGTTTTTGCAGAAAAGTGTCATCCTGAGCTGCAATTTGGTGCATGATTCATTAGGCTGCTGTGAGGACATGTTAGTAGCACGTGATCAATGCTTTATTAGAATTAGTTAATGTGCACTTTGATTTCCTGGCAGATTCTTACAACAAATTTTCATTTTCTTCTGCCTCATTGACTTTGGCTGTTTTTTCTCGTACACTTTTCTTTTTGTCATCTTTGACCTTTAGCCTCTTCAAGATTCCCCAGGACCAGATACCATTCTTATCTTCATCCTGTGATACAGACCTTTGGAGTATGCGTGTGATTATAACAATGTAAAATTTAATGTTCTTCTTAAAAGGCCCAGTTAAATTCTCCATTGATGCACATAATTATCATTAATGCCTGAAGTGAAGTCACTTACCCAAATGCTAACCTGCTAAACTAGAAGTATGTATGTCAGGCCACTTGTAGATACTGACATGAATTTGTAGTACAGATACTAATCCAGTGGCTTACTGTTTTCATGTTATTGCTCAGCAACCTAGCACTTTAGTTTGTTATTTTCATTTCAGACCTGTTCTGTCTAGTTGGAAATCTGGAGATTTTCGTGATTGCAAACTGCTTTTGCCTACATATCAAAATTACAGAAAAAACTTCTTCTAAAGACTGAAGATCCCTTTTCTCTAGCTTTACATATCCATTTTGATGTATACCCACTTGCTGATCATCCTAATACCTGCTAATCTCTATGCTTGATTCAAAACCACCAAAAACTGAAAACATTCTGTTAAAGAAGCAAATTATTTAAAATATATACAATCATACCTAGCTATAGCATCTTCATCATCAATTCCATGATAAATGTCTTGATCAGAAGGAGGAGGTGGGAACATGCCTTTAACAGATCAAACAGTGAATTAATATAATTCTATTTAATGCTGTTGAAAAAGGTATTCATTATAGGCCTCTTTACTATATTAGATGTGTGTGCAGTTTATGCAATATCCTGACAAATGGAATCTTTCTGTAAATCAGCTCACACTCTATTAAAACAGAAATTTAGCCTTATCCTCATTTAGAATGCCATCCACAGCATTTAAATGTGGCACTGGCACAAGAGCATGGATACTGACAACAAATGCTTCTACACTGTAGTCAATGAAATTCTAAATGGCTGATTTTGGCCCAGATCTTATAATGACTTTTAAGTTTTCATTTGTGACTCAAGTGATGATTGAACATGCTGGACCAACACTCTCTGCAAGTGACATCTTGTTTTCATCCGAAGAAGTCAGAGACAAGAGCAACGTAAGCTCCCCATGTTGGTCTCAATTTTGACCTTTGTGCCCCACCTCCTTCAGTGCAGGGTTAGCTTGGTTTGCATGTCCAATTCTAGGCACTGATCAGAGCAGCCACTGAAATCTGTACTCAGCTGGCAGAAGCTCCATTCAGTACTGCCAGGGGATGCTTCTGCCATGACCAGGATCTAAACTTGAAGCTGAGAAGATGAGCTGTGCTCTTGCAATTAACAGGGAATGCTACCTAAATATAAATGTTAAAAAAAGGGAAACTGGGTTTGAATGTAGCAACTTGACAGCCTGAAGCTGCTGCAATTGGGACTCCAGTGAGCTACTGTAACTGAAGTTCCCCTTAACTCTGTCAGAAAAATGAAGCTTTAATTGATAGCAGTGCTGGCTATTTCAGAACTGGATTTCTCCCATACAAAACCTCTTGGTCATGTTGATATTTCTCCAATTACACTTGTGCTGTTTTGTGGGATGATTTGCCTTCACACACAAGTAAGAAGTTAAAGTTTGGTCATCTGGCATGCTGGTGATTCACACTATCTGAACACAAAGATTCTGTCTCACCCAAGTTCCCGGAGGGGACGTTAAGTTGGCCACTACCCTTCCTTGTTTGTTGCCTGTTAGCTAACATTTAACTTGCTTATGGATAATTACTGCATTATGTGGAAGCTGCAGAAGTCTGAATGTGAGGGTAAGAAATACATAGAAACAACTCCCCCCTAAACACATAAGTAGAACTTACTTCCAACTCCACCTTGGTCACCACCTTGACTGAAAAAGCAAACAAAAGACATTTTAGGGAAAAGTAGTCATCCTTCAGAATAAGAAAACACCATGATCACCAATCATTACTGCAATTATTAATTCTAAACCTTTTGGCCTTGGCAAAAATATTTAAAATGCATTTTATATTCCTGTTGATATCTTTAAATTAAAGTACAAAATATGCATTTGGATCATAGGATAATCTGTGTTGAAGGGGATCTCAGGAGAACATGTAGTCAGACTTGACAGGAGTAAAAATATAATCCGACTGAGCACTAGAGAGTAGATCCAGACCCTTTAGATGCATTCCTTATGAGGAGATCTTCTTGAAATGAAATGGTAAACAAGCTAATTTATTGCTCAACTGGCTTTCACTGGATGTAAGTGTATGTTTCTAACAATATGGAAGGAATCCATATTAGCCCAATGTTCTAACGGTAGATGACAAAAGCCTGAGAGGTTCATAGTAGTTGAGACTATTTCCAGGTCAAAGCCTTACTTAAAATTATACATTAAAACAAGGTATTTGTTAAACACTTGTGCCAAGGAATACTGAAATACAACACCCCTAGTCATTTATTAGTTTTGGAATATTAGCAATACAACTGATAATGAGATAATACTATTTGGTCAAAAGCCTTTTTTTAGAATGGCATTCTTACAGTGTTTTCAAAACGTTGATATATGTCAGACGTTCCAACAATTACTGCTCATGACCTGAGCAGAGTGCTATTAATCACTAGAAAAGATAAAAATGTCAAAATACAACTTAAAGGATTTAGTGAACCTGAGCCAATAATTCATCCTTCAAAGTTCCTTGGAATACAGTTATTTTAGTATGCAACAGTGTAAGTGCAGGTGCTTGCTTTTGAGTTCAATACATTTTCTAAATTCTTTGCATTGAGGTGACTAACTGTAATGCTTGCCCTACTGAAAAGGATTGGCCAAAGATACCTCTGCAATGAAGTAACTAATGCTGAGATTACCTGACACCTAGAACAACTAACAGGACTCTCATGTCTAGGTCACAATGCTATGAGACCAACATGCAGGGAGGAAAATGGATACTGAGCAACCTGGAAAAGTATCCGACACAAAACTATATTGGTTGCATGAAGAATGCCAGCCTGAAGGCAGACTTTTCCACGTGCTGCTGCTGGAGCTCATGGGGATGTTCTAGCAGCCAGCCAGCTGCAGTCCTTTTATTTCAGGCAGGCCTCTAAGCTAAGGAGCCTCATGGGAAACAGTAAAAGCAGGTGTAATGGCTGAGTGCCTCAAGATGGTTGTCCTACATACTGAAATCCTTTACACATTTAAAAGATGACATATTGAAGTAGAGAATCTGCAATATAGCACTGCACTGCAAAGGCATGGAGACTGTGCCATAGAGGAGAAGCTTCTGATGTAGTCAAAAAAGTATAGCTCATATCCATCTCATGGAATTTGAGCGGCCTTGTTTTCAGGGTTAAATTCATAAGTCACACTCTTTTCTGAAGGGTTATCCTGGACATGATTCCGTAAGTCTCTTGTCAAAACAAAAGAGGCAGTAAGATTTAAAGACTCATGCTAAGGCCCATGAGAGCAGTGAGGATGTGTGTGAGAGTTTCCATTGCTTTTAGAATCTTTTATTCTTGCATCTTAGAAAAGCATGTGACTCCAAAAGACAGAGCAAGTAAAGAGAGAGAGGGAAGAGAATTGAACTTCCTGCAGATGATTTGTAATCCTGTATGGCTTGCACTTTTTTCTTCTTTGGATTTCAATGAAGTAGGTCCTCTTCCAATAGTATGGGTACCTCCTAAGTACGAGTGCTTACAGATGCTGGATTTCAGAATTCATTTAAACTCCTCTGATTACATCAGTCTGAACGTAATAGTTACACATTTTTTATATAAATGGCTGTTTCATGACAAGAGTTGGGCTTGTTGTAAAACTTCCCCTGTCTAGGCTGACTTGGGTAAACCACTTGTTTCTTTTCATGCATTCCTTATACATACCTGCTAGTAGTGTTCTGCTGACCAACATCATCATACATTTCTTGGTCACTCTCTGTATGTTTCACAGCAGCTCTGGTAGATGGTTGTTGCTTTCTTTTTAAAGAATCATAATCAATCTCCACCATGGTTGTTTTAATGTATCCATCTAAATAAATGAAACCACACCATTTTAAGGGTCATGATAAAGGGATGATTTTAACAAGAGGTTCAGAACCAGTGACTAAATTGTTTTGTATGATTTTTGGAAACTTTCAAAGAAATGTCTCATTCCAAGCAGCCTCATTTATCTACATAAATGCAAATATCAGATGTGTGTCAGATTCCCCTGTTAAGCCCTGCTCAGCTGATGTTAAGTTCACCTTTATTTGCTTCTCAGCTACAGCAGAAGAATTTTCTCTGCAGACTCCAGGAGTCCTGGGGCAGATTCCCTTTCTCAGCTGGCTTTGGGACAACTGCGGTCTTGTGGCATATTTTAGTGCAGTCCATGACATAAAGTTCCTGACAGGTCATTAGGAGGATCATTTGCATTGATTTCTCTTCAGGTTGGCAGACACACTGTAGCTGCATTGACCAGAGCAGTCAACCTGAGATGAGGAACTCTGTGTCTCCTGAGGGTAATTTTAGACAGGTATACTGTCTGTGAAGAAGAGTGCTCAAATGGATTTCTCCAAGGTGAAAAATGCTCTTGCATTTCTTTGAAAATGGAAAATTCACCACTCTCCTTCTTCTGAGTGAATGCAGTTTTTAGTGTGTTTCCTTTCAAATGTAAGACATCTTTCCTCTTACTTAAATGATAAGAACTGATTTTCCTCTTTTATTTGGTCTTCTTCACATACCTGGCCTGTGAATATGGAAGGCTGAAGCATTGGTGTAACAAATTGGTCTGTATTATTGAAAGCTTTCAATGAGAAGCCTTGTACAGCTTCAAGTTTTGCTGATGCAAGAATTAATTCATGAAAAGTAAATTAATTAATGGACTGCATATGCACTAGAAAATACCCTTCTCCCAGCCCACACTAAGGTTTGGTTTTCTGTGTACAAAATGATCCATGTAATTGACTTATTTTCACAACTTCAAGGTATTGTGGAAAAGCTGTTATTGGAACTTGCCTCTTGAGATCATCTTCGCCAATCCCTCTGAACGAAAACGATCCTCCATTAGAGCAGTTGGCCTGCACTGTTTTCTGTCAGGTTTTGAGGATCTCCACAGATGGAGACTCCACCACCTTTTTAAGCAACCTTTTCCTTTGCTTGGTCACCCTCACAGTAAAAAAGTGATTTCTGCTGTTCAGATAGAACCCATGTGTTTCAGTATGTGCCTGTTGTCTCTTGCACTGTAACTGAGCAGCACTGCAGAGAGCCTGGCTCCATTTTCTTTACATCCTCCCACCAGGTATTTATGAACAATTATAAGATACCCCTTAGTTTTCCTTTTAGCAGGCTGAACAGTCCCAGCTCTCTCAGATTCTTTTTATATGAGACACACTCAGTTCCTTTCTATCTGTATGTATCTATCACTACAATCTGCTCAGCTGGTATCATCTACAATTTTGTAGAACTCTGTTCTGCATGTGTGAACTGTCTTACTAATTTTATTGTCATTTTACTCCCCCTAAAGATCAAGCAAATGCTTTTAATAATTTTCATTGATTTTATGGTTCAACATTTTATAACCCATGATCCAGACCATCAACCCCTTTATACTCAAAGATCCACTGATGATATTTATATAACAGGAGAAACATCTTTTCAGAGAAAATAAAATCTAGGAGTCAGTTAGAAACTTTCCATAGGAATAGGAACAAGAAAAACACTTAAAATAGGCTCTTATATTCTCTAATTACATTTTAAGAACACCCATGTTAATACAAAGACATGAAAAAATGTGATACCTGTTATGTGCAGGGAGCTGAGTTCTGATGCTATTTGAAGGCTGCTGACAGGGAACAGACCTCCAGTATGTCAGTGAAGGTCCCAGTGCACTGTGTTAACTTATTCCAGTGCCTATAGATGTTACATTATGCTGTGCAAAAACTCCCTGCTATGAACTAAGCCTCCTATGCTAGCTGAGGATGGAAGGGTGAGTTGTGGTAATCGTTTACTTTGGTGGCCAGTGACTCAGCCTCGGAAGGGCTAGTCCTTGGTGTAATGCTCACATGTGTGCTGTCATGCAGTGAAAACATCCAGGAGCACAGTGAAGAAACAGAACTCACAGCATCCTTTTATCCTGCCCAGCCACTTCCCTTCTGGGTTGTCTGTGAGGCGAATGATTTCAATCTTATCTCCCTGTTTGACAGTCAGTTCATTCTTCCCTCCCTTGTGGTCAACGCAAGCTCGTGCCTGATGAAGGACTTCAATGGGTCCTGTTAACTGAAGAAGAAACAGAAGATATCACAGATGTGGAAAAATTGAGTTCTTTCCCAGACATTCAGAAAAAAATTAAAAATAATGATAATGACAGTTACTTGTTTTAGTGACATTTAAAATAATGTGGGCAAATAATCACAAAGGCTTCCTCCTACCCCAGCTGTACAGTTTAAATTAAAAATCAGAGATTAAAAGAGAGGGGAATGGAATTGCAATAGAGCAATTGAAGATCTGAGTGGGAAAATCACAGAAATACTAAGATTAAAATCAACAAACTAACCTATGACACCTTTTATGAGTTCACAGAACAGATGTATTTAGTTCCAATGGGTGTCTCCATTTATTTCCAGCAGAACTACTCATAGAATCATAGAATCTTTTAGGCTGGAAAAGACCTCTGAGATCACTGAGCTCCACCATTAACCTAACACTGCCAAGTTCACCACTAAACCATGTCCTTAAGCACCACATCTACACTTTTTAAATATCTCCATAGACAGTGATTTTGCCACTTCACTGGGCACCTCTTCCAATACTTTACAACCTTTTCCATGAAGAAAATTTCCCTAATATCTAAACTAAACATCCCCTGTAACAACTTGAGGCCATTTCCTCTTGTCCTATCCCTTGTTACCTGGGAGAAGAGACTGATGCCCACCAGAAAGTGATAAGGTGCTCCCCAAACCACCTTTTCTCCAAACTAAACACCCTCAGATCCCTCAGCTGCTCCTCACAGGACTTGTGCTCCATGCCCTTCCTCAGCTCCATTGCCCTTCTCTGGACTCACTCCAGACCTTCCGTGTCTTTCTCGCAGTGAGGTGCCCAAAACTGGACACGGGATTTGAGGTGTGGCCTCACCAGTGCCATGCACAGGGTGACAATCAAACAATACCTGATCCTGCTGGACACACTATTCCTGACACAAATCATATGAGTAAATATCCATTAGCATTAATGTTAATGAGTCTGCCACATAATGCTTTGTGTCTACAATTCTACTCTATAAATGATCTTGCATGTACTCACAAGAGCTGATCCCGCTGTTTATTGATGTTCAGGATTCACTTTGTGAGATCTTTACATTATGTTATGAAGAAACCATTTTGATATTTAGTATTTATGACTTTTAGATATGTATTTCAGAGGCATATTGCTCTTGCCAGTTATAGACTAACTCAGGAATATCTATCCTGTATAAGTGGCCACTAAATGGGAGAGAAAGTGTGCCCTAAAATATATTTGTTTAAGAATAATAAAGTACTTTAATGGCTGCAGAGAACAGTCTGTAAGCTAAAAGCTTTCTATGCACTAAAGCCTACAATTCTCAGGAATGGTATAAAAAATAGACTTGGCACTTAATAAACACCAGCTAACTCACTATTATTAACTATGTGTACCTTTAATATTTGCTTCTTAACTCATGACAGTCTCTCCACAGCAGACCAAGGCCATGAAGTAAATCACTAGGGCTTTATGTGTACAGAGCATAATAAGAAGACAAACAAAGCTGTCCACTGTGTACAGTGACACTGAAAGTAGCAGACTGGAGAATTGTGAATGGACATCAGTTAAGAAAAACTGACTGGCAGACTTGTAACCACCAGCTCTACAAAATTATTTAAAACAGAAAGAACTGTCTCATCATTTAGCCACAGAGAATGACTGTAGGTCTCCTATACAGGTTTTATTTTCCTCCTCCTCATTTAGGTTGGAATTGCTTGAAAGTCCCTTTCCACCAAGGCAAGGGCAATGTGTTGAGATACAATTTTGAAATCTTTGAAGGGCTAAATACTTTAATATCTGACAACAGTGAAGTAAAAATCACTATGTGTATGGGATTCAATTCCCACTTTTATTAAGGACTTTTGATGCTATTCTAATGAAGTAAATTATTAGAAGCAGAAAAGTGAGACCAGATGATTTTAAGGCTTTCTTACATGGAAAAAAAGGTGAGAAGGTAATTTATTGAAAACTGTGTAAGCACACAGTCTTTGCCATCAGTGCAGAGCTTGCATTCAAGCATATACCAAACAAAAAAAGGTAGCTTAAACACTTATTCAGAATTTATGCAGGTGTTTGAACTACCTACCATAACAAATAATTTTGTAGCCAGATGAAAAGTGTATTTTGAACTTGACAATGCTAAATGATACTTCTTGCATACCTTTGTCCACATCAAAAAATAAAATTCTTACTTTGAACTTTTTCTTCAATTCCTGCTCTTTCTTTTCTTTTTCCTTTTGCTCTTTCTTCTCTTGGTCCATTCTTCTCTTATCTTCTTTGTCTTGCTTCTTCTCTTTTCCCCTTGATGACCTGAAAGTGCATTGCCAGGACAGAATGTGTGAAGCAAATCTTCCTTAGAGCTACCTTACCCAAGGCTGACAAAAAACTGCAGGTGATGAAAAAAGACTTGCCCAAGTGAAATCAAAGCTACAGATTCTAAACCATAATGCAGCTGCAAGAGATAGAGCAAGCAGTCCTTTATTACATATATAAGCTAAAAATGTCTGTCCTTATGAGGACAGCACACCAGAAAAGGTTATCTGGCTCCATGTGTGTGTCTAAATGTCTCTAAGTTAATTTTGTTGAGCATGGTTGGGAACTGGCAGCAATCTAGGTGTTGTGCTGGATGCAGCTGTTAAATATTTACCCAGGGCACCAGTGGTTGATGCAAGCTGAACTGAAGACTGAGCTGCCACTGGACTGTGTTTTTAAACCTGATTGCAATCTATTCCAGCAGTCCACACAAATGAGTCAGTTTTCTGCACTAATTTCTTCACACCAGGGTACACTCCTGGCTGTACCTCGTGTCCTGGAAGGTACTGAGGTCTGGGCACTTGGGATGGAACTAGGACTACATCTACAGCTCTACTGTTTGCTGCCAAATGCTTTACTGGAAGACCTATGTTTATGGAACTGATTGACTGATTGAGTGAGACTCTTTTTTTTTTTCTTTTTTTTTTCTTTTTTTTTTTCTTTTTCTTTTTTTGTACATTTGCTAAATAGACAGGCTCAAATTGCTAAAAAAAACCTCTGGAATAAAGATCACTTGTTTGGGCTATAAATCATGTATTAAAATAATCTATTTGCAAAGGGAATTCAACAATAATTTTTTTGCTGAAAATTGTTATACACCTGAAATATTCTACATCAATTACTTATTCAGAGGGAATTAGAGTTTTTCTTTGGTTTTTGTAATACAGTAAATCCCATAGATTTAGACAGTACCAGGGCAGGAGAGTCATCAAAGTAAGGGTCTAAATGGAAGAAGAATAAGCAGAGCTTGTATTCTGTCTCTGTAGCTATACTAGTTGACTCAGGCAATGAAAATTGTCAATCCAGCCTCTCATAGGAGTTCTAAGAACATTTATCTGAAAAGCAATAAAAACAATCAAAACAAAAGATCTATCTGGGATCATAATACCTTGGGGCTGAGCTTATTTTTCCTCCTAGGCTGTAATTCCAGCTAGTGAGTCAGACATACTCCTTAGATCAGAAATCAGATTTCTGTTACCTCTATCACAGTAACTACATCATTTAATTGCAGGAGTTTTTCCAGGCCAGGGCATGGCAGATCTAACTAGGAAAGGACCTGTGAACAATCAAACTTTCTCTAGGTGAAATGAATGAACACAGTAATCCCTGGCAGGGACTGCAGTGGAATGATAATTTTGTGCCAGATGAAACACACCTACTAGAAAAGACAGTAATAAAGATACAATAGGTTATAGAGTTTAGAATTACTACCTGATGTCAGTAATGTCTTCATACATCTCCCCATCACTTCCTTGGCCCTATAAAAAATAATCCATTTTCAATGCTCTAAGTACAATTAGAAAGACATGAAGAAACTGGGCCTGCTATGTAAGCTTCATACAAGCTACGTAAAAAAATTTATAGCAAAATGCAGACACAAATTTCTTTATTCTTCCCGAGACAAGTTGCTCCATTATTCAAACCCACTATTTTTTTTCTATTTTTTTTTTTTTTTACAATACCACGCCTATGAAGTCTTGATTGTTAGAATCACACTAGCACATTGCTTAATCCAAAGTGGATGTTTTAATTGCAAAGTGAGTCTTGTAAAGTCTTTGTGATGATGACGATTGCATTGCCATGATAAAGATGTCAGGGTTAGCCCTATTTAAACTGGAATGTTAAGGATCTAAATGGGACTCAGATTAGGGTCCACGAGATTGTTGTAGTCCTTATATAGCCAGGTACTCAAACATACTGATAAAAATCTGTCATTAACTGAAATATTAACTGAAATATTCTATTACTAGAATGGAACAGGGCCATTATTTCTATTATTTCTGGGAAATTCCAGTGAAACGAAATGTCAGTGGTAATAGAAGGTGTAGTTTTGCATTTTCTTTTTCTTAATATATTTTTGGTGTATAGCCAACTTTGATAATTTGTTCCACTTTACTTTGCTTCCCTGACTTTATTTCTATCCTTCACCATAAATAATTGCTTCTACAACTTACTGTGAATACATGGGATTAAATCAGAAAGTAATTGTCTTATGTGTTGAAGAAGTTCTACTAAATTTTTGAGGTTTTGCCAAAAAAGAATAGGTTTATGTCGGCTGAAAGCACTTACCCTCTGCGTATTTCCATGACCTATAGGAACAAAAAATAAAACCAGGATATTTATTTTTTTCTTGTTCAGAAAACAATTCATTCTAGCATTAACTAATTAAAACTGCAAATAACATCAGTGATATTAACTAGACATATGTGCAGACTCCTGTTTTTTTGATGAAGGCATGGATGAAAAACACAGAGTTTTTCTAGATGGCTTTTGTAGAAAGCTGCAAACTAAAAATACCTACAAACAGCATATTTCACTATGTATTTTAAAAGTGGAGAATTTGTTTTAAAAAATCTTTAATGGTGAATTTTCTTATGCTCTTTGTTTACAAAATTGGCTGTTTGTATGAAAAAGTAATTATCAAAAATCTAATAAACCCAAACAGACCTCAAAGAACTTGCTGGCACCAGCCCAACAGCTGAATAAGTAGGCCAAAGACTCTTTTCCTATGCCAGCCTCTGCCCTGGGCAGCAGGAGAAGATGTTCTGTGTATCTCCTGCTTCCTCCTTACTCTGCAGGCAGGTAGGTAAGCAAAGCTGAGTTTCAGCTGCACAGCCTGCAGAGCTGTGAGCCGTGGACAGCTAGCACACTAAATGATGCACAGTGTGCCTGGCACAGACCAAGTGCCAAGGAGGGATCAGAAGGCAGACTGAAATTCTTTGTGTCACAATCTGCTTCTCTGCTGCTCCTGGTACAACTCACTGCCTCTCACTGACTCAGACCACAAAGCGACAGTATAAGCACAGTCAACAGATTTTTTTTTTTTTTTTTTAAAATCAAGTATGAAAAAGTGCCTCCTTCACCAGACCACACAACATCAACTCTGAAAGAGCAGCATTCATTTTGGTTCAGGTTTGAAAATCTGGTGATTTATGGTCCCAGCATTTTTCTAACTAAACAAAAACAAAGAAAAAAAAGGAAAAAAGAAAAGAAAAAAGAGAAAAAATAAAATGAGGGCAGGGAGGGGGAAGAAAGAAATTTAAGGCAGTTTCTGAGAGTCTGTCATATTAATCACAGAGCAGTAGATCTGTTAGTGTTATGAGACAACCATCTTCACCCATAAAGGTAAAGCCAGTACAATTAGTTACACAAATCACTCTTGAATACAATATACTTTTGTTTATCTTATAAATATGCTTACAGTTTCTCATAGTAGCCATTAATTAAAATGCATGCATCTTACCCTGTGAAACAAACTCAACATCATCGTAATTTTCTTCATTGTCTGGGTTTCTGTAAGTATGAAAAAGTTGATGTCAAACCTATGGAGATGATTTTAGGACTACTTTTTCATTCATCATTTTTCTGGTGTTTTTAATTATCTATTTTATACAAAGGCTGAACAGTCTATTGAGCCCTATATCCTTAAGTACACATAATATTTTCTAAATTGTTCTCCCTGACTGTGACTCAGTGTCTCAGATGGGGCCACCATGATCCTGAGAAAAAAACATCAAAGTGAGCCAAAGGCACTAAAATACCATGAAGATGAGCATAGTATGAAAAATATCATAGGCAGATGGGCTGACTGAATAGAAAGAATCTGTTGGGCTTTTCAACCATTTTTGCAGGTGCAGGCTTCTTACACAATGCAAAAGAACAGTACAGGACTTTTGCTCCATGTTGAATATAGCTCTGAGACTTTGACCTGTTGGACTTAAAGTCTAAACAAGGGATAAGAGAAACAATGGTGTAAGGTTAGGCCAAGTAAAATGTCTCTGGTGCTCTTAGATTTAAAATGTTGTCCAAATGAGAGGAACAAGAAACTGAATTGAGAATATAGCTAATATCAGGGACTTTTAACTTTATAATGCCTTGTAACAGCAGAAAGAAAACAAGGGCTGACAGTCATCATCAAAGACGTGTAATCAAAGAAAGGACTTGAAAGCAGAATGGGATGTTCTAAAATTGGCTTGATGGGAAAAGCATGGATACAGGTGAAAGCAAAGGTGTCAGCACCCAGACACACATTTTCAGCAGAGGGGAGACTTCACAGGGCACACAGGAATGGGAGAGCAGACAGGGCAACTGGAGGCAAATTTCACAGGTGTCTGAAGTCAAACTCAGCTCTCATGCCTCGGTAAAGAGGAGCATTCCCAGGATGGCTGTTGCAGGTACTGTGGCTGTGAGGCAGGACTGATGCTGTCATGCCTCTCTAACTCTCCCTGCCTGCTGTTTGACGCTCTTCGCAGCACCTGCTGGCCAGAGAGCAGCTCATTGTTCAGGCTCAGCTTGATTCTGGTCAGTTTTGATGCTGGACTCAAGTGCTTATAACTCTGTCAGCAGAGGTTCCACTTTTGTACTCAGTGCCTCAAAGAGGGAAAAAGAAAGGAGCCCCATATCAACAGAGGTTTCTCAGCATTATCACACAAGGCCATGACACAGCCTTGGTGCCGTTTCACAACCAGTACTGAGCTCAGTTCCTCCAGCTTGCAAAGCTGCTTCCTGGGGTACTGACTCACCGACCTGACCCTCCTCGCCCTCTTTGCCCAGAATAATTCAGGGAAAACCTTCAGCTATTGAGGCAACTGATTTTCTATCAGTGTTTAAAGTCTTTGGATTGTTCTGGAGTGAAAAAACAGTCTGTTCCCTTCCCCCTCCCCTCACCAACAAGGGCAAAAAAAGTGTTGTTATAGATAAGACAATTCAGGGAAACAACTGAATAGATGGAGGGTTGAAACTAATAAAAGCTAATTCTAAACAGGCCAGGTACAGGGCAGGATAAGGAAAGTAGTGTGAAACACCCCTGTCTCAGAAACCTGGAACTCCTGCAGCCTTTACCTATTGCTGCAGGAGGAAAGTGATAGGCAGAGAAAGATGAGTAAATAAAGACTTTGTGGCTTATGTTGACTCACATTGTTTCAGAGCCGGGCTTGATGTTTCTGGGAGGCAGACTGGGAGCTGCTGGCATCTGCAGGGATGGGTGAGAGGCTGGTGGAGGAGGTGGAAACTGCATAGCAGAGTGTGATGGAGGTATCAGTGAGAGAAGTGCTGCTGAGGAAGGTGCTTTCTCTTTCAAACCTTCATTTTTATGACCTGAAATAAAGCAGAACAAACTGAATTTATCAAGCAAACAGCTGAAGAAGGAACCTTGCTGTATTTGATGAAGTTTTGGGTAAAATACCAGTACTGCACACACCCCAGAGAAAGTACATTTTGTTGAACCTGCTCTTAGATATTTTTGTTGCATTATCTTACCAGAGTAGAGAGGAGGACACTCTTCTTTCAAGAATGTTCTAGTTGTACAAGGCCTCCAAAATGTCTTTTCCAAGACATGAACAAAAACACAAAAACATCCCAGTTCATCCAATATATTAATACCTGTGTTTTAACATGAAATTATAATTTAATTCCACAATTTGCTTAAAAAGACCAGCTGCAGAGTTTCATGTGAGCACTGATGCAATATTTCTGAGTTTTTCTTGCTCAGAGAAAGAGTTTTAAGGGAAGGGATGAGAGACAAAAATATATTTTGGCATTTATACAGAGAGGTACAGGTCTCTGAAGATCTTCAAATATATTTTTAATGTAAGTTGTAAAAGTCTGGACTTAATTTTCCAGCAAGCTCAGACTAGAAAAGTGGCAGTTTGAGAAGCTGCACAGAAGTTACACCCTCAACAGACATGTGTAGCCTTAAAAAATGATGGTGCTGTGCACAGAAGCCACAGGTAGAGGAGTGAGATAGTGTGAGTGCGTGCTGCACTGAATTCATGCTCCCTGCACAGGCCACAACCAAACCATAGCAACCATTGCTCTGAGGGTTCATTTTGAGAGAAGTTATTCTAAACAAGAGAATTAAGTCACTGTTTGGATGCCATGATGTCTTTGAAGTATCTTTTTCTTTTGAAGTATCATTAGTGGATTAAAAGCTACCTAAAAAGAATTGTCGCCAGCTGCATGGAGACAAATGCAAGAAAATCCAAGGAAGAGGAGAAGTGAAGGCAAAAGCAAGCTCAGTGTTCTGCTAAAATCAATTACAGCTGAGAAGAAACCTCTTGTCCTCCAGAGATTTTCTTTAAGTTCACACCTGTGAGAGATTAAAATCTTGTCAAGTAAAGGAAACATTCACCACATTGAAAAAAGAGTGGATTAAACACAGAACAATGACAAATATTTACAAAAGCTTACTGTCACGACTGAAAATTGCAAGAAGCTATTAGCTTCTTGGGTGTCTGGAATTCTGTCTTTGGGATGGACAGGAAAAAGGGAATTGATAATTTTTAGATGGATCTTTCCATATCTCACATGGAAATCAAAGCGAAATTATCAAGCCTTGAGTGTTTTTCTACTTATTAACACACAACTCTGAAATTTATGGATAAATATTTCTTCATGGATTTTGGGACCACCTTGGTCAACATACTTATGAACAATGGTACATTTTAAACCTGTTAAGTTCCTCCATTATTTAAACAGCAAAATACTCATAGTCCCAACACGGATGATTACACAAGTGAATTATTTTGTGGTTTGTATTTTAAGGAACACGAATCTTACAAAAAAAGGAGCCTTACAATTTAAGATATGCCAAGATTAAATTTGTGCCCCTTGTATTTTTAACATTTTATTCAAAAATACAGCCCAAAAGTCAAGTGAAATAATCCTTTCTCTCAGCACTGAGGAAGGTACAGCAGGATCAATGTGTGCCAGCCGAACAGCACCAAAAAGGAGAATAGTGAGAATGAGGTCTAAAAAACATGAATTCCTGAATATATTGAACAAATGGTGGTTGTTTAGGGAAACATGGTAAGACTGGGGGAGAACAAAATGAATATCTAAGTCTCTGGTACTGAAGAAAGGGATAATATATATTTCTCTCCCTTTTCCATAGTGAAGAGGCAGTAAGTAACATGCTTAAAGGCCAGCAACATTTGTTAGGAGGCACTTTCTAATAGTAAAAATGGAATTTCCACACCTTGAGGTCCATGTTGAAGAAGCAGGATAAATTTATGTACATGAATAAGTTCTACTACAGTCGTTCTTACCCTATACATAGGGATGGACGTCAACATAGTGATAAACAACTTTATATCCCTTCCAATTCAATGTTGACATCCTTTGATTGTTGTCTTGTGTTTCACATCACAATTGAAATATTTGCTCCTGTATTGAGATCAACAGCTAGAGATACACTAAAGTAACATTTTGGCTAAAATGTGTCTTTCAGTTGTTTGAGGGGTGTTGACAAGAGAAAGAATACTGCAGAGTTTTGTAGTGGTACTCGTTTGCTTACTATTAAAATCTGCATCTCACAGTTTTCTAAGTTCCTTAGGCTTCAGGTTCTATTACTTTTTTTTTTACCTTTTTAACAGGATCAAAAGCCTTTTTATCACCACTGTTTTATACTCAAAAGATATTGATATGACTGAAATTAATACATAACTCAGATTTCTTTTCAGTGACTTTAAAGACTCAACTTTTAAAATGTAAATTTAATGTGCCTTCCCACTTTGTGTCCCCCCCCCCCCCCCCCGCATCTAGCAAGTAATTCATAGATATTTGTGTTATCTCTCCAACCTTTCTAACACTGTAGAAAATCTGGCACTGGAATTCTGCACAGCATGCACTTGTCTGCCATGTGAAGTGATGAAAATTGCAAGTCATTCTTCATCTGGCCAGATCTCTAGTGACTGTATTCAGGGGGTTTCAGTATGGTCTCCAATTGTCATCCCTCCTGATGTTTTGGAAGTGCAGACTCCTGACAATTAAACTAATGCCCATGAACAAAATGCTTTTATTCAAAAACTTTGTAACTATATGATAATTCCTTAAGGGTAAAACTCCAAGAATTTAGAGTTACAAGCTGAACCCTTATGCATTATACTCTTGTTTCTCTTCGTAGTCCTTACCCAATTGTAGAGTTGCTTATAACTCCATTTTTTCCCCCAAATCATTACACTACCTTGTTTTGCAGGTATGGTTTACATTTCTTCATGATACATGTACAATTGTACTTGAATAAAAGCAAACTTTGCTTAAATGAGCCAAGGTTACACCTGACTGTGCTGTTGTTGTACCTGAGTATCTCCAGACTATGTCTTAGCATTTAATTCTTCACAGTCTTTATTCATCCACAGACTTTACCAGTTATAATTTCTCATTGCCCTAAAACTTTTTATAAAGATGAATACCACTGACAGCATGTATCTCCAGCTGAATTCTAGTTTCTAATCAAAGAAAGCAACCAGAAAGGAGTCTGGCTTTTTGTTTGGTTGGTTGGTTTTGTTTTGTTGTTTTGTTTTGTTTTCATGAAAGCCATGTTAATTGGTATTAATGACACTCTCAAATCTACTTTTGTGTTTTAATAGGGAATCCTGTATCAGTTTTTCTGTGGTTATATCTACGTTGCCCTAATGAATTTTTGTGTATGTGCACAACATGCATATGAACCTTATGTCATCATATTGTATTACTTCTTGTGAGAAGTTTGTAGGACTAAGGTAAAAATTCTTCCCAAGTCTCTGGGCATAATACTTCTTTCATTTGATGTCTCTTGAGAGCTAAATCCAGGCAATAGGAAACAGCCAGGAAAGGACACCACATGGATGTTAGATTAAGTGCATATTTTTAACTACAAAGGCTAAACAACCTGTTCTCTCTAATTTTTGTGGTTTGCTACAATTTAACAGTAACTAAATGATCATCATATTAATGGAAATACTGCTTTTTCATTTTCTAACTATTAGAACTGACTTTTCTTTGCCTTTAGAGTTTTAATTAGCTTAATTAGTTACACTTGTGATCGAGACTGATGTAGGTGTAAAATACTTTAATTCTAATATTGGAAACAGTGGAATGATTTAGATAGGAAAGTGACATGCTGAAAAACTGTTTGAAAAAAGTTGTTATAATCAGGCCTGCTGAGCCAAAGCTATCAAAACATTTCAATAATGTTTGACTCCAGTTCCTTTTTTTTTTCTTTTTTTCCTTTTTTTTTTTTTTTTTTAATCTGGGACACTTGGTGCTATAAAAACATGGAAAAGCTCTTTGGAAGTAGTGGAACAGCACTCAGCTGCAGACAATCAGATCAAGAAATCAAACTGAAACTACATCCTGGCTTCACGTGCACCTGAAGCACTCCCATCACAATAAATAGTGTAAAGAGTGGTCACCGTGTGGCAGCTTTGACAGATAACACCTCGATTTCCAAATAGCCTCTCCTCTCTTCTCAGCTTTTTCACATGTTATGCTGCACTTAATAAACAGAGGCAGAAACTGAAGCTTTTCAAAAAGAAACAAAAGAACAGAAGAAAAGGAGACCGCAGCTGTCTAGAGAAACTTTCCATAAAAACTGTCCACAGAATGTCACAAATATCCCATTACACTGCTGCTTGTGGCATTAAACTTCTTTAATCATGCCCACATCTTCAGCATTACAGTACAGCTATGAGCACTGCAAAAATGTATCTTGTGTTCTTGGAGAATCTTTCCAAACAACTTCCATGGGCAGTGGCCGAGAGGTCACTTACATTCTTGGGAGTGTTTTTTTATTGGGAAGTGAAGGACACTGAAGTTGTCTTGATGCAATGCATGTGACTTTGACCCTTGCCATTCTTGGCTTGCGAAAGGGAAACACTGATACATCTTTGGTAGCCAGTATGACACCTACAGAACGATCCCATCTTCCCTTCATGTTCAGACATTGTGTTCAACAGTAGAAGAAATCAACCTACATATAAGAGTATAATTTCTACGCCTCTCCCATGTGAACTCAAAGAGAAATTAGAACTCCAGCTCTTTTGGAACTTGTGAATTCTATGTGGGCAAAAGCATTGAGAGCAGAATGAGAAAAAGCCATTCTTACCCTACTAAAACCTTCAGTGCTGTCCTCAGATACTTTATTACTCTGTCCTGAGATGCCAATACCATAAATATGTGGCAAAACGAAGGGAGATCCTAGCACTGCCCAGAGTCCATAGTGGAGTACACCTGGAATAACTTGGTGGGATGGGAATCTTACGGGAACCAGTCCTTTGGTCACAGACGGTTCTCTGTTTTTCAAAATTGTAAAATGAACTGGACTCATGTGCAAGGGAGATTTTGGCTCCAGTACTAATAAAGCTTAAATGATATGTCTCTATTTATCACCTCCCTAAATACCAGGGTATCTCAGTGTTTGGGTGAGAGACTGGCACACAGAAGAAAGTGAATATCCAGTTATCAACCTCGGCAGAACAGAAGCTGTCAAAGGGAAAAAAACCCCACATGTTTTTGTGCACTCACACCTGCAGTTCTACATCCATCAGCTGAAGATGCAAACCTGTCTGTTCAATCCAATCAGTATTGCAATAGAATGTGTTTATTTGGCACAAAGCCTTTAACTGGCAACAACAACAAAGAATAATTTTGATAATCTCCCTTGAAGGAGAAAAATATCCCATTCTAGCAGAGGGTGGTCTGGTTTCAGCTATTCATATTTTTCTCACCATTGGCTGGACTGCAGCAGCAATGTATACCTGTTCTCAAAGCCAGCAGCACTTTAGAAATCCCAGTTAGCTCAGAACAGCTGTGTTGATCTTATCAGCAACACACTCTCTTGCAAATGCATTAGACTGGCCTCCAGTCTCCAAACAGTTCAGACTTCTCTACAAAGACTGAACTGTTAATGATATTTAAGGTGTCAGGCAGTAGCATCCAGCCTATCCATTGCCTCGATCCAGAAATTTCTGTCCAAGATTGCACCCTAAATACAACTGGAACTGAACAGCAATGCATAGAACTGTGCAAATTCCATTTTGAGTGGTCTTATCATACCTGCTTCACCATAAATGCACAGCATAAATACATATACATATGCAAGAAAAGCCCTTCTATACCAATGCAGTCTCTTGCACATGCAAGGAAAAAACTGATTCTTGACTTTTCATCCTAAAAAGAAGACCACACCTTCTTTCTTTGGCCTAGAGTATGGCATCTGGTGAGACCTTATTCCTTTTGATGCCTGATGCAGTGAGCTCTTGGTGTGCCATTGACTCCTGCTTTTATTAATGTTACAAAAACCTGACAATGAGCAGGTACTACAAGGAAACTTGGAATATTCTGCTGGAAAAAAATACTTGTAATTTTAAAATTCTTAGTGAATTTTTATAGTTTTCATCAAAAAATGACTTCAGGATTTTTTAAGCAGTTACACATCAGAAAATCTTGCACTTTAAAAGGATGCCTTTATAAAGCAAAATGCTTTTGAGCTACTCTGGAAAGCCAACATGTTTTTCAGGTTTACTGCAAAGTACTTCACCAATTCTACATGCAAGACCTGGGAAGCTTTCTGGGTTTTACAGAGGGTTTACTAAGAACCTGCGACAACATCTGCAGCAGCTGATCAGCCACTTCCTACTTCAATTGTAATGTGCAGAGAGCTGAGCTCTGCTCTGCTTCCCTAACCACATTTTCGTTTAGAGACAAGCCATGGTTTCAGGTTTCACTATTATGCTGCTTTGGAGCTGCTCAGAGTGAGCAGGTAAGCTTACAATAGAGCTGAAGCTCAGTGCTTTTGATCATTCTGTTGTCACACATACTGTAGCAACAAAGTTCAGTTGCAGCACTGCTCACACCTTGAAAACAAAGAGCACAGAAAGTTTGCAGTTGTTGCTGTCCTTGAGTCCAGACCTTAATTTAAAAATGCCTAGGTACAATCTTTTTCTTTTTTCTTTTCTTTTCTTTTCTTTTCTTTTCTTTTCTTTTCTTTTCTTTTCTTTTCTTTTCTTTTCTTTTCTTTTCTTTTCTTTTCTTTTCTTTTCTTTTCTTTTCTTTTCTTTTCTTTCTTTTCTTTTCTTTTCTTTTTTCTTTTCTTTTCTTTTCTTTTCTTTTCTTTT